>JAWHQI010000133.1:3000000-3512500 GCA_033032865.1 Dactylorhiza incarnata | reverse complement strand
ATCGGAAAACCGGGCGGGTCGACCGGGAAACCGGGAATCATGCCCGGTTTCCCGTAACCGGGCGGGTCGGGTCATAGGCGAGGTCTCAACAAAAACTTTAAAAGCTCCAATATTGAATCACTTACAAATGAAAAGGGGGGTTTAGAAAGAAAATTAAAACCCTCTCCAAGCTTTTGAAAACCGGACCGGACCGGCCGGTCCGACCGGTTGGACCGCCGACCGGCCAACAAACCGGTCCGGTCCAGCACAGCGGGCTGCTTATCAAACGGACTGCCCGGGAATCGGAAAACCGGGCGGGTCGACCGGGAAACCGGGAATCGTGCCCGGTTTCCCGTAACCGGGCGGGTCGGGTCATAGGCGAGGTCTCAACAAAAACTTTAAAAGTAACAATGCTGGGATTCGAACCTTGGAAGTTGCAGAATCATATCGGCGCCTAACCACTACACCAAGTGGTTTTGTTGTTTGAAAACGAATTTTATTGTATATAATATATATTAATAATAATCATTTTCATTAACATAATAATATTATTAATATTTGCTAATGGAATAAATTTAGTTTCTAAAATTATACACACAGATATTATTTGTAATTAATCTTTACAAATTTTATTTGTAATTAACATGTATTATATTTAGTACATTTATTGTGTGTTAACATTATAGTATTTTTTATTCAAAATATTGTTATATCCTTTTAATTTATATAAAAATATATATAATGATAAAATAATGAAACACATTGCATATTTCAATATCAAATACAATATTAGATAATAATGCTTTGTGAGGAAAATATTAGGAAAATAAAAATAATTAATATTATAACAAATGTTTGCATAGAAATATTTTATCTCAATTGGTATTATATTTATGAAGTTGTGACAATATGAAATATAATTTGTGCTCTAATGACTTTAGTATTTTACACTTTTAAAGTTTACTAAAATAAATAAATAATAGTATAATACAACATCACGGTTCGACCCCGGTTCGACCTCGGTTCGTCCGGTCCAACCGGTCGGACCTTGAACCTTTGATCACAGCGGTTCGGTCTCCGGTCCGGTTCTTAAAAGCTTGACCCTCTCATTCTTAAATTGAAACCGGAAAGAAAACATTTGCAAATTGGTGTGTTATGTTGGTAACGGAAAACACCGCGTTAAAATATTGGATTCATGATTTAAACATGGCTATTAAAAAATTTGGAGTTGGCCAAAAGACCCTTGACATGGTTCTGGCCAGCCAATGTCATGGTAGTGTAAAATATGGGCTTGGTTATGTTTCTGAAAGTTATCACCCAACGGTAGCACTTACCACCGGTATTAGAAATAATTCTAGAAAAATTAACATTTATAACAAAATATTAAATCTCCACAAAAAGTCTCAACCCCTTTTATTTCGTGTGCCAAATGTTATATATTTGGACACACCACGGACTCTTGTAGGAAGAAGGGACGAAGTGTTTTAAAGCAAATCTGGGTACCTAAAGTTTCTACCTACTATATGGGAGGAACTTCATGGGTATGCACATCTTTACACTCATCTTCTTTCAAGGTTTGTTGACATACTAAAGACAAAGAAGACATGTGATATTTGGACTCGGGATATTCCAAACATGTAATGTGCAACCAAGCAAAGTTCCTTAGCCTCATAAAGAAGAAAGGTGGGTTGGTGATATTTGATGATAACGGAAAAGGAAGGATCATGTGCATCAACACAGTGAGTAGCGAATGATTTTCAATTTCTAATGTATTTTTTGTAGAAGTTTTAAAACACAATTTAATTTCAATTAGTCAATTATATGATAAATGTTTGAATATCTTATTTGAATCAATTTTTTGCAAAATTATAAATTCTAAAAAAAATGATGTCGAACTCACTGAACCTAGAATGCATAATGTTTATATGACTATCTTTAATGATCTTTCATATTCTTTTATAAAATGCTCAATTTCTAAAAATGAAGAATTGGAACATTGTCATAGGCATCTTGGTCATTCTAGCACTAAGATAATTTTAAAATTATAAAAAGATAAACTAATTAGAAGGTTACCAATATTTAATGGAAATTTATCTTCACTTTGCTCGCGATGTCAAAAAGAAAAATTTTCAAAAACTTCATTTGAAAGCAAAAATGTAATTTCTACTACTAGACCACTTCAATTAATTCATATGAATTTTTTTGGATCAGTTAGCACGTCAAGTCTAGGTGATAGAAAATACACTTTTGTATAATTGATGATTTTTCTAGATATTATTGGATAATTTTTCTTACTTCAAAATCCGATGCGTTTTTTGAATTTACTAAACTATGCATTCGTTTACAAAACGAACTTGATTTAAAAACAAAACGCATACGCTCGGGTCAAGGAGGAGAATTTGAAAATGAAATATTTACTACTTTTTGTAACGATCTAGGAATTAAACACGAATTTTTCGCTCCACGCACCCCACAACAAAATTGTATAGTTGAGTGGAAAAATAAATCCCTTCAAGAACTAGCACGCACTATGCTATCCGAATATGATTTACTTAGATCTTTTTGGGCCGAAGCCATTAATACTTCATGTTATGTAATTAATCGAGTCATGCTTCGCCCATTTTTAAAATTAACACCTTATGAATTATATTTTCAAAAGAAACCTAATGTATCTTATTTTCGTGTTTTTTATTGTAACTTTTTATTAAACACTAAAGATGTCTTAGGAAAATTTGATGAAAAATGTGATAAAGGAATCTTTTTTTGATTTATAGCTCTTGTAGGGGAGAGTTGATCTATCACTTGGACTCCAACGTTAACTACTCCCCGTAACGTCCATGTGTCCTATCGCTCATCACTCCTTGTCTAATTCCCCTAGAACTCCAATCAGAAGATTAAGAACTTCCAAACATGCCTCTAACTTCATTATAATCAAGATCTAAGTTT
Organism: Dactylorhiza incarnata; assembly: GCA_033032865.1. NCBI lineage: Eukaryota > Viridiplantae > Streptophyta > Magnoliopsida > Asparagales > Orchidaceae > Dactylorhiza > Dactylorhiza incarnata. Next base: position 3,509,575 of record JAWHQI010000133.1, on the reverse strand, counting down.
GTCCTCCAGTTTGCTCACTAGCAAGCGTTTTGTTAAAACACTGTTTACTTTCAATCCATAAAGATTATGAACTAAATATGATTCCCCATCAAAACTTATCTAACCAGGGATGTTTAATGACCTAAATAACCACCCACCGAAGATTTGGGTCATGTTGAAGTGATCTAACCATATATATTACATATATATTACATATATATGATAGATCAAATGTTTACCAAATCTATAGAAAAATCTTGCCCCAAAACTATGATTTTTGGGCAGGGGGTGTGTCTATGGTATCTACATACATGGACAAAATTTCATTGACATGAGGTAAGTATGGGAAAGATACACAAAATTGCATTTTGTGTTATATGCACCCGATTTCCTATCATACACAATTCTTGCAAATGGAATACCTCCACATGCAGATAGCCAAATGGTCCCAAATTTTGACCAGGGGAATATGAATACCTAAACAACAATTTACCAGAAATTTGGGTCATTGTGATGTTGTGTAACCATGTATATCACCTATACATGAATAATTAAATTTTTACCTAAATCATAGCGAAATGTCCTCCATAAATTCTGATTTTTGGATGGGAACTCTAAGTACTCATCATGCATGGCCAAAATTGCAGACCCATTCCATTAGTCAATAGTTGGGAATTAACAATTTAAGGTCTAGGTCACCTTTATGACACCTCCAAGAAAAAACAGAGATTCTGGGGGCTGTAGGACACCAATTGAGGTGATCTAAAATTCCCTAAAAAGTAGAGACAAAGGGCTACACATTTGAGGTTCATGACTTGATCTGATTCATCCCCTAAGGTACCTAAATCAGAGCTTAAATTTGCTGAATAAAGTGTGACATAATTTATTATTGTGTAATAAAAATATAGCTCATGAAATCATCATGCAACACAGATCTTGAAGCAAGATCAATGGTTCCTGGTCATCCTCTAGCTTCAGCCAATGACTGAAAATGAAAGTGTCTGGGGCATTTTGTGAGGGGATTTCCCGGCAGCCTCCATCTCTCCATGGTCGACCACCACCACCACTTCCGTCGAGGTGGTGGCCGTCGATTGGCGGCGGTTTGACGGCCGGAAGCGGCCAGAATAGAAATTTTGAGGAGGGGAAATTCAGCATGAAATTCTCACTCGAATCCCATGGATCTGATCTCAATTGAGCTCGGATTCCTTCCTAATTGATCTATAGATCTAGCACAAGAGGAGGGGAGGAGAAACACACTGTTACTCGAGCTTGAAGATGGGTTATTGCCTTAGGTGCCATTGTCGACCACCACTCTTGAGCTCCAAGCCGATCTCATTAGGTTGTTTATTTGAGTTGTGAGTGTTTTGTTGAAGGGATTGTCTACAACTTTGATGACCTTTTTGAGGAAAGCAATGAGCCAACTCTTTAGTACCCACCTGCCCAACTGGTCATCATAGCTTGTACTTCCCAATTCTCCTTGGATTGTTTCCTTGGGTTGTCAAGTATTTTATTAAGGGATGGTCTGGAGCATCTGAGACTGTCGCATGTGATTTTGGTATCAAGTATTTTATTAAGGGACGGTCTGGAGCATCTGAGACCAATGTCTGTGGTTTTGGTATCAAACATTTTATTAAGGGACAGTCTGGAGCATTTGAGACCGTCGCCTGTGGTTTTGGTATCAATTATTTTATTAAGGAACGGTCTGGAGCATCTGAGACCGTCGCCTGTGATTTTGGTATCAAGTATTTTATTAAGGGACGATCTGGAGCATCTGAGACCGTCGTCTGTGGTTTTGATATCAAGTATTTTATTAAGGGATGGTTTGGAGCATTTGAGACAGTCGCCTATGGTTTTGGTTTCATGTATTTTATTAAGGGACGGTCTGGAGCATCTGAGACCGCCGCTTGTGTTTTCTGATACAAATATTTTATTAAGGGATGGTCTGGAGTATCTAAGACCATCACATGTGGCTTTAATATCAAGTTTTTTATAAAAGGGTCTCAAGTATCTGAGATCGCTATCTATGGGAAATTATCATTGAAATTGTTATCAATACCACATGCATTTTTACGAAGGGACGGTCTTGAGTACTTGAGATCAGCACCTGTGAATTATATTATAAGATAAGGCGGTCTAGTATGATCATGTTCACTATCTTTGACATTGCTCTTTTTTCTATTTCGAGCTGAAGTAAAAGGATTCTTGTTATTCGATCAAGAGTCATCGAGCTCTCTTATTATGCAGTTGATGATTTTAGCTCAACATCTACTTCATATACAAGCTGCTCTCTTAGAATATGTAACAATGTATATTAAAGATATCCGTCATCTCTAATTAAATATCGGATGATCAATTTGTCTTTAAATTCTGAGATTTTGACTTCACCTCATGAGGAGTTATGGTGTGATTGCATGGTAAGAACAATGTCATCAAATGATTATGAGATCGTATTCATTGTAAGTATTAAGCTCATTTATTCTCAGAAGTTAACACAAAAAATAGATACAAAAGCGGTACGCAAAAATTTCTTCATTTCATTTCTTTAGATATACATAGTTTGCGTGGTATCAAAATAACTGTTGATTACAACTTTTGCATATAAAAGTAAAATCACCTAAGACTAATCTTTATTGATTGCTCTTGGTCCTTTTTGCCGGTCGCTCCTTTGATGTAGACTGAGTTTCATCTGCAGATTCTTCTAAGCCTTCAAGTGAGGCCAGAGACCCAGAGCTCGAGGCCCCAGCCAAACTCAAGTTGTCGCCTGGAGCATATTGACTCCCGCTCAACTGAGTTGACTAATTTTTATATGGCCTTCATCTTCGGCGGTCTCTTCCCCTTCACCACCTTCACCGGTCTCAGAGGCAGCCATAGACGACTCAATGATCATCTAGGCTATATTTGAAAACAAGTCAGCGAACTCCACCTCCTTAAATTCAGGAGCCAGACCGCCGCGTTTTCGTAATCGTTGAATCATTTTGTAGACCGATCCTTTCATATGCTTCAACATCACCTTTCGAAAGGTTGGGTTCTCCGTGTCATAGGCATCTTCATTCATTTTCTGTAGAGGAGAATAAATTAGATCGGGCGATCAAAATGAAAGGAAACCAGTAGACCGCAGGTAAGGCTTCTTACTTATAATCTTTATTGAAGCGTATCAATGCCATGCAGGGCTATGCGAAGAGATCGACCCATGTGATGGCTCAAGGTTGTGCTTCTAGCCACCGCTTGCGCGGTCATATCAGGTACCATTTTGGCATCGTTGGCGTAGAGCTCCTTGGTATTTCGATCGCCATACAATGCAAAAATGACTGCATTTGCATGATGAACTTCCCACTCCAAAGTGGGAGAGCAGTGGAGACCTTCACGCTCTTCCCCTTCTCATCCCACCTGAGAAGAGGTTTTCCCTTGATGTCTTTCATCTTCTTGTTGAATCCAATCAAAGGAAACAACTCGCTGGTCAAGCAGGACTCTTGGGCGGTCTCCTCATTCACTCTCTCTTGCTCCTTCTTGAACCTCATTTCACGCTGAGTGAGAACTTCCTCCTTTGGTGGCACTGGACTGATCTTTGGCACCCCCAAGACCGCTGAAAAAAACATTAGAATATATAGACGCGGTAAAACGTTAATGAGACCGCATGTATTCACTCACTCTATTCAGGAGCAATCTCAGTGACCTCAGGCCAAAGTGCCAAGTAATGAAGAAGGTCAAGACAATCATCAGCCAATGAGGCTAAGATGTTAAGCTCCTCTTTCAAAATCATCTTTGGCTTTTTGAAGATCGCCTCTTCTCGGCGAGTAGGCTGGGTCCTCAGACCGCCAAAATTTCCCTCAAAGATCAAGAACCTTTCCGTCCAGTTCGGGATCTTGTTTGGGAGGTTGAGGACTTTTAATCCATGGCATGAGAAGTACATCAAGCCCTTGAATTCCTCCTTCTTCTTCCCTTCCTTGAGCGACTTCATGGTGAAAGTACATCAGGACAAGTCCATGGTGAACTTGACCCTTGCCGATCTCAAATAGCAAATGAAGGCGGACATTGGAGCTATCGAGTTCAACGACAATTGTCCGGGCACGACTCTGTAGTAGTTCAGTACCTACAGGAACTCCCATGGCAGAGGGAGGATGAGACAGTAATCGAAGTGATCAATTGGGATCGCCAACTTGTTTTCGGAACCAGTGTTGACTCCTTCCTCCTCTCGCGGAAGCAGCACGATCACTTGTGTTTGGATCATGTGACGCTCCAGGAAACATCTATATTCGAACTGTGAAAGCCTATAGGGTTTGTGTTCGGCATTCACAAAAGTATCAGCTGTAGTAGCCCGAGCGGGCACCATTTCTTTGGATCGCTGAGATGGTTGCTTTGGCCGCATTCACAAGAGTATACATCTTCAGCTTTGAACATGGCTATTTATAAGATTTCAAGGATGCCCTAGTCATGATGACAAAGCCAGTGATTGCCCAATCAACCTTCCAGACCGCTCAACCTGCATACTTGGTAAAAAATAGGAGTAGCAAGATCGGTCATAAATAAGACAGATCGCACCATCTCAAATAGGTAAGCAAAATATGCAAGAAATAGAAAATAAGAAATCATAATAATATGCAATCACAATGGTCGTCATCACAACATTCCAGAGACCGCACAGGTAAGAAATAATATCAAAATATTACAGATAAAAATTATTAACTGTCCAGTATTTCATGAGACCGACTAAGAAGAAGAGAAAACTGGAATCTACTTCTTTGTCTGACATTTCCTTCCAATAAAGGTTGCAACGTCCTGCATTTCATGAATGGAAGACAAGATGGTCACCAAAACTTTATTTGCTTCCATTGCAGCATGATGTATTTTGGCAGCATCCATGTCAACCTTCTCCAAAAGGAACCACAACGATCTCTGAAGTTGGTCGCTCCTCATGGTGACCGCTAGAAGCTCCCGGACGCGGGTTCATGTTGGCAGAACCAGCCCTAAATCTGTCGTTCTCGGCAGTCAGCACAGCGGTCTTTCCTCTATAATATTCAGCATATCTTTCAACCTTGCGAAGGCTTTTTAGAAACTCTTCTTTTTCTTCAGTTCACTTTTTGATTTCACTCCCCTTCTCCTCCGACTGCCTCTGAAGCTCAACAATCATTAGTTCATAGTCTTCAGATGCACCATGTTCTCATTCTTCACATTCAACATCCTTATCGCGCAACCTTCTCTCACAATCAGCGGTCAAGATTCTTACTTGATCCTCCAACATACGCTCCCGAGACCGCATGGATTAGGTATCCTCCAAGATAGACTTGAGAATCTCCATGAACTACTGCGGAATTGTATTCAGCTGGGAAATTTCTCCTTCTTCTGGGACTGTTCCGGTCACATTAGCATTTGCGGTCAAAAGAAGAGTTATAAGCTTGATTATTGTTATCTATAAATTAAGACACCAAACAAATAATATTATACTTGGAGAGAAAAGAAGGTCGCGATCACGCGTGGGATCCTTGATTTCTTTAGTGACCGCAAAATCTGTGGTCAGCAAAAGATGATCTGACCGTCTTAAGTGTTCAAGGTCCATTCGTTTCAGTTCTCGCTTCTGTAATCTCTCCCATTCTATTCTTCTATTTTGTAAGTCTTCATGGCTAAGAAGGATGTCATATGTTTGAATAATGATTATCTCGTGTCGCTCTTTGGAGATGGAGTCCTAAAAGAAAGGGAGGGAAGTGAAGTTGGCGGTCTTACGATCGCTTTGGCCTTACCAGTTCGGAGAGATGATATAGCTTTCACGCGGTCTGTCGCCGCCTTTGTCAGCTTATCATCTTGTTCAGCTAAAAGTGCTGTCAAGTCAACGTTCAAAGCAGCCTTCTCCTTCTGGAACTGCTTCTCCTCCTCCTCGATCTGCTTCTTCTCCTCCTCCTCGAGCTCTTTTTTCTTCTCCACCTCAGATCGAAGTTGTTTGACTTCAAAGAGATTGTTCATCTTCCAGATCGAATAAAAAAAGGTTGTTAGAGTAAAGATCGTCAAGGTAAGTTGCTAATCCCAAATACTCCTCCCTCAAAGATATCGAGATCACGAGGAAGGGAATAGAGCCGACCTGGTCACCTACCTTTGCAGATATAGTCTTCTCAGGAGAATGCCGAATTTTACCTTCTCCATGAAGAATGGTAGTTGGATTGACCGCATCGGTCTTAGTGGTCAACCCTTTCTTCCCATCTTCATTCTTCTTTCTGCGCTTGGCTTTAGTAGAAGAGCTCGTTTCTTTCCTTTTCTTTGTTTTGCAGCCTCCTGCTGCTCTACGATCTGTTTCCTGAGTTTCTCAGTTGAGGACTTCTGTTGTTGAAGCCCAGCCTTGATAACTTCAGTAGAAGTGGCCTGACTGGACTTAATATCGGTCTGACCAAGAGTTGCAACCGATCTCTCCAAGTCGAAGGCGATCGTGCCCTCAGGAAGCCTCAACTCCATCGGTCCTGAAGAAGTGGTCACCACATCAACCTGGTTCGAGACCGCCGAGGTCGTTCTGCTCTTCTTTGCATGTTCTTCAAGCTTGTTCAGTTGGGTCTCCTTCGCAGAAACATCACTCTCCTTGCTCGACGTTTCTCCCTTAGCTACCACCTTAGAGGGCTTGACCACAATAAATTTCTTGGAGATAGTTGATGCTTTGCTACCAGTCTTCTTCGGAGTTGTAAACCTAGGAAAAATCGAGTTTTCAACTCCTCAAGGGACATCATCAAGTCCATCTTTTTTATCGCGGCTATCTGAAAAATTTTGATCGCAAAAGGGACTAGCTCGCAGTTCTCTTCGGAAAGTTCTGAATTCTGAAGTCTCCAGGTGTATTTAGATCCATCCCAACATTTAAAGTGGTCGCGATCTCCGTAGTAAAAGAGAACATTTCCGAAGTTCCAGCAAAACTTGAAAATGTGTGGGGATCATGTTTACCCGGAAGTTCGCGACCTCAGTTCTCGATCAAGACTACCGGTCTCAGTGGTCATAGTTTTTGGAGACCGCCCAGACCGCTCGTTCCGCTTCCAACAAATTGTAACACCCCAAAATTCTTAGTTCAGCGAAGTAGGCGGAGTGGTAGTCTTGCGCTCGGGATAGGCTAAAAATTCCACAACAGTTCTCTGCGCACGACCAGTGATCGTGCGCCAATGATCGTGCGTTCATTCGCAAGGAATCGGAGTTCTGTCTCGGCTTATCGCACGACCATTCTCCTCTTCGCGCACGACCAGTGATCGTGCGCCTGTGATCGTGCGCCCTGTTTATTCTGCTCCGCGATTTTGAGCGGAGAAGACGATCCGGCCGTCCAAATCTTTTGGAATCCGATCCAATGGCTAGGATTAAATGCTGGAGGGTCTTAGGGCTTGTGAGAGGAGATTAATCCTCATTCTTTTGAGGTGTTTCTCTCTCCTAGGCTAGAGGAAGAAGAAGGAGGTAAGGAAGAAGAAGGAGAGATCCCGCCATTGACGGAGCTCCGGAGCTCCGTTTCACGAGCCGTTTCCAGATCTGGAGAGTGCAGCCCGGTGCGGTCGTTTCCCTCCGTCTAAAATCTCGGATCCATGGCGAAGAAGAACGCTCCTAGGGTAACGATTCTTCCTCTAGATTCTTTGGACTTGTCATTTGTCCTCTCCTTCATTTCTCTATGCTTGCATGAGGAATCCCTTTCACCAAATGGGTGAAGTGTAGGATTTTCCTCAAGTTCTTCGGAACTCCGGGTCGATTGTGTCCGTCCCCGGCATATTGCATGTAGAAAATCCGGTAGTCGTGCGGATTTAGGCATTTTGTGTGAAACCTATTCGTGGTCGTGAGCCCGAATCGGTGATGCTTGGTTTGCGACGTTGCATTTAGGTTAAGCCTAGAGTGCGTGCCGGAGAATGACTCCGTGAAATCATCTTTAGTATTGCGGGATTTAAATTGTAGGCGTCTTGTGAAGATCCTAACGAAAGCCCCATGCTTTGAGATTGGATGAAGGCAAACCTTCACCACGAAATTGATGCGGAGTGTATTGTACCTCCTTTGTTGAATATTTGTGAAGCCTAGATCCCTGCGAAGGGGTTAGGTGCGTAGCTTATATTTTGTGTAGCACGTGAAAGTGCTAAACTCTTACGGGCCGAGGTGAAGCCGTACCCGCGTCGTGCGATAGATCGCGACGATTAGAGCACGGGCAAAGCTAAACTGAACCCGTTTCCATGCAGATCGGTAAGAGGTCCCTACCTCATGTAAGCCGTGTGATCATGGGAGAGGTCGTGGAAGGTGATTTACCTAGACCGACCAAAAGCTCTTTTTCCCACCTAAGGAGATGGCCCTTACGGTGGATTGTTTTGTGGAATTGATGTTGTTAGCCTCATGCGGTTGTTTAGGCGGTTGTGGGGAACCTTCGGGTGAACCCAACCAACATCATGTGCATACCTAGGTTCCCTCCTTTTTGATGCTCAACCTAGAAGATTGAAAGTGCTTGAAACCTCACCTTGTGTAGTTGCACCTTCTTTATATTAGTACTTGTGCTAGTATGGCTTGCTTGCAGGGTAGAAGCTCCGCCACCCCAGTAAAGGGGTGGGGTCATTATAATTTGGTCAGCTGTGCTGACCGTTACCTTGTTTGCCACCACTTGGTGGAATGTTCTTATGCAGGTGCAGGTGAGCCTAGTGGGAAATAGCGGGCGGTGGCCCCTTTGCTGAGTTGGCCCTTGAAGGCCAACCTCTTTTTTTAGCTTTCTCATGTATTGCCAGCCTGCGTGCCGATGTATGTTTTGGAGTTTTAGTACATTTGTTAAATGTAAGGCCTTAAGGCCATAACTCTATCTCATGGTTTCATTCCTATGATAGTGGACAATTCTAATGGAAATGTTAAATCATTATGCTTCCGCTAGTGTTTAGTATACTCTGTTGTGGTTCTTTCTGTTTATCACCTTTTAACTCCTAGCTAGTGTGGTTTGTCTGGCGTGGGGTCCCGGCCGGACCTACTGTTATACTATTCGTACTGGCAGAGTGTTACAATTTGGTATCAGACTTAAGGCGTCGATCCGTAGTTTAGCGAATTCGGGACGAATTCCATTTAAGGGGTGGTGCGCACGGGTTGTGCATTCACCTAAAACGATAAAAACTAATAAGAATGTCCACTTAGGAATAAAAAAAACATACTTGTTTGCGGAACCTGAGCGTTCCATGATTGATGTTTGATATGTTGTGGGTCACTAAATTGTGCCTTGCATGATTATAGGTGACTAGAAGTGTTGCGGGGCAGTCTCGACCCCGTAACACTGCTGAAAGTAGTGGGTCGGCTGAAGTGCCAGCGACCACTCCTTCGGCTGAGATGATCAGAATGGTCGCAAAAGCGGTCTTCGCGATGATCAATGCTCAACCGCAAAGGCTTGCACAGCTTGCTACGCCTACTACAGCTGCGGCCCCGGTGATCGAACCTGTAGTGGAACCTGCGGTGGAACCGAGGGTTGAGGCCCCTGTGCCAGTAGCTGCAGTGGAACCTGCGGTAGCGCCAAGGGTGGAACGTCAAGTTGCGCAAGTAGCTGTGGGGCAAGCGCGTGACCAGCAATTAAAGCACTTCTTGAGCTTTAATCCTCCTACCTTCTCGGGATCTGAGTCCCCAACGGAGGCAAAAGACTGGTTGTCAAGAGTTAGAAGAACTCTGAGGGCGACAGCGACGGACGAAGCCATGATGGTCACCTTAGCCACTTTCCTTCTTAATGGAGAGGCTGTGCTGTGGTGGGAAGAGCAGGAGCTGCATAAGTTCTGCGGTAGAGATATTACTGAAATCACAATGGCTGAGTTTTCAAAGTCGTTCCTCCAGAGGTTTATCCCCTCTGCCCAGCGCATTGCGTTACAAAACCAGTTCTTGAGGTTGACACAAGGTGATCGCTCCGTTGACGATTACTTGCATGAGTTTACTAGACTAAGTCGCTATGCGGGGTCCTTGGTGGAGGATGAGGAGACAAAGACAAATAAGTTCTATGAAGGGCTTCGGGACGAATTGAGGCTGCTCCTCGCAGGCCCCATGACGTTTGGCTTCCAGGTGATGGTCCAAACTGCCAGATCCCTAGAGTTGGACATGAAGAGGGTACAAGCAAAAACCGTGGCAAGGAAACCTGAGTTTCATGCGCCGGCCTCTCAGTCCAAGTCAGAGTTCAGAAAGAACAAAAGGAAGTTCAAACCGGCGGAGCAAACCCGCTCAAATGTTTCGGGAGCAATGACTGTGCGGGGTCCTATCACGTGTTTCACCTACGGGAAGGTAGGACACAAGGCCGCAGTGTGTCGAAGTGGTCCCCCGAAGGCAGAGAACCGAGCGTTGGACCATGCTCGTGCTGCGGAAAAGGGTAAAGCTGCGGAATCTTCGGCTTCCCAGCACATTATTCTGACTCAGCCGAGAGTCAATTCTCTTGGCCAGCAAGAAGCTATACGACAAACTGATGTCGTCACAGGTACGAATTAGAAGTTAGCTTTTACAGCTATATATATATAATTCATACTATTGTACGACTATATGCTTTTTTTGTGTACAATTAGGTTTCGTCCTAATTTTCAACTATCCGGCGAGAGCTCTATTTGATACGGGTGCATCGCACTCTTTTCTGTCTGAGGACTTCGTGGTGCGAATCGGAGTGCCATCTACCTTTGTAGAGGATAGATTGGAAGTAGTGCTACCCAATGGATCTCGAATGAGTGCGGATAGGAAGAGCCGTGTGAAGGTGCGGATCGGAAATCAGGATTTCGATTTGGAAGCATCGTTATTACCGTTAGCTGAATTCGATGTGATCTTCGGCATGGACTGGCTCTCGGAGCAGCGAGCATGCATAGATTGCAATTCAAAGGAGATCACTCTGGGAAAGAACACCGAAGGAGAAACCACATTCGCCGGTATGCGAGGAGCGACCAAGACGCTGATGTCTGCTCTCCAAGTGGTTAAAGCGGTGAGAAAAGGCGCCGAGTTGTTCTTCACTTTGTTGGAGGCTTCGGAGCCAAAGTCCAGGTTATGTGATGTCCCAGTTGTAGTGGAGTACGCCGACGTGTTTCCTAACGAACTCCCTGGGGCTCCGCCTCATCGGGAGATTGATTTTTGTATCGAGTTGGTGCCAGGTGCCAAACCTGTGGCCCGCTCACCGTACCGGATAGCGCCAAAGGAACTGGCAGAGCTGAAGGTCCAATTGCAAGAGCTGCTAGAGCAAGGCTACGTACGTCCAAGTTCATCGCCTTGGAGTGCACCGGTCCTCTTTGTGAAAAAGAAGGACGGGAGCTTGCGTCTATGTATTGATTATCGAGAGCTAAACAAGTTGACCGAGAAGAACCGATATCCGATTCCAAGAATCGATGATTTATTCGACCAACTGGTTGGGTCGACGGTTTACTCCAAGCTGGACCTAAGGTCCGGCTACTATCAACTGCGAATAAGGGAATGTGACATTCCAAAAACAGCGTTCAGTACCCGTTTTGGGCACTATGAGTTCACGGTGATGCCGTTCGGTCTGTCTAATGCACCGTCGGTATTCATGGACTTAATGAACAGGACGTTTCGAGAGTATTTGGATCAATTTGTGATCGTCTTCATCGACGACATTTTGGTATACTCTCAGTCGAAAGAGGAGCATGTAGGGCATCTGCACGCAGTTCTGAGCACCTTGAGGAGGAGTCAGCTATATGCCAAGTTCTCCAAGTGCGAGTTTTGGCTATCGTCAGTAGCATTCCTTGGTCATGTTGTTAGTGGAGAAGGAATTGCAGTTGATCCGTCGAAGATAGAAGCGGTCCGAGCGTGGCCTTTGTTGAAAAATGTAGCGGAAGTCCGAAGTTTCTTAGGACTTGCCGGCTATTATAGGCGCTTTGTGGAAAACTTCTCGAGGATTGCAGTCCCTCTCACTAAACTGACTAGGAAGGATCATAAGTTCGTTTGGTCGCCCGAGTGCGCATGAGCTTTTGAAGAGCTGAAGAGCCGTCTGACCACGGCGCCCATTCTATGCTCGCCATGTGGCACGGAAGGCTACGAAATTTATAGCGACGCCTCGGGGAGTGGTTTGGGTTGTGTCCTAGTGCAGTTCGGAAAGGTAATTGCCTACGGATCCCGGCAACTGAAGGTTCATGAGAGGAATTACCCGGTCCATGATTTGGAGCTAGCGGCCGTGGTATTTGCTCTTAAGCTGTGGAGGCATTATTTGTATGGCGTGAAGATCGACATCTTTACCGACCACAAGAGCCTCAAGTACCTGCTGGATCAAAGGGAGTTGAATATGCGTCAAAGGAGGTGGATGGAGTTCCTTGGGGACTACACCTTCGACATCAAGTATACTCCTGGAAAGGGGAATGTAGTTGCGGACGCGTTGAGTCGTCGGGCTCCCGCTCAGGCAAATTGGGTTTTGATGCATGATGAGCGTCTAATCCGCGAGCTGGAAGAAATGGAGATCATTTGCGTTGATCGAAGAGCGTCTACTTCAGCATGCTTGAACTGGACGGAGGTTCAATACCACCTTGCCGACCGAGTTCGACAGGCATTGGAGCTGGACGAGAGCATGAAACGCTATAAAGCGGAAACCGTTGACGGGTTAAACGCTGATTTCTCTTTCGAAGATGGCCTTATGTGGAAGAATGGTAGATTGTGCGTCCCAAACGTTGGTACTCTACGGGCGGAGTTGATGTACGAGGCTCATCATACCAAGTACTCGATCCACCCTGGGAGCACGAAAATGTACATGGACATGAAGAAACTTTTCTGGTGGCCGGGTATGAAGAAAGACATTGCCCTCTACGTGGCCAAGTGTAACACTTGCGCGTTGGTGAAGGTGGAATGTCAACGTCCCGGTGGATTTTTGAAGTCCTTGCCGATTCCGGAATGGAAGTTTGACGATATTTCGATGGATTTCGTGCACAGATTACCGAGATCGCAACAGGGAAACGACGCCATCTGGGTGATCGTGGACCGATTGACGAAGGTATCACATTTTATTCCGAACCGGAAGGATGATTCTGTAGAAAAGCTAGCGAAGCTCTATGTCGATAGTATTGTGAGGCTGCACGGTGTCCCTCGTAGCATCGTCAGCGATCGTGACGGGCGTTTCACATCGAAAGATTGTAGGCTTATCCATGAACTGTTGGGCACTAAATTGAAGTTCAGCACAGCCTTCCACCCGCAAACGGATGGACAGACCGAGAGGACCAACAGGACTATGGAGGATATGCTCCGAATGTGCGCTCTAGATTTTGGAAAGAAGTGGGAAGATCATCTCTATATGATCGAGTTTGCCTACAATAATAGCTACCAAGCCAGTATAAAGATGGCTCCTTTCGAGGCCCTCTATGGTAAGAAGTGTCGCACGTCGTTGTCTTGGGCAGAAACGGGCGATACTAAGCTATTAAAGCGAAAGGATGTTGAGGAAGCAACTTCGACGATCCGAACTATACGTGAAAGGCTATTGATTGCCCAGGATAGGCAAGCAAAATATTTCAATGCCAAGCATAAGAACCTAGAGTTCGCCATCGGTGACCGGGTTTACTTGAAGATCAAACCGTTCAAAGGGGTATCAAGGATCCGACGCTTGAAAAAGCTCAGCCCAAGGTACTTAGGGCCGTTTGAGATCGTGGAGCGTGTTGGTGATGCGGCTTATCGGCTTGCACTATCTGCAGAGCTGAGCGGTCTACACGACGTGTTTCACATTTCAGTTTTGAGAAAGGCGGTGCAAGAGCCTACTCACAACGTTGCAGTTGGCAAAGTGCCGGTTGATAGTGGGTTGTCAACGAAAGTCAAGCCCTTACGCATCGAAGATACCGAAGTAAAGCAGTTGCGGAACAAGTCCATTCGGATGGTGAAAGTCCGGTGGGATAATTGCGGTCGAGAGGAGCTATCTTGGGAGAGAGAGCAAGCGATGCTTGCGGAGTACCCCGAGCTATTCCTCTCAGGTAATTTATAACGGTAATTCCTGCTATTACTGTTTTCGAAATTTCGGGACGAAATTCTTTTAAGGGAGGTGGAGTTGTAACACCCCAAAATTATTAGTTCAGCGAAGTAGGCGGAGTGGTAGTGTTGCGCTCGGGATAGGCTAAAAATTCCACAACAGTTCTCTGTGCACGACCATTGTCCTCTTCGCGCACGACCAGTGATCGTGCGCCAATGATCGTGCGTTCATTCGCAAGGAATCGGAGTTCTGTCTCGGCTTATCGCACGACCATTCTCCTCTTCGCGCACGACCAGTGATCGTGCGCCTGTGATCGTGCGCCCTGTTTATTCTGCTCCGCGATTTTGAGCGGAGAAGACGATCCGGCTGTCCAAATCTTTTGGAATCTGATCCAATGGCTAGGATTAAATGCTGGAGGGTCTTAGGGCTTGTGAGAGGAGATTAATCCTCATTCTTTTGAGGTGTTTCTCTCTCCTAGGCTATAGGAAGAAGAAGGAGGTAAGGAAGAAGAAGGAGAGATCCCGCCATTGACGGAGCTCCGGAGCTCCGTTTCGCGAGCCATTTCCAGATCTGGAGAGTGCAGCCCGGTGCGGTCGTTTCCCTCTGTCTAAAATCTCGGATCCATGGCGAAGAAGAACGCTCCTAGGGTAACGATTCTTCCTCTCGATTCTTTGGACTTGTCATTTGTCCTCTCCTTCATTTCTCTATGCTTGCATGAGGAATCCCTTTCACCAAATGAGTGAAGTGTAGGATTTTCCTCAAGTTCTTCGGAACTCCGGGTCGATTGTGTCCGTCCCCGGCATATTGCATGTAGAAAATCCGGTAGTCGTGCAGATTTAGGCATTTTGTGTGAAGCCTATTCGTGGTCGTGAGCCCGAATCGGTGATGCTTGATTTGCGACGTTGCATTTAGGTTAAGCCTAGAATGCGTGCCGGAGAATGACTCCGTGAAATCATCTTTAGTATTGCGGGATTTAAATTGTAGGCGTCTTGTGAAGATCCTAACGAAAGCCCCATGCTTTGAGATTGGATGAAGGCAAACCTTCACCACGAAATTGATGCGGAGTGTATTGTACCTCCTTTGTTGAATATTTGTGAAGCCTAGATCCCTGCGAAGGGGTTAGGTGCGTAGCTTTTATTTTGTGTAGCACGTGAAAGTGCTAAACTCTTACGGGCCGAGGTGAAGCCGTACCCGCGTCGTGCGATAGATCGCGACGATTAGAGCACGTGCAAAGCTAAACCAAACCCGTTTCCATGCAGATC
This sequence comes from Dactylorhiza incarnata, assembly GCA_033032865.1. Lineage (NCBI taxonomy): Eukaryota > Viridiplantae > Streptophyta > Magnoliopsida > Asparagales > Orchidaceae > Dactylorhiza > Dactylorhiza incarnata. The sequence goes on along the minus strand of JAWHQI010000133.1, from coordinate 3,494,473 downwards.
GGTAAGAGGTACCTACCTCATGTAAGCCGTGTGATCATGGGAGAGGTCGTGGAAGGTGATTTACCTAGACCGACCAAAAGCTCTTTTTCCCACCTAAGGCGATGGCCCTTACGGTGGAGTGTTTTGTGGAATTGATGTTGTTAGCCTCATGCGGTTGTTTAGGCGGTTGTGGGGAACCTTCGGGTGAACCCAACCAACATCATGTGCATACCTAGGTTCCCTCCTTTTTGATGCTCAACCTAGAAGATTGAATGTGCTTGAAACCTCACCTTGTGTAGTTGCACCTTCTTTATATTAGTACTTGTGCTAGTATGGCTTGCTTGCAAGGTAGAAGCTCCGCCACCCCAGTAAAGGGGTGGGGTCGTTATAATTTGGTCAGCTGTGCTGACCGTTACCTTGTTTGCCACCACTTGGTGGAATGTTCTTATGCAGGTGCAGGTGAGCCTAGTGGGAAATAGCGGGCGGTGGCCCCTTTGCTGAGTTGGCCCTTGAAGGCCAACCTCTTTTTTTAGCTTTCTCATGTATTGCCGGCCTGCGTGCCGATGTATGTTTTGGAGTTTTAGTACATTTGTTAAATGTAAGGCCTTAAGGCCATAACTCTATCTCATGGTTTCATTCCTATGATAGTGGACAATTCTAATGGAAATGTTAAATCATTTTGCTTCCGCTAGTGTTTAGTATACTCTGTTGTGGTTCTTTCTGTTTATCACCTTTTAACTCCTAGCTAGTGTGGTTTGTATGGCGTGGGGTCCCGGCCGGACCTACTGTTATACTATTCGTACTGGCAGGGTGTTACACAAATATTCTAAGGTACCGACGATCTTGCTCTATAGAGACCGTTTGACCATGCGGTCTAAGTTTTTTTCTTCTTTTTGCTATTTGCACCCCATATGCCCTCTCTCCCCTGCCCCAGTTCTCCTGAACCTGGGCATCCCATTATTTTTAGACCTGCCCGTTTGGGCATGACCTTATGTTTATAAATAGATGGGAGGGGGTACCTAGAAAGGACTTTTGATTCGAGTCTTTAGGCTTATCATCTGGATAAGCTATCTTGAATTCAGTCCCTTTCTGGTCTCACCTCCTGACCTATTTTAGACTTCTTTGTGACCCTCTTTTCATCAAATCAGATCACCTGCTGCAAGAGTTCCCGTTGCGGGCAGTTCAATCTCGTCGCTTAGCGACCCCCCTTTTTAGCATTCTCTAACCCAAGTAACCGACACTCCAAAGCCTCCCCTCGTCTCTTTGTAGTGTAAGTTTGGAGGTACAATTTTTGTGCCCACAAAGAGTGCTATCACTCTTTGGCTACGACTAAAGAATTCAATGAACACCTCTACAAGACTTGCTCCTCAACCGAAACTCCTACTACAGAGAGGAAGGACATCGAGAAAAGGCTTCAGATGTCTTTCGGACACATTAACGACAATGACAAAGAATTTGCAAATCGATGTGAAATGCTTGTCACAGAAATCACTAGATATGTTGCTAGGATCTCAATGTCATGGATCAGGAAAATTCGGGCGGGTTATAATAATGAACATCTACCGCCTAGCGATAGTACTACCATCGGCGGTAGCCCTTTAAAGCAAATAGGCATAATTCTGAAACAAAAGATAAAACTCTGGAATCTACATGTTCATCCTCTTCTTCCAGCATGAGCCCACTCGAAACGAGAAAGGTGGCATCCACCACGTACATTAAGTGTGCCAAATGTAACAAGTTCGGTCACACTTCTGGCTTATGTATAAAGAAAGATTCAAAAGCTATAACGCAAACCTGGCTACCAAAGTCTTCCACCTACACTATGGGTGGAACAACGTGGGTAACCAGATCCTTACCCTCATCATCTTAATAGGTGTAAAATTCGGCTAAGGTTGAATATGACATGTGATTCTTGGATTCACATGTCGGGGAACAACGACAGGTCCTTTAGCCGCGTAGTTCAAGCCACACACACACACACACACACACACCACATATTCATCAATCCACTCCCTGATGCATGATTCTCGGCGTGTAGGTTAAAATTGGGAGTATTATGGGTCTTAGCCCACAAATCCTAAATCAGCAACTTTTTGTGTTTTTATCTGATGTTTTCGCACCTTTAGATAGACCTTACATCGAGATATCATAATTAAGAAAAATTGAAAGTGAAAGTCCAAAAGCTGTCTGATTTACATGAAAATTTGAATCTCTGTGTGATACCGCCAGGCGGTAACATACCGTCAGGCGGTAACATACCGTCGACCGTAGCTGAGCTTCATGAAAATTCTTTTCATCTGATTTTTTTGTTGTTGCAATCTTGTTAGTGTTTTTCATTTTAGTTCATTTTTTGGTTAAAAATCAAATAAAAATTTAAAACTTCAAAACTACAAAGACATGTTTCATTTCAATTTCCTTTGCAATTTTATTTTCATATGTTGTTTTTGCTGTGCGTAGAAAGTTAAACTCTACACAGTCTTTAGGCTTACACGTGTAGTATGTCTATGATCATTTACCCATGTAAAGTGTCTCAAAATAGCGGGGGCGTAGGGTTATGTGTATTAAAGACGCTAACCTGTAAACCATGACTTCTCCTTAATTGAGGAGGGTTCCGGTGGGGCCTTGTGAGGCACTGGGGGGGGGGGGGGGGGGGGGGGGAGAGTATTAGGTTGAGTGGGTTCTTTCGTGTGCATATGGGATTAACACCCCAACCTATGTCATGCGTGCAACTCCTCATTCCCATCCGTCACTTAGTACATGGCTAGGGTGCTGACATAGAGTTAGGGTAGTTTTTTCTAGGGCGTACTCATATTCTATTCACTGCATGATCATACTTCACACTATGATTATTTATGTCATGCATATTTGGGTTGTTTATACATGTTCTTTCCTGTGTTTGCATATTTGATATTTTTTTTGAGCTTACATGAATTTGAAAATACAAGAAATTCATATATAATCTTCTTGACACCTTAGGTCTAAATTATAAAAACAGCAAAATTTTCCAAGACATTTCAAAACTGTTTGCGGTATCCGGTGGCTCTTATATCTAAAAACATGGATCAATAAAAATCAAAATGAAAAATCTTCAGAAATCATGTTTTTCGTTCTAAAGATTCAATCTCTGTGTGCTAGGGCTGCGTGTTAGTGTTAGCGTCGGCGGTAGCAATAAAATCAAATTTGTATGTTTCTTTTTTGTATTTTTATCTGGCTTAGAAGATTATTTCTACTAGGCTCTTTAAATACTTCTATGTTTTTCAGATCATTATTTAATTTTGAACTTAATTTTAAAATCAACTACAGAAGTACAAATTAAATTCAGAAACCAAAAATATGTTTGAAATGTGTGTTTTTGTTTTGTTTTGAAATTTAAAGTCATATAAAATAAAAATAAAAATATGAAATCACTAGGTTTGGGACAAGCATGACTTGAAATTAAAGCATATAGATTACATACAATGTTCAAATTTAGGATTGTTGATTATTGATTGCATTGTATGCTTTTTGTCATGATGTGTCTCAGCTTATCAGTATTTGCGCTTGAGTGTTACTAGATATGTGATTTATGTTTATATGCCTCTAGGTATGTGTGAGGATATAGATAAAACAATGACTATTCACGATGCACACATCCTTAGAGACTGCACTCAAGTGGAAATTTCACGCTTACATGTTAAAGCCCGTGATATTGTGTATAACACGCTAGGCATGACTTGATCAATTAATATCACGTTGTTCATCTTCCTTATGTAGGGATTAGAACTTTAGGCCAAAATTATATTGCAATGGTCTTTGTATACAAGTCAAAGTGTATATGTTTATTAGGGTAGATTTTGATAGATTCGGGGACCTTGTTTGACAAATAAAATGCAAAAATTGATAGTGCACAAAATTATGAAAATAATATGCTAACATTACAGTTCACAAGGATACCCTCAAGCACTACTTATTCCTCCTAATAAGCCTCAATGAGCGTTGTGAGGATGAGCACCTTGGGTATATGGATCTAATCGATCATGTGCAAAGACCAGAAAAATTGGTTAGTGCCCTAGTTCTATTCGTGATATTTGTGTAGATTGAAATGTGACATGGTTTATCACTTCATTACTTTTGTGTTAGCACATATATTCTTTGAGATATATCAATGTATTCTTGTTAAATTAACTAAGTGCTATTTCTATTGCTGCTACACTTACACGTGTCATTGCTTCATCTAACACTTTCATGCATAAGAATTGGACTAAAACTGCATTACATGTCTATCACACGAATGCTCTCATACACGATAGCTATTCATGACACATACAATGGTTCTTTGTATTAACTCTATAAATCTCATAACATTGTATGAAAAATCGTGTGTATTTAGATTCGTGTGCATTGTCCAAAACTTATGATTTTGTTTTTATATATAACTAGTGCTGTAACAAGTTTTTTTTAATATAACTCGTACTTTTATTCTTAGTGCTTTATACCATGTTCTTTAATTCTCTGATTTTATTTTTGGGTGTCCCTATTTTTACCATGATTATCTTTATGTGTGCATTTTATTTTCGCATGCTTAATCCGCTGCATCTCTAATATATTTTCATAAAATAGATCATACCCATCATTTTTGCTAATATCAAAGGGGCAGAACGAACGAGTTCATGAGAACTAGTCAAGTACTAGTCAATCTAGTGGAGATCTGTTGTAGGGGGATATAATGCACATCAAGAGGGGGGGGGGGGCACATATATAGGGGAGTCATATCATTAAGGGCATGAACACGATTCATAGTTACACAGCTAATCCTGTTATCTTCACATATGTATGATATATATTTATCTTATTATACTATACCATGCTCTATCTGATTTGTATCTCATGAACTAGATTTTCTATTATCAAAAGGGGGAGTTTGTTGGAACATACGTTCTGCATCTCTTAAGTTTGATAAATACCAATTCCCAAGTTGTATTTGATCATACATATTTTGGGTATAGTGTGCAGGTTTACAGGTGTGAAGTCAGACATGAACTCAAATCTTTGTGAGCTACCGCTGGTGCTAGTGATACCGTTTCAGGCGCTAGCTCAGGCTACATGTCGACTAGATGTGCTTAGCCTCAAGTATTGTTGAGATAAATCATATCGAGTAGATGTTACCGTTGGGCGTTAGCCTTAATTTCGACGCTAACATGTCGTCTAGATGGCCAATATCATCTTGACCGAAGATATCATCGAGACGGTACATGTCGACTAGAGAAGTATACTACCACTAGCGCTAGCCCTACAACAGAGCGTTAACCATGACGACGACAAGCTCGACTTGATAGACTACATATCGGCTGGATGGAGATATCGTCGAGATCATGCTCTTCAACTGCCGTCGCGCACCACTACTACTGCGCGCGCTATCTGATGTCCATGTTAGCGATCTAAGGACTCAACGCAGGAAACTGGTGGCGGCCATAGAAGGAAAAGATACTACCACGTCGCGCTATCTCTACCACTCTGCGGTAAGACTGGTGTTCAAGGAAAGGACTGTCTCCTTCCTTATCTGCTTTCGACCAGCTGGGTAAGTTGCCAAAACAACCAAGTCTACCGTGCCGTGCTAACTCTAACGCGCCGCACTAAGTGATGATCACAAGGAAAGCTCTATCGCCTTCCTTACATGGAGCAAGATAATTGGGAGGAAAATACGTAAACGAACCTACCTCTGGGCGCTAGCATTACCGCCAACAGTTGCTTATTTAAAGTCATATAAAAGAGATTTCTTTTCGCCTATTTCCAAGAGACTCTGAGCATAGAACCCTAGAACGAACAGAGCAGGCTTCCAACAATCTCTACCATAAGGAGTTGCCAACCAGGGAGAAGAACTCTTTCCCTCATTCAAGCACAAAGTGTAAGATCCCTCCCCCGCACCGGAGAGTTCCTGGATCTTTTGCCCAGAACCGCAGCATTACGGTGACACCAACCCCCGGGTTAGTCGCCTCCGCAAGACGTCGATCCTGCCAGCAAGAACGATCAACCAGGCCAACATGAGATAAGAAGTAACTATAAAAAGCAAGTCCACAATCACACATGTATATATCAAAAGGAATACATACATAGTCTATCAATGAGCTCACATGAAAGAGAGTAAGATCTTATGCCCGGTACATGTCCAAAAATAAGTAAAAGCACACTCTAGATCTCACTCTACATCTATGCAGAAGCTAACAAAACTCTCATCAATTTGTCATCGGGTAGTAGTAGTGCGCGACGACTGCTCCTAGGGTTTTTCCATCACGTCCTACTGGTCGTACTGCTTCTCCAGCTCCTCAGACCCCTTGTTTTATGTCCACATCCTACCGTTAGTCAAAAAGACTAAGCCAGTTTTGTCCTCGCCTCCTCCCACGACTCCTAGACACCGAGCGGGAGGATGAAACAGAGGACAACAAGGGGTAAAAACAAAGCAGGGGAACTAACTAGTATGCATGTGCATATATAAACCACTATAGACAAACTACTATAGGATAAGAGCTATGCTACCAGTTCTATATATAACTCAAACAGCGAAAGAGAAATAAGTAAAGAATGGCAAACAATAAGCCTAGTAGCAATTGAAGTAAGATAAGAGCAGCTATAACAGTAACCTTAACTTATATGAATGATCATACTAACTTATAAGTTAAGAAATCTGTCACTAAGGTAGAATCATGGTATAAAAGTGTCCATACTAATTTATACAATGATGTCTTTTTTATGAAATGATTCTATGTCATGATGTGCAATGCAATGATGCAACTCACACACGTGACTCTGTACGAACAGACCTTTAGTTCCCACTTTTTGGAGGTATCTAACCTCTCGGGCACCTCCTATCGTGGTCAAACAGTGGCAGAGGGGTGGGTTTCTCCTCACCTAGGTGGGTATAACACACTACCAAACCTAGGCCCTCTTATACGCTAATGTACCTAACCCTGGTACTCATGAGCTCCCTGCGTACTCTTGCTGGACCCAAAGGAACCAGTCCTTTATTTGGCCAGGTAGCATTTAGGGAATCCGTCCCATCAGACGCGCAGTAAAACAACCTCGCCCTTGAACCTCTAGCACTGTCGAGTCAATGAACTGATGTCGGTGTGACGACTAAGCCAGTATCAAAGACCCACCACATTCTATGCACATGCATTTATGTATCGTCTCTATCATCCAAGCCTCCAACTCGTATGACTAACCCGTCCTTCATAAATACCGAGTCTACCGCTCGTAGGACTAACCCGTCCTGATATCATAATTTCCTGAGCCTCCAGCTCGCCAGACTATCCAGTCCATGTACCAATCCATCCCATATTTGGGACGAGGATCATCTTACCAAGTTTTCCTACTTAACTACTATTGTTTATTATTTAGTTGAACTTAGAAGTTTAGGTTGAACCTTGGACTTCCCCAGGACTACCCGGTGAAGGGCTTGCATCGGTACTAGGAGGTATGATCGGGTGATATCTCAAACATCCATTTCTCAAGATATTTAATCTTATTGGTGGCTACCCATTCTTACATACCCACTTCCTTTCTAGTTACTCTAGCTTCATAAGGTGGTTTACAATTACCGGGACGGAAAGCGACGATGTTCAATTGAACATCCATCTTTGCCCTATCTTAGTTACTAACTACATCTTCACGTCCTCACTCAATCTCTATCTAATGGATCCACATTCTGATATTAATCATGACTTATACCTACTGGTGGGTCATTCCTCACATCTCCTATCATATCGATGTCAAATCCCGAGTTGATAGTTTTTCTAAACGCACCCCAACCCTTACTTCTAGTATATGCCACTAATGGTTAATCCTTTAATCATGTTATGCCTACACAATGATTTAGGAGTTAATAATTCTATGTGTGATGATCAGATGGGGTATAAATCAAATAATTCAGTTTTACTATTCGCATACCAAATTGTCCTCAAGTGTGATAACATGACATAAAGGGAGAGTACATGATCCTCTAACTAATATGTGCCCAATCAATTTCAGAAGATATAAAGATGTCAAAATTCAGATTTCCATTTTTTCATATAATAAAATCATATATGGGCCTATTAAATAATTTCTTATAAATCTGGGAATTGTTAATTTGTACATGATGCACCATTTATTATAGGCCAATAAATCTGAGAAAAATTCTAGAAACTAGTTATGTTCCAAGATGAAGTTCAGCGGAATTTCATAATTTTTCTCCCTAATTTAATTCTAGAAAATCAATTAAATGTCCGGGGTGCTAATTACAATTTGTTAAGGATTTACTAAATTTATTCATCATAATGCTGTAAATAAATTTCCAAGTGTTCAAATCAACCTAAAATGGATTCCAACAATGTTTGGCATTTTTCTAATAATAATAATTCATAAATAATGAATAAACCATAATTGTCACCTAATTCCACAATATGAAGGAGCTACTTTAAATCTTTAGAAAATAAATAACTAAATTCTCAGAGAATTATCATGAGCACTTAAGCTCACTCACCAAGTTGTATAATTTTCTAGTTCCATAGTTTAACATTATCAATTAATCAATGAAAACACTAAAATTTCACTTTATGAAGGAAGTATGGTATTTACTTAGTAATTAACTCTGATAAATTTCCAGAGGTCACTAATGATCTCAAAAGTCTAACTACCCAGTTTCATAATTTTCCAAATCAATTTGACGAGCATTTATAATCAAAGGAGACATTAAAATTTCACTTTGTGAAGGAACCACAGTAAATACTCATTAATTAAATTGAATAAAATTCCTAGAGGCTTCTAATGACCTCAAAGGTTTAACCACGCTGATTCATGCCATTAAAAATTCATTTGCTCATAAGGATGCGTTGTAAAGTAATTGGGGGTAATTTGGGTAAGTACAATTTAGTGGACTAAAATAGCTCTAAAATTTCAACTAAAATTTCCAGTGTGCAATCACACACTATAAAGTAATATTTCAGTGTTTCATCATGATTTAGGGAGATTTGACCCTAGATTTCTCAATTGTACTTAATGTGACAAAATCACATAAACCTTAATTGCCTAGGGAATTCAACCCCAATGTTCGTGGTTTTCCCTGAGATATGAGATCTCATTATATCATGTGCATGTTTTGAATTTCATAAGGATTGACTAAGGGAATATCTTTCAATTCACAAAACATCAAACTTGGCTAAGTGCACACCAAGTCACTTACACTATATGTACACATGCAAATGTAATACATCATCATGCATAGATCCAAATGACCTTAAATTTTGGTTAGAGACCAAACATAATCAACTTATCCTTATGCCCAAACTTGGGGTTATTTTGAGTTGATTTAACCATGTAGATCTAGTACTACATTATAGTGTTATATGCACACCAAATCTAATCCTACATGGATCTTGCATATGGAATTCCTTCACATGCACAAAGCCAATTGGTTCCAAATTTTTACCAGAGGCTTATAGTGACCTACACTACCATCTAACAAAATTTGGGGTCATTTGGTGTTTTCTAGCCATGTATACTACAAATACATGATTTATCAAATTATTGTAAATACTATAGGAAAATGTTTTCCAAAAATTACAGTTTTTGGACATAGGGTGTAAATAGGCATGATATGCCTATGGTTAAAATTTCAGCTCTATGCATTTAGTGGTTTGAGAGATATTCCCCAAATACTCTCTGAAATTATAAAGTAATATTTCCCATATTATGGTATGTTTGCATGATGAAAATACTCACATGCATAAGTCCAAATGATCCAAACTTTTGGCCAGGGACTTTTATTGTCCTAACTGATCTTCCAGAGAATATTTGGTGGATTTTGAGTTCATAAAACTCAAAAATCAACACATGCATGGATTACCAAATATTTTCTAAAATTATAGAAAAATGTTGTCCAAAAAGTTTCATTTTTGGACATGAGGTGGATCTTGGGTACATGCATGCATGTCCCAAATTTCAACCTCATAGATTCAACCATTTAAGGGATATTCAAATAATGATTGTCCCCTCCTAGGGACCAGTCCCACTAATACTGCCCTACAAGAAGCTGTTGGGCACCAAATGGTTTGATTTCAATTCCTAATTAAATAGACCTTCAGATCTACAAAAGTTGTCTCTGGCAACTTTTCCCAATTTTGCCTCCAAGGGCACCTAATTTATGTTTGAAGTTAAGGTAATATTAAGTACACATTAATTGAATTATGTGGTCTGCCAATAGTTGATCTATGATCAAAACCGACGGCATCTGGTCATCCCCTATCTCCAGCTGAAGGTCCCGATTAACCCGAGCTGGACTGCCTTCCAAGGCTATTTCCCGGCCACTGAGCCTCCTCCCTGGCCGGCCACCGCCACCACCACCTCCGTAGAGGTGGTGGCTATCGGCCGACGGTGGTTTTGCTGACGGAGGTGGTATTTTTCGGCGAACCCGACAAGCTCTTTTTCTTGGAAAATTCTCACTTTCCTCACCTTGGATCGGGCTCAATTGAGCCTGATATCTCTCCTAAAGGATCTAGGATTCTAGCACAGGGGGAGAGGAGGAGAAACCGAACCTGTAATGGGCTTGTTGATGGCTATTTCTTTGGGATGCCATTTCCGACCACCTACTTCAAGCACCTTGTCGATCCCTTGATTTCCAGTGTAATGATCCAAAATAAAAGCTCAGCCCGACTCCTTGAAGCTCTCTCAAGCTAATGGAGAGCTTGATTGATGGTGGGGGAGTGTTATTATGGGGTTTCCATTAAGGTACCTCTCGGTCATCCAGTGAACAAGCCTCCCCCACTCCAGCGGGGCTACTTTCCATGCCTTTTGGATGGAAATTATTATGGCAGCTGGGAGAAGCCATGGGGAAGAGGAATTGGAGGCCATGTGGAAGCCATTCCACAAATTCATGGCTTCTCTCTCTTCAAATTTGGGATTTCGCCAAAATGCCCCCATGCATGGCATTTCTTTTGAATGGACCATCAAATGAGGCCTTTACCCATTTAAATTGGTTTAGGCTTTAATTTCTTCCTTAGGGCTCAACTTTGACCATGGTTGACTTGGTGGTTGACTTGGTCAATTTGATGGGTTGACTAGTCCAATGTGTTGTTCTTGAGTCCCTTGATACCACCCAATGTTGATTGGGTCATGGTGATGCCCTAATTGAGCCAATTTAGCTAATATGTTTGATTTTGACCAAAATATGGGGAAAGTTCACTTTGGTAAAATTGGCCAAATTGATGACCACTTGATTGGAATTTTGGGTCCATTGGTTCCCTATGATGTTATAAGACTAAGGGTGAGGTCAATTTCATGTTTTGGGGTCAATTGGACTTATTGGTGAAGGAATGACCTACGTTGACCTAAATGGTACTTTGGTCAATTGGGGCCAATTGGTGACCACATGAAGGGGATTGTGGGTTCATTGCACCCTAATTAGGGTTTTTAATACAGTTGTGGGGTCAATTTGATCATATGAAGTCTAATTGACCAAATTTGAGTTGAATTAGCCTATGTTAACCTATTTTGACCTAGAGTTGATTGGATCAAATTGACCAAAATTAGTGATCCTATGATGGGTCTTTTGGGTCATTTGGGTCTCTATTAGGGTTAGGAACCTATTTGTAAGCTCAATTTGAGTTGGTGAGTCCAATTTGTAGTAAATTGGCTTAGGTTGACTTGTGCACTTTTGGGGTACTTATAGAAATTTTCTGAAGTTCAAGGTAACCTAGTGTCATACCATGACCCCTACTCACAACTCAAGTCCTACCCCTAACCCAAGGGGGTCTAAAAGGAATGGGTATGTTACAAATCCCAATAAACAAAAAATAATTATTTCATCCCCGAAATTCAAGTTCGAGTCTACAGGGTTTCACGCACAATGAAAATAAAGAATTTTCAGAGAGGTTTAGATTGTATCTGAGGCGAAGTAAAGCTCCCAAGGTGAGGAGACGTGAAAGACGTCGTGCAAGTTTGCCAACTCCTATGGCAGCTCCAGCCTATATGCCAAGGGACGACCTGCTTCCAGGATCATAAGAGGCCTCATAATTCAAGGGCTTAGCTTCTTCTGTCCTCGCATCCGCGAGACACCATGCACCTGATGTATCTTTAAGAAAACTCTATCTCCCACCTAGAATTCCACCTTCTGATGCCTCGTATCGTAAAGCTTAGCCTGCCGGCTCTGAGCCTCCAGCATCCGGTCACGGATCATCTGAACTAATACATTTGTATCGCTTACGTACTTTGATCCCAGTACCCTCGGACCCTCATCCTGGATCCAAGATAGTGGCGTCTGACACTTCCTCCTATATAGAGTCTCATAGAGAGCCATATTAATACTTATATGGTGGATGTTGTTGTAGTAGGGCTTGATTGAAGGCAACGACCGCTCCCAGGGATTCCAAGTATCCAGGACGTATATGTATGTCAACATGTCCCAAATAACACAAGTTCCCCTGTAATTAAGACTCTCGTTTGTGTGTATGGACAATGACCTATAAATTTTTCTCCATACGAGCAAATTCTTATTCCTTCGGGTACGCCTGAGTAATTAATCAACACAACCTTATGATTTATCCAAACTTATCATTTAATGAGACTTATGACAATGTCAAGCGGTCCATCATCCTTAAAATTCAAGAGGTCGTACCCATGAACCATTCGAGTATAAATTAAACAATCACTATTAAAATTGAAATTTATGAAATGACTCCCAATCATTTTCCACATGGGGTTTGATTTTTGGTAGAGTAAACCCTATGTAAATTACCTCTGAATGCCCTAAGATGCAGGAATTCCAGCTATAATTTTAACTTGCAGGGACCTAATTCCAATCCACATATCCCATGACGCGATATATTTGTCCCAAGAAACTATCTTGACAACCCTATGTTTCTAATAATTTGACTAAATTCATGTATTTGTTCGACCAACGATATTAAACCATTTGTCCTGACAATATTACAGCTCATCGTCTCTGAACTGAGGAGGTAAATCTATGATACCACACCTCACATGGGATTATTTACATTTTGTTCATCTCTTAAGATCACGAGGACCTATTGCCAAGTTCCACTTCCATCCAATCCTTATCAGGCTTAAACATGCACTAAATTCATAATTCCTATCGGTTCTCTCTTGCGCTCTTCACGAGTTTATTAATCGAATCTTTAACCGACAATATAATCACTAATCGTGTCTTATAACAATTGAGTTAAGATGGTAGAGCATCTAGGAATATACTTTGTTGAGACAATAAGTATCACACCACCTTAAATTGTATGTAAACTCTTTCTACAACCAATGCCGCCTCAAATTTAGGTCTTTTAAAAGAAAATTTTCTCAATTTCCTTATGGATTTGTAAATGATTTGCACCATGTCTTGCTTTAAGGAAGGCACGATCGCTCCTTAGGTTGCGTACTAAGTAGTTATCTACTTCATTAAACTCAGAATTTGAGAAATCTCCCAAAGTCTTATACTATCTTCCTTGATCTCAAGAGTCGCGCACAAATATAACTAGGCAACCCGATTTATATCTCGAAGAATTCATTTACTATTCTCTTTGTTTACTCATCTGTGTAACCTTGGAGCAATAAGAAGGATGGATAATCATTTTTGGAAAGGCTCTATGATCTTATTTCGATTGCGAATATTTAGCGGTCACGACATAGCATTAACAATCCATATTTCTTAAGATGAAGGAATTCTTCAAGGATCCCGACTTCTAGGGAGGGTTGATCATTAAATTGATCATGCATGATAGTTTACTAGGTAGTAGTCTAATTCACATAGAGGGGGTGAATAGGTTTCGTTGAATTTTCTTAGTTATAACTAGCTGTTGTTAGAGATTATATAAAGTAAATGCACAACACAGAAAACACACAGTTAATTATAGTGGTTCCCCAAGAAAGTGTGTCTAGGTAGTCCACTTTCCCTCTACACCTTTTTTACAGTGTGTTAGACAAGGAAAAATCCTCCAAATCTCAGCTCCAAGAGCTTACAGCACAGATCCCTCGGGATCTCTAAGGTTTGCTCCAAACCTTACCTCAGGCTCAACAACCCTACCTCAGGCTCAACAACCCTACCACTCATAGTGCTCCAACTCCTACAACTCAGAAATCCTCCTAATTTCCTACCTTATGCCTATCAAAAAGTCCTACCTCAGATCTCCACAGAGATCCTACAACTCAAGATGGGAGTACAACTCTACAAGCTCAGGCTCAACAACCCTACACACTCAGGCTCAACATCCCTACAAACTCAGGCTCAACATCCCTACCAACTCAGGCACAATTCCCTACACACCCAGAACAATAATGTTCTTATAAATGTTATAAAGTTTGCTTACAACAGAGGACTATAAAGATATATCCTTCAGTGCTGGTCTTCTGTTGTTGATGCACAACATGTGCAGTCTTGAAGCAGGGCTGAATGGCAGTAGCTTATGTCCTAGCTTCTATCTGATCTTCTTCTTCAGTAGATGAAGAAAGATCTACTTGCTCTTCTGGATTGAATTAGGAAGAACTATCTTATCTCATTTGATTGCTTGTAGCTTCAGGAAGCAGGCTGAGATAATTGTGGAAGTCGTCAATAACACGGTAGCTTTCATTCAGAATATTTTCCACACCTTCAAAAGTGACATAACATCTTCTTTTATACTTCCTCCAACCTGCAACGGATCTGAAGAGTGCCTTGTCACATCATGGACATAAATAGAAAATGTTATCTTTTCTTTCCACCCACTTGCGCCAAAAGTTGATCCCTTCAAGCATTTATTCAAATATGAATCAATTTCAGTGGTTGGGCTGAGACAGGCTTCAGTATCAATGGCTAAGTTGTCTTCATCTCAGCGGATTCGCTGAGATAGATAGTCTTCTGATGAGTCCTGATCATATACACATTTATGGACTCATCCGGGCCGTTATTTAGTCATTTCTCCGCACTTTAGCCTTGTTTTAGTTTATATTTGATAATCCATGCTAGGTGCACATCTTGGCCCACTTTGGTGTGATTTTCGTGCTTTTTGTCTTTAGTTGTATTCTTGTGCTGTTAGGTGCCACTTTCAGTGGCTAGATCTGTGGTTATGCTGGAATAGGAGTCGTGCAAGTGTTCCCGGTGCAATTCTGCACAGGAACACTGCGCACGATCACCGGTTCTATTGCGCACGACCACTGGTCGTGCGCCACTGATCGTGTGCACTTAACCCTTTTCATGAGTTCTGTTTGGTGCAGTGCGCACGACCACCAACACCAGTGCGCACGACCACCGGTCGTGCGCCACTGCTCGTGCGCACTTATCATTTAATTTCCGAGTTTTGTTTGCTCCAGTGCGCACGACCATCAACTCCAGTGCGCACGACCACCGGTCGTGCGCCACTGGTCGTGCGAACATTCTATTTTATAATTTCGTATCTTGCAGGTTCCACCCAGGCAGTGCGCACGATCGCAGAATTCCAGTGCGCACGACCACTGGTCGTGCGCCAATGATCGTGCGCAGTATTTAATCCAGCGCCTATTTAAACGCCTGTTGCGATTTTAGGGCGGATCGTTCATGTCGGGAGCGGGATTCCTATTCCGTACGCCGCCGATTTCCACCTTGGGACGCCTCCACTTCATCTCCTACGCAAAGGGAAGCCTCCTCCATCCATTCTAAGACCTCCTCCATTGTCCGTGAGTGTTCTCCATCGTCCGCAAGCCTCCAAGCAAGCATTCTTTCATTCCGCTCGGTGAGAAGAAGAAGAAACCTAAGGTCGAAGACAACGGAGCACGTAGGGAGATCGTGACAGCTCTCTACGCCGGAAGCATTGTCCGTCCGAGTCCGGAGGTAGCCCGACAACCTACCATTCCGGCCGTGAACGGCCGCTAGTCTTCAACATCGGTTATTTCTTTCCTCTTTCCTCGTTGTACTCTTTGAACCTTGTAAAACTCGAATATTGAGATGTTATTTGTTTAAATGAATGTGTCTTTGTTATTCTTCATGGTTTGGTTGTGATTCACTCCGTTCTCATTCACTCACTCGCGCCCGCACGCAAGGTGTTTGACCCGCGTTAGCAAGAGCTAACGGCGGTTGTGAAGAGGTGTTTGCGACCCTCACCCTCTCGCACTTGAGTTCACTTCATCCGCCTCACGAAGCACGGCATCGCGGCCGTTGCATCCACTTCACTTTGCGAAGCGGTGTTTTTCGACCCGCATTTCTTTTGTTATTGCTAAGATTAGGAAAACCAACCAAAAACCCCTCTTTGTGTTTGTTGAACGCTTGTGTAACAATCATCACTGCGCGATTCGTTCACCCATCCTGCATTCCTCAAGAGACCGACATCCGGGGAATTTATTCTCCACAATTATTACTTGACAGCGACCGGTGCACTTGCCGACACGCATCAAGTTTTTGGCGCCGTTGCCGGGGAATGCAGACGTGATGAATTTGTCTGCGTGAAGATTTGTTGCACGAGAATTTTCTTTTCTTTCACTTCTTTTGTTCACCTCTGGTATCTCTGTTTCTTTTCGATACGCGCTTCTGATTACTTTCGCCTTTTCCATCATTCGCTAATCGTTTTGTTTGCTAGAATTCGTAGCATGACCTCCATTCAGGAATGCATCTATCAGGGAAGCTTGGATGATTTAAGGGATCAAGCAGAAAGGAACAATCATGACTTCGGGATCTCCGCCGATGTCATTGAGTACATGTCAGGGAACTGCAAGTTCAGCGGGGATGAGCATGAAGACGCGGTGCAACACATGCAGGACTTTTTAGAAATCTATTACACATGTGTATTCAATGGAATTGAAAACGACCTACAAAAGATTTTGGCATTCTCATTCTCCTTGCATAAAAAAGCCAAAAGCTGGTATTGGGATATTCGGAAAAGAGAGGTGACCACATGGAAACAACTCGAGGGGAGATTTTTTCAAGAGTTTCAACATCGTACCCAAGCCTTGGACAAGTACAGGGAACTCGTAACCTTTGGACAAGGGAAGGAGGAGACGTTAGTTGATGCTTGGGAGCGTTTCCAATCCTTGCATAGGGGATGCTACCGTGAAGATCTTTCAGAGGCTTTCTTAATTCAGATTTTTTATTTCGGAGTGCTGAATAAATTCCGTCTACTTTTTGATATGGCAGCTGGAGGGGCCCTGTTTAATAAATCAGGGAAGGACGCGTGGGAAGTGGTCGTGAATATTGTTCACACCAGTCAGCACTGGAGTCATGTTATTCGCTCCCCAAGCTCTGCTGCAGTTAATGCCGTGACATCCAAAGGAGCAGCGGATTTTATGCCGCCAGAGCAACCAGAACAGTTAGCAACTTTGGTGGTCGGGGTATTAAACAAAATGAATGACCAATCTGCCGCAATCCAACAGCTTCGATCTACTATAGGGACGCTGTCCGATGTCGTTTCTGGGCTTGCAAGTCAGCCTCCTGAGTCAGTGAACACCATGCAATTGAGAAGTGGGAGAAGTGTAGACAATCCTCCTCGACAGGAACCACTTGCGTGTTCCACTGACAAGCATAATGAAGACACTTCCGAGAAGCTAACTCAGAGTCATGTTGAGCCGCATCCCTTGAGCGAGGCACAAACCTCGAAAAGTGCTGTTCACCCCCCATTCCCCCACAGGTTGCGAAACGAGAAATCCGAGAAGCAATTCCGCAGATTCTTGGAAATAATGAAGGGAGTGCAAGTGAGCATACCACTGATTGAAGCTATCTCTCAAATGCCAGGTTACTCCAAGTTTTTGAAAGATTTGATCTCGAAGCGGAAGCAGTTGGAGGGTCTCAAAACTATTGACCTCACCGAGGAGTGCTCCGCCATCATTTCCAATTTGCCCACAAAGTGCAAGGATCCGGGCAGCTTTACGATTCCCTGCAGGATCGACCATCACCGTTTCAGCCAGGCACTCTGTGATTTGGGGGCATCAATCAACTTGATGCCGCTCTCTATCTTTCGTGAACTTGGTGCTGGGATCTTGAAGCCAACGCAGGTAATGCTGCAGCTTGCTGATCGGTCGATCAAGAAGCCGTCAGGAATCGTCGAGGACCTCACAATAGTTGTAAACGGTCTCACTTTTCCAGCTGATTTTATCATCCTTGACATGAAGGTCGATTCAAATGTTCCCATTATCTTGGGGCGGCCCTTTCTCGCTACTGCTCGTGCTATTATTAATGTGGAGCAGGGGGAGCTCACACTAAGACTGGGGGAGGATGCTATATCTTTCAACGTCCACAGCCCGTCGTAACTCTTTGAAATCTCGGAGTGCGAACCAGCAGAGGCGCTTGAAGAATTCGATGGTCAGAACGTTGTGGAGTTGGATGACAGTGAGGTGTGTTGGCAGCACGAAGACAAGGAAGAAGGGGGTGCACACTCAAAACAACCCGATTTGTCACACTCAATCGGAGAACCCTCCAACGATTCTGCCAATCCAAATCCTTGTCCGGCACTCAAACAACTCCCGGATTCTCTAAAGTACGTTTTTCTTGGAGAAAATAACACGCATCCCGTGATTATTTCCGCAGCCCTGTCCGCCGCCAACGAAACTGCATTAGTGGGCGTGCTGAGAAGGTACCACATGGTATTCGGACGGTCTCTTGCTGACATTAAAGGAATCAGCCCCACGGTCTGCATGCATAAGATCCTCCTTGAAGATCAGTACAAACCGACAGCACAGCCCCAGAGGCGGCTGAACCCGAAAATGCAAGAGGTAGTGAAGGCTGAAGTTATAAAGCTGTTAGACGCTGACATCATTTACCCAATCAGCGATAGCAAATGGGTCGGTCCAGTCCAGGTGGTACCAAAGAAGGGAGGGATTACTGTCGTTGCCAATGAAAAAAACGAACTGCTACCAACCCGAGTGATCACCGGGTGGAGAGTCTGCATCGACTACCGCAAGCTGAATGATGCGACGCGCAAGGACCATTTTCCGCTCCCCTTCATTGATCAGATGCTAGAAAAGTTAGCGGGGCAGGATTACTACTGTTTCTTGGATGGATACTCAGGGTACAATCAGATTCTAATTGACCCATCTGATCAAGACAAGACGACATTCACATGTCCCTCCGATACCTTCGCGTTCAAAAGAATGCCATTCGGACTGTGTAATGCCCCCGCAACCTTCCAACGTTGTATGCTCGCCATTTTTGCTGACATGGTGGGGGACTTCCTCGAAGTTTTCATGGATGATTTTACTCTATTTGGCAGTAGCTTTGACATTTGCCTCGCGAATTTGGCCAAGACCTTGAATCGGTGTGAAGACACCAATCTTGTCTTGAACTGGGAGAAATGCCACTTTATGGTGCGCGAAGGAATTGTGTTGGGACATAAAGTTTCCTGCAAAGGGCTTGAAGTGGATCAAGCGAAGGTAAGTGTTATCAGAAACCTCCCTCCACCAATGTCAGTGAAAGGCATCCGAAGTTTTCTTGGTCATGTGGGCTTCTATCGAAGGTTCATCAAGGATTTTTCCTCCATCTCAAAGCCTTTATCTCGCCTGCTGGTTAAGGACGTCCCCTTCCACTTCGACGAAGCATGCATGCAAGCCTTCGAAACTTTACGGGGACAACTCATCTCAGCCCCAATTTTGGTGGCGCCCGACTGGACTTTGCCTTTTATTATCATGTGCGACGCAAGTGATGTGGCCGTAGGTGCTGTACTCGGTCAAAAGAAAGACAAGACTTTTCACACTATTGCGTATGCCAGTCGAACTCTTAACAGTGCTCAAGCAAATTATACCACCACAGAGAAAGAAATGCTAGCCGTGGTCTTCGCTTTTGAAAAAGTTCACTCGTACTTGGTACTTTCAGAAGTGATCGTGTATACGGACCACGCCGCTCTCAGGTATCTTTTCAGTAAGAAAGAATCCAAATCGCGCCTGATTCGTTGGATTTTACTTTTGCAGGAATACAATCTGGAAATCAAAGATAAGAAAGGGGTGGAGAATGTGATTGCGGATCATCTCTCGCGATTGGAGTACGACACTCCCAACAGCGTTGAGGAGGAAACGGACGACTATTTCCCGGATGAAAAGTTATTCGCAATTACTACGTCCTCCCCAACCGCACCTTGGTACGCAGATATCGCTAATTACTTGGCTTGTAAAACCTTCTCCCCGAATCTGTCCCCTCAGCAAAGACGGAAGCTTGCCTCTGACTCAAAATACTATTTTTGGGAAGATCCGCTCTTATTCCACATGTGCAGCGACGTGATTATTAGGCGTTGTATTCCGGAAGCTGAGTTTCAGTCTATATTGCAGCACTGCCATGACAGAGAAGCTGGCGGGCACTTCGGGGCCGTTCGAACAGCACGAAAAATCCTGCAATGTGGATTGTTTTGGCCGACCCTCTTCCGGGACGCCCATGCCTATGTCACCAAGTGCGACGAGTGCCACAGGACCGGAAATATTTCCCGGCGTGATGAGATGCCCCTTAATAACATGCTGGTCTGCGAACCCTTTGATGTCTGGGGAATAGACTTCATGGGTCCCTTCCCAATGTCTCACGGTAAGCATTACATTATTGTGGCAGTTGATTATGTTTCAAAATGGGTGGAAGCTGAGGCGGTTGCCACGAATGATGCAAACACAGTGCTACACTTTATCCACAAGAATATCTTCTCCAGGTTTGGGACGCCGAGAACTATCATCAGTGACGACGGTAGTCATTTTTGCAATAAGCAGTTTGTGCAGCTCATGAAGAAGTTTGGGGTCCATCATAAGATTTCTTTGGCATACCATCCCCAAACATGCGGGCAAGTCGAAGTCTCCAACCGCGAGCTCAAGCGAATAATCGAGAAATCAATACATTCAAATAGGAAGGAGTGGGCTAAAAAGGTTGACGACGCATTATGGGCTTACCGGACTGCGTTCAAAACACCCATCGGCATGACTCCGTTTCAATTAGTCTACGGCAAGGCATGCCACCTCCCTGTAGAGCTGGAGCATAAAGCATTATGGGCAACCAAACTTCTGAACATGGACATTGGAGCCGCGGCCGAGGTGCGTCGTTCCCAACTCAACGAGTTAGAGGAGCTCCATCATTTCGCTTATGAAAACGCTCGTATCTACAAGGAGAAAACAAAGAAATGGCACGATCGGCATATCATTCCTAAGGAGTTCAAAATTGGGGACCAAGTGTTGCTCTACAACTCCCGTCTCCGCCTCTTCCCAGGGAAGCTAAAATCGCGGTGGAGTGGTCCTTTCTCCGTGACTGATGTCTCCCCCTTCGGTGCCATAGAAATATCTGGGGATAAGGGGGACAAGTTTAAGGTCAATGGACATTGGCTGAAGTCATACGATGGCGCCACTATAAACAAGGAGTGTCAGTTGTTGACATTGGGAGATGGGCATCATACAAACACCGGCAGCTGATTTCCCCTTCTTGTCTCTTATTTTTGTGAAACTCTACTTTTGAGAACTCTTTCTTTTTAATTCTTGCACTTTATAAACACTGCTAATACAGGTATTTGGTCCAGCTTAAGGACGTTAAATGAAAGCGCTACTGGGAGACAACCCAGATTTCCTGTTTTCGTATTTCTTTTTATCTAACTTCTTTTAGTTCAGCTTTTGTTTCTGCTTTTGTTGCTTTGAGTTTGTGCTTGCAGGTTTTGTGTTCGATGGAGCGGATGCTGCGGACTATTCTTGATTATTTACGCCAATCGTCTGGTATGCTCATTTCTGAGCATTGGGTAACACTTCCTCCCCTCTTGTTGCTTCAAATTTCTAGAGATATTGTTTAGCTTAAGTCTGGGGGAGCGGTTGTTGTTATCCACTGTGCACGAGTGCACCGCATACTAGAAGGTTGATTCTTATTTATCTTATCATTATCGTTGTTTTCCATGTTTCACACACCCTTTCACCCACTTGAGTGCGCGCTTATCTTTTTGTTGTTGTTCCGTTGTAAACTATCTTGGTTGGAGTATGAAATAGGTTGTTAACGTAGGAATTATTATTTGGAGTGCGATGTTGACTCATGTAGTGTTCTAGTCACTTCGCATGCTATGGTAGAATTTGTGTAGAACAAGATTTTCTTTATGCATCTAATTTATGTTTAGTATTTCTGCGTAAATTTAGATTTAATATACTCAAGTGGTGAATTTGTATGGAATTGACGATAACCCGGTGTTGTGTGTGTGCGATTGCTAGTCGTGTGTTGCTCGAGTCGGGAGGAAGGTTTATCTTTCTCGTGGGCTAAGAACTTGCCCCTAGCGACTCTCGAAGCATGGGTGAGAGCTACTCGTTGAGTCAAACATGATGTAGGCCACCCTTTGGCTAGTTTGAGCTTTGTTATTCCATGTCCATTTCATTCACCTTTGCAAGCCAATTTTGTGCCTACCAATCCTTTGTTCAGCTCCTCTTCATCCACCAAAGCCTGAAGCCTATCCTACTCCCGCAACCAAAATGTTTTTAACTGCGCTCATAATTCTAAACTTGTGTGGAGTGTGGAATCCTTGTGTTATGATGGGAAAATAATGTCCATCCGCTGATTTTGAACCAACCGGGGGTTACATAAAAGAAGTAAAATATGTAAAAGAAAAAAAAAGAGTATTTTGAAAAAAAATTCTCCCGAGCTCAAAACAGAAAATCTGTTGGTATTTGTGAAGTAGGCCGTGTGCACACCTGGTTTTCATGATAAGTCTGTGGGTGTGTCACACGAGCATTGTTCGTTGGTCTTGTATGGTGCAGCGTTCCGTTAGCTCACTTGGGTTGCGTAGCCACCGTGTTTAACTTTGAATATCATACCGTAACCTAAGCCTCGTTTTAATCCTATAAGTCCTACTGATTTGATTTGCGAGTTTGCTAGCGCCGTGGAGAGAGTGTGACCGGGCGAGCGTATGGTTCACGACGTTGATGGATTTCAGCGGAGTTATTCCTAAGCCCCGATCTTTTGCAACACCCGCCTCAGTGTCTCGTCACTTTCATACCGGGCATGATCGTCAAATTCTTCATAATTCACCAATTGAGTACATCTAAATCTTTAATTACGCTTTAATGCTCTTGTAAATTATTTAGCATATCTAGAATCTCCTTCTACTAAATTCTCTACTTGCATGCGTATGTTACTTCGCACCGTACTCCTTTGTGTAATTCTCCATGTCAATTATCGTTTTCACGCTCCGCCGGATTCGTTTGCTCGGGACGCGCAAACAGTTAAGTCTGGGGGTGTGATGAGTCCTGATCATATACACATTTATGGACTCATCCGGGCCGTTATTTAGTCATTTCTCCGCACTTTAGCCTTGTTTTAGTTTATATTTGATAATCCATGCTAGGTGCACATCTTGGCCCACTTTGGTGTGATTTTCGTGCTTTTTGTCTTTAGTAGTATTCTTGTGCTGTTAGGTGCCACTTTCAGTGGCTAGATCTGTGGTTATGCTGGAATAGGAGTCGTGCAAGTGTTCCCGGTGCAATTCTGCACAGGAACACTGCGCACGATCACCGGTTCTATTGCGCACGACCACTGGTCGTGCGCCACTGATCGTGTGCACTTAACCCTTTTCACGAGTTCTGTTTGGTGCAGTGCGCACGACCACCAACACCAGTGCGCACGACCACCGGTCGTGCGCCACTGCTCGTGCACACTTATCATTTAATTTCCGAGTTCTGTTTGCTCCAGTGCGCACGACCATCAACTCCAGTGCGCACGACCACCGGTCGTGCGCCACTGGTCGTGCGAACATTCTATTTTATAATTTCGTATCTTGCAGGTTCCACCCAGGCAGTGTGCACGATCGCAGAATTCCAGTGCGCACGACCACTGGTCGTGCGCCAATGATCGTGCGCAGTATTTAATCCAGCGCCTATTTAAACGCCTGTTGCGATTTTAGGGCGGATCGTTCATGTCGGGAGCGGGATTCCTGTTCCGTACGCCGCCGATTTCCACCTTGGGACGCCTCCACTTCATCTCCTACGCAAAGGGAAGCCTCCTCCATCCATTCTAAGACCTCCTCCATTGTCCGTGAGTGTTCTCCATCGTCCGCAAGCCTCCAAGCAAGCATTCTTTCATTCCGCTCGGTGAGAAGAAGAAGAAACCTAAGGTCGAAGACGACGGAGCACGTAGGGAGATCGTGACAGCTCTCTACGCCGGAAGCATTGTCCGTCCGAGTCCGGAGGTAGCCCGACAACCTACCATTCCGGTCGTGAACGGCCGCTAGTCTTCAACATCGGTTATTTCTTTCCTCTTTCCTCGTTGTACTCTTTGAACCTTGTAAAACTCGAATATTGAGATGTTATTTGTTTAAATGAATATGTCTTTATTATTCTTCATGGTTTGGTTGTGATTCACTCCGTTCTCATTCACTCACTCGCGCCCGCACGCAAGGTGTTTGACCCGCGTTAGCAAGAGCTAACGGCGGTTGTGAAGAGGTGTTTGCGACCCTCACCCTCTCGCACTTGAGTTCACTTCATCCGCCTCACGAAGCACGGCATCGCGGCCGTTGCATCCACTTCACTTTGCGAAGCGGTGTTTTTCGACCCGCATTTCTTTTGTTATTGCTAAGATTAGGAAAACCAACCAAAAACCCCTCTTTGTGTTTGTTGAACGCTTGTGTAACAATCATCACTGCGCGATTCGTTCACCCATCCTGCATTCCTCAAGAGACCGACATCCGGGGAATTTATTCTCCACAATTATTACTTGACAGCGACCGGTGCACTTGCCGACACGCATCATCTTCTCAGCGATTTCTGTCTAAATGCAACTCAGCTGAGGCAGACTCCTTCTCAGCGGCTCTGGCTGCGTCTCAGTGGTTCAGCTGAGACCATGCTGTCGTCTCAGCGGATTTGACAGTAAAACCAGAGAACTATTCCAATGATTGGTATTACCTAAACCTGCATAGACAGGATGTAAAAGAGGGTTTATCAAATACAATATGTACTTATCATTGAGTGTGATGCCTCTTCAAATCTAGGGAACATTGAGGGCAATATTCCCAACAATCTTCCCATATTTCAAGAATGCTGAACGTACACCAATGCTAAGATACATAATCACAAATAACCATATCATGACAAATAATGAAATATTAGAATTAAAAGTCATGATAACATAACAATATAACTGTTAACTAATTTTTGGCACCACAGAAGATATCATGACACATAATGAAAATTAATAGTCATGACAACATAACAATGTAATTGTTAACTAAATATTGGCACCATAGAATATATCATGACACATAATGAAAATTAACAGTCATGACAACATAACAATGTAATTGTTAACTAAATATTGGCACCACAGAAGATATCATGACACATAATGAAAATTAACAGTCATGACAACATAACAATGTAA
The DNA here is from genome assembly GCA_033032865.1 of Dactylorhiza incarnata. NCBI lineage: Eukaryota > Viridiplantae > Streptophyta > Magnoliopsida > Asparagales > Orchidaceae > Dactylorhiza > Dactylorhiza incarnata. The sequence goes on along the minus strand of JAWHQI010000133.1, from coordinate 3,469,242 downwards.
TTGTTAACTAAATTTTGGCACCACAGAAGAGATCATGGCAAGTTAAGAATAATAGTCATGACAACATAACAATAACATAACTAAATATAGGCACCATAGTATATATTAAGCATTAATATAGAACAATATTAAGCTTGACTATTATTGTCCTATTAACACAAGATATCATTTCAATCATATGAATTAGTTTCATTAGTGATAAAATGTCACTACAATTTTTAGATCACATTTGATTCAAATGAAATTCTAAATACATTAGTTCATGATTTTCTTTTCTTTGCTGCACTTGAGCATTCTGCACCTCAATCATCAGCCTCCTACTTTGAAGCAGCGACTTTCATCTCAGCTATCTTCCTCTTGTTCTCTTGCGTTTTGAAATAAAGATATGGCTTGGGAATATATCTTGAAGGCATTCTCTTTGGGTTGCTCTTTCTTACAAGATTCTCTTTGAAGACCCTTTCCCTCTGGGAGTTCCTCTCAAGGTGCTTGATCCTTTCCTCTGCAGGATATATTTTGTCAATATCTTTGTAGATCTGGCCATGGTTCAGCCAAGCTTTCAGTATTATACTTTTGGAGTCATCACTCCAATGCTCATGGTCAGGGTCCTTAGCCTGCTCACTTCTATTCTTTGCCATGAATTCTTCAGCTAACAAGACACCTTCTATTTTCCTCCTTGCTGCAAGTTGAGCATCTTGAGCAACCTTGGCTTGAGCCTCAAAATCAAAATCTTCTGTTCTTAGATTATCTAGCAGAGGTAGGTTTAGTGCTATACTTGTTCCTTGCAGAACCTTGAGGACCAACTCAGAATTTGTCTCAGCATTGGTCTCCTCCCCCTTTCTGGCTTCTTCAAATACTTTTTATTCTAAACTTTGGGAGGCAGCAGCTACAGATCTAGATAGTGTTTGGAAGGCATTCTCTAGATCAGAATTTAGTTCATCCTTCATCTTTTCAGCCTCTCCAATCATTGTATTTGTTGTAGACCATACATATTCTTCAATATGGTTTGAGGTCTTCTCTATTACCTCATCATACTTGCTCACATAGTTCTTGACATAACTCATGTCTTGCTCTGAGAGTTGCAAAATCTTGTCCATTAATCTTAGTATTGTATTCTGAGCTACCACTGATTTCTCAGCAAATTCAAACCATTTTGTCATATGTCTATTAAGATAGGATGTTTCTTCCTTTATGACTTGAATTTCAGACATTACTTCACTCTTGACTAAAGAAATAGATTTATAAATATATTCCTTTATTGAGGTCATATGACCATCAATAAGTGTACTGATGGAACTTAGGATAAGTTCATTTGAGATTATAGAGGTGGAGGGTTGCACTTCAGCTACCACAGTGGGTATGATTTTCTCTTTTAGGGCTTGAATATCACACTCATGTAGAGTGGATGGCTCCTTTGCATGCTCTTCATGATCCCCCTCAGTCAGAGCAGGGATATGCTCCCCCTCAACTTGATCATTCTTATCAGCGGCAATTTCATCATCATCAATCTCTTCATCATTGTCAATGTTGACATCTTCAGCACCTGAGAAATTGTCTTGCTCCTCCCCCTCAGATAGGGCATCCATCCTTTTTGGATCAGTTAAATCCAAGAATTCTGGGGAGTTATCAGGGATTAGACTTATCCTTCATTCAAGATTAAGAATAATTGTGTCAATCTTACTTTTCAAATCACCAAGAGAATCCGATTGCTCCTCGTCATGTCATGCAGACTCAGGAGGCGCGGTGTGTGCATTGTTATCAGCATCTTGAGGATTAAGAGCATCACTTTGAGTATGATCTCCTTCATTTCCATAAGACTTCTCTTCATTAGCAGTAGCATCCTCATCTTTTTCATACTCTACAGTAGCAGCATGATCCTCATGTTCTTCACTGTCATGCTCTTCATGAACTTCTTTGTGTAGATTGCTGGCAGATCCTTGATCATCCTCAGCAGGGACATTTTCAACAGCTTCTGAATTTGAATCAGAACTTACTATTCTAACTTTCTTTATTCCTTTGACTAAATTTCTTTTCTTCTCCTTAACCTCAGAGGGATGACTCATTAGGAGCACCCTTGAGAACCTATCCAGAGTTCTTATGTCCATTCTTTTCAGATAGTGAAGGTTGGATCCTTTGGAGCTATCAAATTCTTCAGGATATGAGTTCAGAAGAGAAAGAGAAAGAATTCTACCTAGGTTTGGAGCTTGCAGACATTCTTTGATCCTTTGGAAGATCACAACAACCCATGAGGTCTTTTTCTTAAAGACCACTCTTGTCATCAGCTCAAACATAAACTTTAAAATAGTATCATGGGACCCTGGTTTGCAAAGTAATGTTTTGCATGCCTACTATATCTGATAGTAGCTTCCCTCTTTGATTGAAATATTTCCTCTTTAGTGAGCTAGTCTTGGCATCACTATACTCACACTATTTGAGGGCTTTCTCTTTGTACTTTTCAGACACACTGTCTTCCTCATCATTACTGCAGGATGGCAGTTGAAATGCTTTTTCCATCTTCCTTGGAGATATCTTAATCTTCAAACTTCCAATGTTGGACTTTATAGAGGACTTGGAAGATGAAAGCCTTGCTTTACTGTACAGTTCCAGAACTTCAGTTCTGAGAATCACTGATGGCTCTGACAGTAGATATTCTAACCCTTGTCCTTCCAGAAGTTGAATCACTTCTCTAATCTCTAGTTGAGCATGTTGAAAGCCATTCCTTATTATCTCATACCCTTCTAGAAGATCCTTTGAACTCTTTGGCGCCGTTCTTGAAGAAAAACGAGTTGCTGAGTCGGCGCTAAATGAAGGGTCGTCTCGACGGCTAGGTAGGGTTTAGTGTGTGAAAAGTGTGATTTAATCAACATAGCACTTTTTATTGGTGTATTACAATTTATTCTTAAAGTGTGATGTTGATTAGACTTAATTAATTGATGTTTTAATTAATCAATCCCGTCTCATAGGATCCACTGAGATGGAAAGCTTGACCGCTGGGACAAGGAAAACTTAATCGATAAGGCGACTTAGCTGTCTCAGTGGTAACCGCTGAGATGACTTAGCTGTCTCAGCGGTTCAGCTGAGACTGTCTCAGCTGAACTCACTGCCTAGCAGTGAACCCTTTGAAATTGGATTGTCTTACCCCTAATCATGTCACTAAGTGTTTTAAAGCATGACTATCTTTTAACAAAGCTTAAGGAATAAAACAACAAACATGATAGACAAAATAAAATGTTGAAGCCTATTCTAAGTTCAACATTCCTAGCTCAATTTTGAAACCATTAAATTTAGCCTCATCCAATGGCTTTGTAAATATATCTGCAACTTGATTATCAGTGGGGACATGTTCAAGGCAGATATCTTTACATTCTACATGTTCTCTAATAAAATGATACCTTATCTCTATATGTTTAGTCCTGCTATGAGAGACAGGATTCTTAGCAATAGAGATAGCATTGGATGAGTCACAAAACAGAGGAGAATTACTTACCATGAGGTTGTAGTCCTCTAGTTGGTGTTGTATCCATAGCAATTGTGCACAGCAGCTCCCTGCAGCATTGTACTCAGACTCAGTTGTGGATATTGCCACACTAATCTGCTTCTTACTACTCCAAGAGATCAACCTCCTTCCTAGGAATTGACAGATTCCACTTGTACTTTTCCTATCTTCTTTGCATCCTGCAAAATCTGCATCTGAAAAGCCAGTCAGTTCAAAATCATTGTTCTTAGTGTACCAAAGGACAAGATGTTGGCTGCCTTTATGGTATATCAAAATCCTCTTTGCAGCTGAGTAGTGAGATTCTTTAGGGCATGCTTGGTACCCAGCACAAACACATATATCATACATAATGTCTGGTCTACTAGTAGTCAGATACAACAAGGATCCAATAATACACTTATACAAGGATTCATCAAAGGGTTTTCCCTTCTCATCCTTGTCCAGGGAAATATTTGACCCCATGGGATTTTTCATGGCGGAAGTAGATTCCATCCCAAAGTTCTTGATAAGCTCCTTAGTGTACTTGGTCTAAGAGATGAATATCCCCTCATCAGAATGTTTCACTTTGAGGCCTAAGAAGTACTTGAGCTCTCCCATACTGCTCATCTCAAACTCCCCATGCATAAGGTTGGCAAACCTTTTGCAAAGTTTGTCATCAGTAGACCCAAAGATTATGTCATCAACATAAAATTGGACTAGGAGACACTTGTCCTTTGTTTCCCTAAGAAATAATGTACTATCTATCTTTCCCCTCAAGAACTTGTTCTTGATGAGAAAGCTAGACAAGGTCTCATACCAAGCCCTAGGGGCTTGCTTTAGACCATATAATGCTTTCTTAAGTAAATAAACATGGAAGGTAAGAGTTGGATGTACAAAACCTGATGGTTGTTCCACATATACCTCTTATTTTAAATCTCCATTTAGGAAGGCTGACTTGACATCCAACTGGTATACCTTAAACCCCTTGTGGGCAGCATAGGCAAGGAATAACCTTATTGCTTCTAACCTTGCAACTGGGGCAAAGGTTTGATCAAAGTCAATACCTTCTTCTTGCTTATATCCCTTGGCTACTAGTCTAGCCTTGTTCTTGATGATGATGCCATTCTCATCTAGCTTGTTTCTGTAGATCCATTTGGTGCCAATTATATTGTGTCTTTTAGGTTTTGGCACCAACTTCCATACTTTGCACCTTTTGAATTGTACAAGCTCTTCTTGCATGGCTTGAATCTAGAAGGTATCTTGATTAGCTTCTTCAAACTTCTTGGGCTCCATCTGAGACAAAAAGCTCAGGAATAGAGCTTCATTATGAGCCCTACTGCTAATGATCACCCATTGGTTCTCATCTCCAATTATCTGGTTCTTTGGATGATCCCTCAGATACCTAGTTGCTGCAGTCAATATGTCTGCATTCTGCAGCTCATCTTCTGGAGCAGCAAGTTCTTCAGCAGTTTGTTGATCTTCATCTTCTGGAACAGCAGCCTCTGAATAGATTATGCTAGTGCTGGGAATGTCTTGGATAGACATTTCTTCCGTCTTCTGTTCATTACTGTCAAAACAGGAGAACAGGACCAGCCCTTATAAAGTAGGCTGGTCTCATCAAAGACAACATGCATAGATTCTTCTACAACATGAGTCTTCTTGTTGAATACTCTATAGGCTATACTATGTGAGCTATATCCAACAAAAACCCCAACATTGCATTTTTCAGCAAACTTTGTTAGTTGGGATTTTCCATTATTTAAAATATAGCATTTGCAACCAAAGATTCTAAAGTATGAAATTGTTGGTTGTTTGCCTTTCAGAATCTTATAGGGGGTTATTCTAAGGGCCTTATTGATGGAAGCTCTATTGAGAACTTAACAAGCAGTATTGACTGCCTCAGCCCAGAAGTATTCTAGAAGTGAGGAGTCACTGAGCAATGTTCTCCCAGCTTCTATCAAGGTCCTATTCCTCCTCTCAGCCACACCATTTTGTTGTTGAGTCCTTGGGGAGTAAAACTCTTGGGTGATACCAAATTCTTGATAAATCTTTGTCATGGCCCAAGATTGAAATTATGTACCATGGTCAGTTCTAGTTCTGACCACAGTACATTGTAGTTCATTCTGGATTGCCTTGACATGGTTTATGAAGATATCTAAAGTAGTAGATTTCTTCTTAAGGAAGAATACCCATGTATATTTTGAGTGATCATCAACAATCACTAAAGTATACAACTTCCCACCTAGGCTCTGAATGGGCAAAGGACGAAACAAGTCCATATGCAACAAATATAGACTTTTTTCAGTGTCTTTGGAGCCAATACTTTTAAAGGTGGTCCTAGTTTGTTTTCCCATTTGACATGCATGACAGGGACCACTTTTAATACATTTCAAATTTGGACTATTCCTAACAAGGTTTTTAGAAAATTGTCTATACATTGTCTTGTAGTTAATGTGGGCAAGTCTCTTGTGCCATTGAACACAAAGAGATTTACTTTCATTAGCTATAAGACATACAGGAGATAGAGAATTATTACAAATAAAATCTAAGCAATAAACATTCCCACTCTTAGTGCCTGAGAGAATGATCTCTAAGTCAATTGACTTTTTGATCAAACACTTGTCATTGTGGAATTCAGTGACATAGCTCAAGTCACATAGTTGACTTTTGCTTATAAGGTTGTGTTGCAACCTTTCAACATAAGCTACCCTTGTTATTGTGACTATGTCATTTGTGATCATACCATATCCTTTGGTGACTCCTTTTTCAGAACCTCCAAAGATAACTTTTGGTTCATTCTTCACAGGAGTGTAATCCTGTAGAAGAATCCTTGTTCCTGTCATGTGCCTTGATCACCCACTATCCAAGTACCATATTTCCCTTTGGCTGGTACTTGAACTGTCCTGCAAAATGCAATTCCTATTCCCTTAGGAGCCCAATTATTTTTGGGTCCTAGGTTCCTGTTAGCATAAACAACCACTCTTCCACTCACTACAACCTTTGCAGGAAAGATCCTCTTTGCATTAGGCATACTAGTGTTGTGCCAACAATCTATGGCAAAGTGTCCCACTTTATCATAGCACCAACATTCATGGATGTTGTACCTGTTGGAGGGAAGCAACACCTTTTGAAAGGTGGTATGAGACTTAGCTTTAGCCTGGCCCTTTCCTCCATTCTCAGCACCTACTGCAACGTTATTGAAATCTAGCCCTCTCCAATTAGTTTGGGAGGAGAAGGTCTCAATAACGGGCAGTATGGATTTGAGTTTGGAGAATTTAGCCACCAAGCTCTTCTCTTTGAGAAGCTTCTCCTTAAGGTCCTTAATGACCTTGTTCTTTTGGCTAATGGTGCTTAATTGAAATATTGTAATTCCCTTTAGCTGACTTATTTCTCTACTCATCTGATCCATCTGGGTAGATGACTCTGTGCAATCAGGCTTTGCCTATTGAAGGGAATCAATCTATAGAGCTTGCCTCTTGGCTTGCTTCTTTCACTTTTTTAGAGCTTTCAAAATAGCATCATACTTGTCAATCAATTTATTGACATCCACTTCAAACTCTGAGCAACTTTCATCATTAGATGAGCATGCTTCAGATTCAGGTACTGACTTATAATCAGAAGAGGGAAGGAGAGGAGTTGATACCTGATCAGGATGATCCTGATTTTCTTCATCATCAGAAGCCATAACATTCTTTTTCATCTTCATCCTCCTCAATGTCACTATCTGAATGTGACAGAGGGTCCCTGATGCCAACCTTATCAGCTGGATAATCATTATCCTCTTCAGCTGCAAACAACCCAATGTAGGCTTCCTCTTCATCTTCTTCATAATCTGAGGATGAAGACTCAGATTCACTCCAGCTCTTCTCCTTTTTTGCTAGAAAGGATTTTTCATCTTTCCTTCCCTTTTGGTAATGAGGCTTTTTATCACCACTTTCCTTTCTTTTGACTGGACAGTCAGCAATGACATGTCCAGGCTTATTGCAACAATAACATATAACATTATTTGAAATATGTTTAACATGTTTAGGGTCATACCTGTCACCCTTGGGGTGCTGCCTTTCTGATCTGCTGTGTTCCTTCTGAGGATGTGAGGAGAAAGAAAGTTTGTTCTTCCACTGCTTCCTCCTCATCAGCTTCTTGAAGTGCCTTGAGAAGGTAGCAAACTCCTCATCGATTGAGTTGTTGTTAGATGTGCTGGGCTCAGAATTTTTTGAGTCAGCAACCCTTCTTGGTGAAGAAGGCTTTCTTTCTTTGCTCTTCTTAGAGCTTTCAACTTTGAGTGTCACAACTCTCTCCCTTGCATGAGGCCTGGTGGATGTGTCCTCCTCCTTCCTTGCAGACAACTGCATCTCATATGAGAGCAACTTTCCAAACAGTGTATGTGGATGAGTCTCACCCAGCTTTGCCACTTCTCTGATGGCACATATCTTTGTATCTCAATATATAGTTAGAGATCTTAGGAATTTATCATTCAGCTCATAATGGTTGAAGACCCTTCCATAGGTCCTCAGCTCATTCACCACTCTAAAGAACCTTTCATAGCAGTCAGCTATGCATTCCAGGCTGTGTTGTCTGAAGGCTTCATATTCCTGGTTGAGGAGGGATTTTCTATCATCCCTCATTTCTTCAGTGCCTTCCATGCATATACATTATGAGTGTATCCCACATATCCTTTTCAGTCTCACAGTGCACCAAGTTCTGGAAGGTGAAATCATTAATTGCATTTACTATTATATTTTGTGCTCTCTTGTCCATGGTAGCAAGTGCAATCTCATCCTTAGTCATTTCAGCATATGTTTTGTCCACTGGCCTTGTAGGATCTATAGTGGAGGCCTTTGTGAAGACAAAAGGACCCTCCTTGACAGTTATATATATATCCTAGGGTCTGAGGCTTCCATGAACAGCCTTACCCTTTGTTTCCATATGCCAAAATTCTCCTTTTTGCATATGGGCAACTTCATAGATCCCATCTCCTTCTGACCTCCAATGGCAGCCATTGGATTCAGACTCGACTACTCATTGTAGGATCTAGTCAAACTGTTAAGTCCTTATTTATCAACCTACCTCTGATACCACTTGATAGTTTACTCGGTAGTAGTTTAATTCACCTAGGGGGTGAATAGGTTTCTAATAATTTTCTTAGTTACAACTAGTTGTTGTTAGAGATTATATAAAGTAAATGCACAACATAGAAAACATATAGTTGTTTATAGTGATTCCCCAAGACAATGTGTATATGGGTAGTCCACTTTCCCTCTACACCTTTCTAACAGTGTGTTGAAAAAAAAACCTTTTGATTTAACTTAACAAATTAACTATAAGTGATTTTACTCCTTAGGTTTATTACCCACATTGTATAGTAAGGGTAATCTGGTCATTAGATGTCTTAGGATGTCACACTCAACTTAGAGTGGCAAGACCAAGTCAAGACAAGCTTGAATTCAGTTAAGTTAAGACTTGCGTCGAATACAAGTCGACACAACTTTGACTTGATATTGACGCAACTCTGAGTTGATATCGAAGCAGATCATTCAGCCTGTCGAAGTATAAGTCAAGTCGACGGAACGTCGAAAAGGACTCGATGCAGAAGATAGAGTTTGTCGAAGCCAACTAACAAGTCGACGCAACGTCGACTACAATTCGAGGCAGAAGTTAAGGTATCAAGTCCAATGCTTCAACTCAACGGGTACGTCGATAAGGTATCAGTGTAAAGTTGACATCTGAGTTCACCCAAACCTAAGAAGAAATTCAAAGCTACGTCGATAAGAACTCAGAGGTGCGTCGACATGAAGATTGATGAAGTCGACGCTGCATCGAATACAGTCAGAAAAAGGAAGCTTTTCCAGCTGTCCTTTTGGGACCTTTTCAGAAGGACCACCATGCTAGAGACAGTTCTCCAATGGCTCGTTTGTTGCCAAGAATAGAATGAAGCATTCCAGGACACATCTGTTGGATCTTACGACGCCCTTAGAGGGGGGGGGGGGGGGGGGTGAATAAGGGAATAAAAATTCTTTTTATAATTTTAAGATAATTACTAAATTGTTTTATAATATGTGAAGGTAAAATAACAATTTAGCTAAATGAATAGAAAAATTATGATTTGCAATTTTAGAAATAAGTACTAAATTGTTTTATGATGAAAGAGATTGAAATAAACAATTTAGATTTAGAATTGAAAACTTAGAACACAAAATAATAGAGATTGCGCCAAATGAGAGAAATCAAGTAAACACAAATAGAGACATGATTATATTATATGAAAAAGGTGTTTACAAAAATTGATTTCAATATCGCTTGAAATCGGAGGCGACAAATATGTAAATAATTTTTCCTTTTCTATACCGACTCGTATCCCCACGAACCGGTTGGCTTTAGCCTATCCTTCCCCGGATATGGCCTCAAGCCGCTCTAGCCAATCCTTCCGCGGATATGGCCTCGAGCACCCCCTAGATCTAATCACCTAGATCTAGTCGCCAACACAAGGCGAATTTCCCCCTAAGTCCTACCCAGACCTAGTCGCCAACACAAGGCGAATTAACTAAACGGTTACAAAGAAAGTATGGAATGGAAATAATGAAAAACAATAATAAAACTCCCTATATGAGATCTCTGGAGTTGAGGATGAAGGATCGCTGTAGTATAAGCGAGGTCGAAGCGATCGTCCTTCGGATGTAGCGTGATGTAGTCCTCCCCCAGAATTCTCCTTAAGCTTTTTGTGGGAGATCCATCTTCGGCAGCATAACAACACTGGAATTGTGGCATAAGCAACCTCTCTGGGATGGATTATCAAAATGTTCGAAGTTGGCTTCAATTTATAGACCTTGGAGCTAGCGCCTGCGGTAGTACTTAGCGCCTGCGGTATCGTTCGTGTGGAGCAGTTGCGAAACCGTCGCCGGTGTGGCTCTATGCACGAACTTGAGATAGCGTCTGCGATAGCGATAGCGCTGGCAGTAGCGCTTGTGTGGAGCAGTTGCGAAACTGTCGGTGGTGTGGCAATCTGCACGAGCTCAAACTAGCGCCTAGCGTTAGCATTTGCGCTGGCGGTAGCGCTAAGGAACCACTGAGACGAGGCTAACCGCTGAGACGGAAGCTGAGATGAAACTGCTGAGACGGAACCAACTGAGCTAGCGCCTGGTGTTAGCGATAGCGCTGGCGGTAGCGCTAAGGAACCACTGCTTTCAAAAATTGTTTCCATGCTGCCTTCTACCTGTGGAGTATTGCACCTATAGTTCCTGCACACTATAAACACACTACAAGCAATATCAAATACAATATGGGATTTGCTATTCTCAAACAAAGGGATGTGACACACATGTCCAACAATCTCCCCCTTTTGATAATAACAAATCCTCTAAGCAAGAAATCAACAATAGTGTTTATAGTATATGACAAGCATGATATTAGTGCAACTATAGTATATAATAAGCATGATGAAATTGTGCATACTCCCCCTATCTTAATGCTCCCCTACATAAAAGCAATTTATGTTCTACTCCCCCTAAATGATAGATTACATGAATTAGTCTCCCCTTATTTATCTATATTTCTTCTCTATAGATTTCTTCAATTAATCTCCCCCTTTTGGTATTATCAAAAGAAGGTGGGGTGAGGGTAGTAAGGAGGCATTCTTTAGGCTAGTTAGAAATCATGATCGAGCTTTTGTAATATATGAAATGATAAAGAGTTTAAGCATAACATATATAAGAGATTTCAAATATAAATATAAAAGTTGCAAGCAAGCGGAAGATTATAATAAACATCTTTTTGTAAGCATGAAAAGCATAAGTAAAAATATGAGTTTTAGTTCAAAATTGAAAGATGTTTTAACCTTTTGAAATCTCAAAGTTTTTCATAAAGATACCAAGCATGAAATGAACATATCAAAGAGAGATTATACTACAATGTTACTTAATTTTAAATTCAAGAAATACCAAAACATTGTAGAGATCATGCTAGGTTATCTAGTGCATTTCTTATATAAAGAGTAGTATAGATAAAGCATTAGAATCCAATACTCATGAGAAGAAGTGTTATGGAAGATAATGATGTGCACATAAGTGTATTTTGGGCAATGTTAACAATTGATTTAAATCATCAAAATACAAGACATATGTAAAGTAAAGTGCACAATAAAACACAAGTAAATTACTTTCACACACTTTTAATACACATAAGTTTTTAACAAAGTGGTGTAATAACTAAGGTTTGCACAAGACACTTTACTATTCTTACCAAGGTGCTCAACCTCACAATGCTTATGAAGACTTATCAGGAGGTTCAAGTAGTGCTTGGTGGAGTTATAGTTGTCTACATAATAAATTTTTTATTCACATTTGTGAGACAACATTCTCCGAATACACTTGTTTTGCAAACCCAAATTTTTTTTTAACTTAACCACTTTTCTAAATTTCATAAGTGCAATTCAAATGTAGTGTAGGCAATAAACTTATGCAAGTTTTAATTCATTGTACAAATACAATACACAAGCAAGCATGTTAGATTTAAACACACATGTTGATTACCAAAATAAGTGAGTGAAATGTATCATTATCAATCATAAAACATTTACTCATACTTAGAGGCATGCTAAGCTCGGTTCTACACATATTTCAATATTTGATGCACTTTAAATAGATATATCAAAGCATGATAAGCAGGACAATGTTCATAGTAATTTGAAGGAATAAGTTTTAACATTGTAAATAATTCTAAATAATAGAATTCATACATGCTTGATATTGGCAATAAAGATCATACAGTTTTTTTTGTTTTATCATTTTTAAATAAAAAAAAACAGAAAATCACAAAAAAAATATATTTTTGTAATTTTTGAATTTTTGTAGTAGATTTTTCATAATATGAATAAAACACAAATAACAAAAACATTTTTTTTTGAATTTTGAACTTTTGTAGTTGATTTTTCATAATATGAAAAAAACACAAATAACAAAAACATATTTTTTTTATTTTTTGAATTTTGAACTTTTGTAGTTGATTTTTCATAATATGAATAAAACAAAAATAACAAATGTCAGAAATACAAAAACAAAGTAGTTCATATAGACTAAAATATTTTTAGTGATTTTTAGAAATTTTGAAAATCAGAAAATTCCAACACCCATGCTAGCGCTGGAAACAGTACACTATTTTTTTGAGAATTTTAAAATTTTGATTTTTGATTTTGATTAAGTGTCCTTAGAGAAGTTCCATGCTGAAATTTTAGAATTTTTGGAGATCTCTAGGTGGATCAAATTTGCATGAAACTTTGGTTTTTTTTTCAAATTCTTGTGTTTTACATAACCATTTAATCATGAAAAGATAAGTTATGAAGACACAAGAGGACAATTTTTATTAAACAACCCAAATATGCATGATTTAAGTAATAAGTAAATAAAAATGTTCATGCAGTGAGTAATATAAGTATGTCCTAAGATTAAAGACTACCCCGACTAAATGTCTACACCCTAGCCCCGTATTAAGTGACGGATGGGTATGAGGAGCTGCACGTATGCCGTAGGTTGGGGTATTAGTCCCATATGCTCACACTAGAGAACACTCAACCTAGCACTCTTTTCCCCAGTGCCTCGCAAGGCCCCACTGGAACCCTCCCCGGTTAAGGACAAGACATGACTTAGAGGTTAGGTCTCTAATGTATACAACCCTACGCCCCCGCTATTGTGAGTTATGAAGTTAAAGGTGAATAATCTTTGGACAACCTATGCTTTTTAAACTATGAGTTGATTTATAAACTATGGGTTTTGTTTAATATGATGAGTTATAAAGCCGCATAATTTTTCTACTTTTATGAGATGACGATATGTGATAACTAGCACAATTACTAATATTCAATAAGTGATAAAGCTAGTATGATGAGTTTTGGGTTTAATGTCATGTCATAAGATTAATATTAATATTGCATGTATTCCAAAATAGAATTTTAAATTATAGATCTAGAATAGAGTGATGATTAAGTTTGATGTATCTTTATTATCCCTAGGTTGGTTCTAGAATCAATATACATGTGAGATACATGCAATCAATATCAAAGCATATCCATACACCAACTAATATAAAGAAAGCAATATTCATATTTTTATCATAAGATTCATAATTCTTATTATTGATTTGAGATATTTCTTGATAGAACATGAATTATGATTTATGATTATAGAGAATTTTGCATAGAATATATGTTAGATCATCATGATGTATGTGATTTCTATTCTTTCTAGACTTATGACAATATGATTTGGTGATTTTCTTTTGAATAAGCATGTTTGATTTTTAAGTCTAGAAAATGATGATCATGTAATCATATTAAAGACAAAGATCACATATATAATGTTTTGAAATTTATAATAAAATTTGCATTCAATAATTGAATCTATTGATCTTTGGTTTTGCATGATAATATATGATTCATGATACAATATTCATATATATTCTAATGATTAATCCATAAACTATGTGTTTGTTGGAATTTTAGTATTCTATTATAATTTCAAATCACATAGTTATCATGATATTTTAATAACATTGTAAATGTTATACCTAGCATATAAAATTAAGCATAAACCAAGAAGTGATGCTAGAACGATGAGTTTGAATGCAATGTTATTGCATAGGATTAATGAAGATAATGTTGCATGTAATATGAGAAGTTTTCAAATTAATTTTCTTTAGACCTAGAATGAAATGATTAAGCTTTTGATTTGAAACTTAATGATACATGACGATTCTAAGGTCTAAATAACATGCAAACAATGGTGACACACATTACACACAATATACAAAGGATATCATGTGATGAAAAATCCATAAACACAGACATTTCCAAATCAAGCAAACTAAGTTTTTTTTTAAAACGGAGTTGAAATTTGGCAAATTGACAGCACCAAACGAATTTGAATGAACAAGTTTGGTTCTCCGTTGGATGGAGATTTCTGTGCTCTTTCCAAAAAGATATTAAACGCGAAAAATCGGACGAGCGGATCAAAAGATATGGCTTTTGAAGTTTTGATCTAAAACTCGATTTTAAAAAAAAATTTAAACACGCATTTTGTGAATGTTTGTTTTCGATTTTATTTGATAATATTTTTCATTATAAGGGCTATCAAATGCAACAAATAGAAAAATAATTAAAACATTGCGCATTTTAATTTTTAGCTTAAGCCCTTTAATAAACCATTTAAATCCATATTTTTTTAAAAATAATTTCATTAGTCTTGAAAATAATTTCAATATTCAAATGATAATGTTAATTCAAGACATTGATGGGTAAAGGATTTAAAAGGATATATTTAAACAATTTAAGATGAGAGATAGATCACTTTGAAAAATATATGACTTAATGTTCAATTTTAATTCAAATTTGATTTGATAAACATTAGGCTTAATGTATGAAAGTCATATTTCATGATATATAAAGTGATCATAGCATGTTTGTTCAAAAAAAAATAATAAAAAGTAAAACAAAAGAAAAGAGACAATAAGCCTATCATGAAGTAGAGTATTGATATTTTATTTTTAATTGTTTCTACTTCATGCAAATGATTGGATACTAATTAATAAGAGATTTAGGTATCCAAAAGGGACCATGTGGGATGGTTCCTTTGGGTACCCAAATACATCGTGATGACTTTTGGGAGGATAATGATGAATGGGCATTGTCAATTAAAGATGATAGATCATTTTTCTTTATGGGTCTCCATTCATACATTGGTTGTTTATCATTTAAATTTATATTATGATTATGTGACATCTTTATATGATTATATTTATTTGAAAAATAATTCATTTGGGATTTAAGTTTATTCAAATTATTTTTCAAAATAGATTGATGTTGATAATCATAATGAATTTTATTATAGAGATTTTTTGAAAGTTTATAAGAGTGATTGTCTTTCTTAAGAAGTGATTGTTGAAAGAGTGGGTTACAATATGTTTTAAATGATTGATTCTTATTTCGATAATTTTCATTTCCACTCTTTCTTATAGACATACTCTTATAATATGAAGGATAATATTTTATAGTTTGATTTTCATGAAAAGGAGTTTTTAAATTTGAGTCATGATTGAAAATATATTGAGACTTATAATAATGACTCTTAAGAATTTTGTGAGGATCATAATTCTTTTTGAAACTAAACTCCTTTTGATTTAATGTGTGAAAATGGTCCTTTTTAGAAATGATTTTGTAAGTTAATTTATCCTTGTTATTCAAAATCTTATGATGAAATTCATTAAATGACATTTGAAATTTTTCAACAAAAGATTTTAATTGTATTAACTTACAAGTTAAAGCATCATTTTCAACTATCAATTTTTCATTATGTTCTTTAGAAACTAAGAGCCCTTTTTCAATATTCTTGAATTTTTCTTTTAATAGATTGCAGTCTAAACAAGGAATAGGAATTTTACCTAAAGAGCATGAAAGAGAATTTATCACATCAATATTTGATTCTACGTTATCGTTTGCTTTTAAAGATTCATTTTCTAAACATAATTTGGAATTAGCAATTTTTAACTTTAAAATTTTACGTTTAACAATTTTAAGCATACGAGAAGTAGAAATGGAATTTGTTACAAAAAGAGAAGATTTTGATTTTCTTACCTTGCTATAGTTTCAGTCTTCTCTTTTGCTTGATGTGTTGCCAACAAATGAGTCCAATATTGTGACGTTGTATTCTTCTTCCTCCAAGCATAAGTCCTCATCGATTTCTTCTCTTGGATCCATAAGAAATTCCTCGTCGACTTCTCTCTTAGATTTATCATCCTCCAAGAATGTGTCCTTGTCGATTTCTTCTCTTGGATTCATAAGGAATTCTTCTTGTTCATCATCTGTAGAAGGAAGATTATAAGTATTCTCAAGAAATTTCCAAACTTCATAAGCAGTAGGAAGTGTATAAATAAGTTTGAAAATATTTTGATCTAATGCACAATATAGACTATTCATAGATTTGGCATTTAAAAATATTTCATTTTTATTTAAAATACTTGGGGGCATTTTAATTGTAATATTCCATACTTCCACATCCAAAGTTTTAAGAAATTTTTCCATAAGAGTTTTCCACCCATTATAATTTTTACCTTCAAATAAAGGTGGTGCTAAAGATTTTTCATTTATAAGAAAATTTCCCTTACAAGTAGAAGCGAGATCATGAGACGCCAGTATTCCCGGTTGTTAGACCGATTTGGAATAACCTGCCTCTGATACCACTTGTTGGATCTTACGGCGCCCTTAGAGGGGGGGGGGGGGGTGAATAAGGGAATAAAAATTCTTTTTATAATTTTAAGATAATTACTAAATTGTTTTATAATATGTGAAGGTAAAATAACAATTTAGCTAAATGAATAGAAAAATTATGATTTGCAATTTTAGAAATAAGTACTAAATTGTTTTATGATGAAAGAGATTGAAATAAACAATTTAGATTTAGAATTGAAAACTTAGAACACAAAATAATAGAGATTGCGCCAAATGAGAGAAATCAAGTAAACACAAATAGAGACATGATTATATTATATGAAAAAGGTGTTTACAAAAATTGATTTCAATATCGCTTGAAATCGGAGGCGACAAATATGTAAATAATTTTTCCTTTTCTATACCGACTCGTATCCCCACGAACCGGTTGGCTTTAGCCTATCCTTCCCCGGATATGGCCTCAAGCTGCTCTAGCCAATCCTTCCCCGGATATGGCCTCGAGCACCCCCTAGATCTAATCACCTAGACCTAGTCGCCAACACAAGGCGAATTTCCGCCTAAGTCCTACCCAGACCTAGTCGCCAACACAAGGCGAATTAACTAAACGACTACAAAGAAAGTATGGAATGGAAATAATGAAAAACAATAATAAAACTCCCTATATGAGATCTCTGGAGTTGAGAATGAAGGATCGCTGTAGTATAAGCGAGGTCGAAGCGATCGTCCTTCGGATGTAGCGTGACGTAGTCCTCCTCTAGAATTCTCCTTAAGCTTTTTGTGGGAGATCCATCTTCGGCAGTATAACAACACTGGAATTGTGGCACAAGCAACCTCTCTGGGATGGATTATCAAAATGATCGAAGTTGGCTTCAATTTATAGACCTTGGAGCTAGCGCCTGCGGTAGTACTTAGCGCCTGCGGTATCGTTCGTGTGGAGCGGTTGCGAAACCGTCGTCGGCGTGGCTCTATGCACGAACTTGAGATAGCGCCTGCGGTAGCGATAACGCTGGCGGTAGCGCTCGTGTGGAGCGGTTGCGAAACTGTCGGTGGCGTGGCGATCTGCACGAGCTCAAACTAGCGCCTGGCGTTAGCTTTAGCACTGGCGGTAGCGCTAAGGAACCGCTGAGACGAGGCTAACCGCTGAGACGGAAGCTGAGATGAAACCGCTGAGACGAAACCAACTGAGCTAGCGCCTGGCGTTAGCGATAGCGCTGGCGGTAGCGCTAAGGAACCGCTGCTTTCAAAAATTGTTTCCATGCTGCCTTCTACCTATGGAGTATTGCACCTATAGTTCCTGCACACTATAAACATACTACAAGCAATATCAAATACAATATGGGATTTGTTATTCTCAAACAAAGGGATGTGACACACATGTCCAACAACATCAAATCACTTTTGGAAGCTATTCAAAATGGATTGATGGGTCAAAAACAAAAGAAGAAAGGAAATTAGGTGAATTCCTTTTCAGGACAAGCCAAAAGGAGAAAGGTTTTTGAAAATACAATCATACACAATAAGTATGCAAAAAGAGGAGAGAAGAATGATCAGAGAAGCATTATTACATTATTCTGGCTGTCGATTAGGGTCATCATCTTCTTCCTACTCAAACCCTAAAAGCCAGATTTACAGAAGAGCACTCTCGGCACATGAACATAATATGCTGCTTCTTCTTCATTATTATACAGCAGCAGAGCTACAACAAGTTCTGAGAGAAAAAGGATCAAGCAAAAAAACTCTTGCAAATCATTACTATCATAAGCAAGGATTCATCAAATCAGATCCAGTGAAAGAAAGCCAGAAGCATCAACAAAGCTTCTGAAGAATTCTAAGAACAAAATTCTCTCCTTATCCCTCTCACTTTCTCCTTCTTATTTCCTTCACTTGTATAGAGTTTTAAGAATCCCTCTTCGAAAGGATTCAGTGGTTCAAGATCTCCTTATCAAAAGATCTGAGTGGTTCAAGATCTCCTTATCAAAAGATCTAAGTGGTTCAAGATCTCCTTATCTAAAGATCTTGGGTTCTAAGAGTCTCCTTATCAAAAGACTCGGGCATGGGTTGTGCAATCCTACTAAGAAGGTAGAAGAGAGAACTACCCACCTTTTGGGGAACCTCTATAAAAATCTCGTGTCTTCTGTGTTGTGAATTTCTGTGCTGTCCCATTTATAGCTTGCTGTTTTTCTGTTTTATATTTAGATTACTTATTTATTCTGTGTGGGTTTTGTTCAGTGCATAATACCTTAGTATTTTTATTGTATGCATAGTCAGGGTAAAAATATTTAAATCTCTATTCACCACCTCTAGAGAATTTTCAGAGGCACACTGTGCACTTTCAATTGGTATCAGAGCAAGGTTGATTATTAAAAGGTTAACACCTTGATCAAAAGATCTACTACTCTCATTTATTCATTTTAAAATCAATTAAAACTATTTTTAAAGAAAATGAGTTCTAAGGAGTATACATCAACAAGACCTCTAGTGTGTAATCTGAACAAGTTTACACTATGGAAGGCCAGAATAAAATTGTATATGAACTCTATGGATGAGGACATCTTTGATGTTATCATTTAAGGTCCTCCAGCCCCATACAAGAAAGATGCCAGTTGAGATTCAACACAGGAACTTGTACCCAAGGCTGAGTGGACAGAGACAGAGAAGAAGCAGAAGACATGTGATGCCAAAGCTATGAACATTCTGATTTCAACCATGTCAGATGACATTTTCCAGAAGATAGCTGACTGTTAATCAGCCAAAGAGATCTGGGAATCTCTTTCCAGAATGGTAGAAGGAAGTTATGATGAAAGAAAGGACAGGAAGTCCCTTCTCATGTCCCAATATGAGAACTTTCAAAAGAAAGCTGATGAAAATGTTGCTGAAATGTATGACAGATTCAACATCATTATTAATGAGCTAAGGAATCTGGACAAGGAAATTTCCTTGACAAAGATCAATGATAAGATCCTAATGTGCTTCCCTAGCTCACGGGATTCCAGGATCTGGGCCATCAGAGAGTCCAGATGCCATAGATAAATATCTACTGATGCTTTGCTAGGAAAGCTCAAGTCATATGAGATGCTGCTGAAAAGCAGAGTTGAAATATAAGCAAAGCAGACAACCCCAACTCCTACTCAAAGGAGCCTTGCTATGAAAGCTACTGAAGGAGAGACCTCCACTCCTGAAGATGAGATATTCAGTCTCCTAGCAAGAAGATTCAGAAAATGGGTCAAGACAGAAGACTCAAGGAGAAGAGAGAGAAGCTCAAAGCCCATATATGATAAGATTCCAAAGAAGGAGATAATCTACTTCTCTTGCAACAAGTTAGGGCACATAGCCCCTGAGTGCCCACAGAAATAAAAGGACAGGAGCAGCAACATGGATGAGAAGAAGAAGAAGAAGAAGAAGAAGAAGAAATCTTTCAGGAAGAAAGACAAGAAGAAGGGCAAATGGTTCATTGTTGAAACCTGGAGTGACTCTGAAGCAGAGTTAAGCTTCTCTTCATCTGAGTGTAATGAAGAAGCAGAAGCTGAAGCAGCCTACATGATGGCACTGGGGATATCATCAGATGATGAAGAAGAACAAGTATCTCCGTGATTTTGATTTCAATGCTGATGAATTTAAAAATTATTTTAAAGAATTTTGTAATTATCATATTAAGTTACAAAAAGAAATAGACACAGCTAGGTTAGAACTAGAAAACCTAAAGGAAGATGAACTATAATTAAGAAATTAAGACTTAGTAAAAGAGATTCATAATACAGAATCAGAATTAGCTGAAGTGAGAAAAGAAAACTTAGAATTAAAAGAAGAGCTAACAAAGGCAAAAGCCTTTGAGGACTCTCTCAATGGGAGGAGTCAAAAGCTCAAAAATATTACACAAAATCTCTCCATGAGATTTAAGCACCTAGGTCTAGGAGCAGACCCATGCACTAGAACAGAAGTCCCTAAGAAACCTGCCTGGAAAAATCCAGTTAGATACATTAGACCTAGTGACTATCAATCTAGTGAAGGTAGGGCAAAACCAAAGGATCAGAATAATAATCATCTAGATAATACAACTGCAGTTAATCACATAAATCCAAACAAAGAAAAGAAATCCCTAGGAAAAAGTAATTCAGAGAAAGTAATCAACAACAACCAAAATGCTAAAGCCAAAACTAGAGTAATAAAACACTATGCTGATCTTTTATATTTAGATATATTTTATACACACTTTCAACATCAAGATAATAAATTTAAATCTAATAAACCCATTCTCTGCCATCCTAAAGGATATCATGAAAGACCCTTCTACTCTTTCATTGAATCTTACAATGGTAAAAGCAAAGGGCCCAAGGTAACCTGGGTTCCTTCTAATGTTTGAGCTAGTTGTGCAGGAGTAGGTAGGATCCCTCCTAGGAGATAATGGAAGGGGAAGGAAGAAATATGGTCTAATAAAAACCCAAATTCAACAGGGGAGTGATTTCCACTTTGAATCTTTATCATATCTTCTTTAGCTTATAAAAATAATAGTATAAATACTATTTTCTATAAAAATCATTGTTTGAAAAAACAGTAAGAACTTTCTAAGAAAATAGAACTATTCATTAAGAGTTGCGTCGAATAGAATTAAATCTACCATCTAATTCTACTCGACGCCTGCTCCGAAAGCAATATGCCACTGTTAATTCAGAGTTGCGTTGAATTGAATTTGACGTACCGTCTAATTCTATTTGACGCTAGCTCTGAGAGCAATCTAAATCAGACAATTCGAGTAGCATTCGACGCAACGTCGACTTCATATCGACGGATACGTCAAAATAATAGTCATTCGACAAATTCGAAGATGCGTCGAGTTGTAATCAACGCAACATCGACATGAAAGCGCGTGCAGTTTTACTTCTGGAAGCTGCTTAGACACATTTTGGCGCGTTGTCTTTTAATCCTTTCGACGGTGCTTCAAATAAAACCCTAAGTAGCGACGAATCATCTTCTTTTAAGAAAGATCGGTGTCGAATTCATTACGCTTTCGAATTCTCTTCTCTTTGCTTTCGTGCTCGTGTCCCCTTCTCTCTCTCTCTCTCTCTCTCGTTTTCTCTTGTGTTTGCAGGTACCTTGAATCAATGGCTCCACATAAAGTGAATTCTGGCTTTGATGTGGATGTCGATTCTTTCAGTGCAGCGGCCGAAAGCTTCAAATCCATTCTTGTCTTGTTTCAAGATGCTGGTTTAACCAAACGGATATCCACAAGATGCAAGATTCTGGATATCGAACTGACTGAGTTTAAAGATAATGTTCAAATAGGAGAAGATGGATCGCTCAAGGGAAAAATTTCCTATACAGATGTACGGATAACTGAGGAGTTACTGAATCAGACATATGATCTTCCAACTGGAAGTGACTCAGATGAATTGTCAGGGGATGAGATCAAGAAATCACTGGAGGTTATGAAGTTCAATAAAGATAAAGCCATCAATCTGAAGAAAATTGACCTTGGAGAAGAATATAGATTTCTTGCAGACATAATAGGGATGGTGCTGCTCTGCAAAATTTCTGCCCATGATGCCATCCCAAAGCAGCAGCTGCTGATAATTGGAGTGTTAGTATTGAATAAAAGGATCAATTGGGGGTGATGTCTTCTAAAGTTAATATGGCATAAGTATTCTCATAAGGAGAATGCCTATATGAGGATAATGAGTCAGGTACTGTTTCAACACTATCCTGGTGTATGCAAATCAAAAGGAGTGTCCAACCCTCCTGGGAAAAGGATCAACATTAGGATCTTTTCCAAGTGGACCAGGCAGATTCTAAAGCCTGGTCAAGCTGCACCTTCTCCTCCTCCTTCTCCAACTCCACAGGACATAGTCCTAGAACTCCCAAGTGATGACATCCCAGCACAGGATCCTGCAGTAACACAACAAGATACCATTCCAGATGATTTTCCTGCTCAAAATATCCAATCCACCTCATCCACTACAGTTCCAGAGCAAATACATCACATTCCTCTCCAACCACAGCAACAACCATCCACCCTACCTCCAGACAATCAGTTTGTTCCACCTCCACCCCCAGCTTATATCTCTCCAGTAACCCACCAATCTCTTTCCCCTGTCAACCAAGATCCTCCTGATCTGAATGAGAACCTCACACCTCCACCTACCTATACCTCTCATTCTACACCCCCATTTACATTGTACAAGCAATTGCAAAGGCAGTAGGGCTGGCTTCCAGTACCTTTGTTGACATAATGGCCACTCAAGCCAGAAGGTTTAATAAAAAGTACTCTCAGATGGAAAGTGAGATACTTGATTCAAGAGGGTCCCTCATGGCTCTCAAATAATTTGTGTCCTCCTCCATGGTTACTAAAGAGTTCTTAACCTCTCTTATCAGCAAGGTTAAGAAGGGGGAGAACATTCAGGAGGAGGAAAGGTCAGTTCCAGAAAAGAATTACCAGGTGAAGGATAAGGATGTGGAAAATCCTGATAAACTCACTGTATTTCAATCAGTAAGGACAAAGTCTCCATATGCAAATAATCAGGGGGAGCTTCCTACAATATCTCAGGAAGTAGCTGGAGAATTGCCTGCAGAAAATCAGGGGGAGTTGCCTGCAGTAAATCAGGGGGAGCTTCCATCAACTCAGGGGGAGCTCCTAGAAGATGAACAGATAATGAATGAAGTGACAATGATGGATAAGGAGGCTGCCCTGAATGCTGAGGAAAATGCTCAATCTCAGGGGGAGCTTCCCAAATATGATGAAATCAGTAAAGAGGCTGATAGGATTCTTGAGGAAGATGAAGAACCTCTTGCATTTGCTGCAAGGAAGGTAATACCAAAAGTATTTTCAAGGAAAAATAAAACTCCTGATAAGAAGCATTGAAACTCAGGTACTTTGTCAAATAGATATGGTGAACAATATATTTACTTGACAATGAATGAAATGACATGTGAATTTGTTCTATCATATCCTATTGTCTATAAATGTCTTGTTTGTATTTGTATTTATGTAAAAGTTTGTGTAAATTCACTTTAAAACAAACTGTAAAATTTGTTAAGATAAATAGGGGAGATTGTTGAAAAAAGCCTTTTGATTTAACTTAACAAATTAACAATAAGTGATTTTACTCCTTAGGTTTATTACCCACATTGTATAGTAAGTGTAATCTGGTCATTAGATGTCTTAGGATGTCATACTCAACTTATAGTGTCAAGACTAAGTCAAGACAAGCTTAAATTCAGTTAAGTTAAGACTTGCGTCGAATACAAGTCGACACGACTTCGACTTGATATCCATGCAACTCTGAGTTGATATCAAAGAAGATCATTCAGCCTCTCGAAGTATAAGTCAACTCGACGGAACGTCAAAAGGGACTCGATGAAGAAGATAGAGTTTGTCGAAGCCATCTAACAAGTCGACGCAACGTCAACTACAATTCGACGCAGAAGTTAAGAGATCAAGTCCAATGCTTCAACTCTATGGGTACGTCAATAAGGTATCTATGTAACGTCGACATCTGAGTTCACCCAAAGCTATGAAGATATTCAAAGCTACGTTAATAAGAACTCAGAGGTGCGTCGACTGGAAGATTGATGAAGTCGACATAGTGTCGAATACAGTCAAAAAAAAGAAAGCTTTTCCAGCTGTCCTTTTGGGACCTTTTCAAAAGGACCACCAGGCTAGAGACAGTTCTCCAACGCCTCGTTTGTTGCCAAGAATAGAATAAAGCATTCCAGGACACATCAAATCACTTTTGGAAGCTATTCAAAATGGATTGACTGGTCAAGAACAAAAGAAGAAATGAAATTAGGTGAATTCCTTTTCAGGACAAGCCAAAATGAGAAAGGTTTTTGAAAATACAATCATACATAATAAGTATGCAAAAAGAGGAGAGAAGAATGATCAGAGAAGCATT
Organism: Dactylorhiza incarnata; assembly: GCA_033032865.1. NCBI lineage: Eukaryota > Viridiplantae > Streptophyta > Magnoliopsida > Asparagales > Orchidaceae > Dactylorhiza > Dactylorhiza incarnata. The sequence goes on along the minus strand of JAWHQI010000133.1, from coordinate 3,444,674 downwards.
ATTACATTATTCTGACTGTCGATTAGGGTCGTCATCTTCTTCCTACTCAAACCCTAAAAGCAAGATTTACAAAAGAGCACCCTCGGCACAGGAACATAATCTGCTGCTTCTTCTTTATTATTATACAGTAGCAGAGCTGCAACAAGTGCTGAGAGAAAAAGGATCAAGCAAAACAACCCTTGAAAATCATCACTATCATAAGCATGAGTTCATCAAATCAGATCCCATGAAAGGAAGCCAGAAGCATCAACAAAGCTTCAAAAGAATTCTGAGAACAGAATTCTCTCCTTCTCCCTCTCACTTTCTCCTTCTTATTTACCTCACTTGTACAGAGTTTTAAGAATCCCTCTTCCAAAGGATTCAGTGGTTCAAGATCTCCTTATCAAAAGATCTGAGTGGTTCATGATCTCCTTATCAAAAGATCTGAGTGGTTCAAGATCTCCTTATCAAAAGATCTGAGTGGTTCAAGATCTCCTTATCAAAAGATCTGAGTGGTTCAAGATCTCCTTATCAAAAGATCTTTGGTTCTAAGAGTCTCCTTATCAAAAGACTCACGCACAGGTTGTGCAATCCTACCAGGGATGTAGAAGATAGGACTATCCATATTTTGGGGAACCACTATAAAACTTTTGTGTCTTCTGTGTTGTGAATTTCTGTGCTGTCCCATTTATAGCTTGCGGTTTTTCTGCTTTATATTTACAACACTTATTTATTCTGTGTGGGTTTTGTTCAATGCATAATACCTTAGTATTTTTATTGTATGCATAGTTAGGGTAAAAATATTTAAATCTCTATTCACCCCCTCTAGACAATTCTCAGAGGCACACTGTGCACTTTCATAGTGTGTTAGACAAGACAATCTCCTCCAAATCTCAGCTCCAAGAGCTTACAACATAGATCCCTCAGGATCTCTTAGGTTTCCTCCAAACCATACCTTAGGCTCAATAGCCCTACCTTAGGCTCAACAGCCCTAACACTCAGAGTGCTCCAACTCCTACAACTCAGAAATCCTCCTGATTTCCTACCTCAGGCCTATCAAGAAGCCCTACCTCAGATCTTCGCAGTGATCCTACACCTCAAATTAGGAGTACAACTCTATAAGCTCAGGCTCAACAACCCTACACACTCAGGCTCGACACCCTACAAACTCAGGCTCAACACCCCTACCAACTCAGGCACAAGGACCTACATACTCAGAACAATAATGTTCTTACAGAGGTTATAAAGTTTGCTTACAACAGAGGACTATAAGGATATATCCTTCAGTGCTGGTCTTCTATTGTTGATGCACAGTAGGTGCAGTCTTGAAGCAGGGCTAAATGGCAGTAGCTTCAGTTCCAGCTTCTATCTGATCTTCTTCTTGAGTAGATGAAGAAAGATCTACTTGTACTTCTGGCTTAAATCAGGAAGAACTATCTTATCTTAGTGGATTGCTTGTAGCTTCAAGAAGCAGTCTGAGATAACTGTGGAAGCCGTCAATAGCACGATAGCTTTCTTTTAGAATAATTTACACACCTTCAAAAGTGACCTAACATCTTCTTTTATACTTCCTCCAACCTGCAATGGATCTGAAGAGTGCCTTGTCACAGCATGGAAAGAAATAGAAAATGTTATCTTTGCTTTCCACCTACTTGCGCTAAATGTAGATCCCGTAAGCCTTTATTCAAATATGAATCAGTCTCAGCGATTGTGCTGAGACAGACTTCAATCTCAGCGGTTGTGCTGAGACGGGCTTCAGTCTCAGCGGCTATGCTGTCTTCATCTCAGCGGATCCGCTGAGATATTTAGTCTTCTCAGCGGTTTCTATCTAATTGTAGCTCAACTGAGGCATACTCCTTCTCAGCGGCTCAGCTGAGACCATGTTGTTGTCACATCGATTTTGACAGTAAACCCAGAGAACTATTCCAATGATTGGAATCACCTAACCCTGCATAGACATGATGTAAAAGAGGGTTTATCAAATACAATATGTACTTATCATTGAGTGTGATGTCTCTTCAAATCTTGGGAACATTGAGGAAAATATTACCAACAATGCATACTTCAAATTCTCATCTTCCCCAGAGTAACGTTTGAATACTTTAAGATTACTATGTTTGTGACGAATATTTTCAAAATAAGGTCTAGGAAACACAAGTCAATACCGAATTATCCCAATAAACAAAAGGATTAGGCCCCGTACATTTTGGGCTAAGTTTCTTTCATATCATTATGATATATTCATCCTAGATACGCACTCAATCCTGAGGGCATACAGTACTAGACTTGGAGTTCCACCCTGAGACTTATTGATATGCTACACACTTTAGGCTCTCAAGGTTACCAACTACAACAACCTTCTCAAGGTTAATATATGGACAAATCAAAAACGGGCCTTTTCTGAACTCGAATCCTATCCGACCTCTAGTATTTTTCGCGGTGATTATTTCAATGTAGTCCAGTCGTTGGTTTGAAGATTAAGTTTACGAATCTCCTACTTTCCACTAATAGATTGCATTCACCAAATCTCTCTGAGATGGTCCTATCTGTTGGGTAAGAAGTGATAATATCACTTGATAGAAGAATTAGGGACATCGAAGTTTAAGCTTCAAGCAACTACTTTCCCATTAAACTCTCCCCTTAGTCACTTTGGGTATCATCATACCTTAACCAGTCTATACCCGAGGTCAATTTTAGATTAGGATACGCTATGAAATCATCTTGGTATGTCAAACAAAAATGGTGTCCTAGTTGGGTTGGCCTAACTCATTGATTAATGGACTATTTTGTGTTATTGTACACATGGGCACATCATTGCTTCCGCTGCTATTTTGTCCTCAAACTAAGCTCGGGCGGGGTGTCCCAAGGTTTTTGTGGACTTCTTTCTCATTGGATCGTTTGTTCAAGTGATATCAGTTGTCAAATCCCTCCCATGCATTGGAGAGTTCCTGGATCTTATGCCCAGAACCATCTCCTTACGGTGACAATAACCACCCAGTTAGTCGCCTCCGCAAGACGCCGATCCTGCTGGCATGAACGATCAACCAGGCCTACATGAGATAAGAAGTAACTATAAAAAGCATGTCCACAATCATATATATATATTTCAAATGGAATACATATAGTCCACAATGAGCTCAAATGAAAGAGAGTAAGGGCTTATGCCTGGTACATGTCCAAAAATAAGTTAAAGCACACTCTCTCAGTCTACATCTATGCGGAAGCTAATAAAACTCTCATCAACCTGTCATCGGGTAATAGTAGTAGTGTGTGGCGACTGCTCCTCAGGTCTTGTCTTCACGTCCTGCTGGTCGTACTGCTGCTCCAACTCCTCGGACCCCTAGTGTTACGGCCACATTCGACCGTTAGTCAAAAAGACTAAGCCAGTTCTGTCATCGCCTCCTCCGCACCTCCTAGGCACCGAGCGAAAGGATGAAGCGAAGGACAACAAGGGGTAAAAACAAAGCAAGTGACATGGAACTAACTAGCAAGCATGTGAATATATACACTATTATAGACAAACTACTATAGGATAAGAGTTATGCTAACAGTTCTATATATAACTCAAACAACGTAAGAGAAATAAGTAAAGAATGGCAAGCAATATGCATTGTAGCAATTGAAGTAAGATAAGAGCAACTTTAAAAATAACCTTAACTTATATGAATGCTCATACAAACTTATAAGTTAAGGGATCTGGCACTAAGGTAGACTCATCGTATAAAAGAGTGCATACTAATTTATACGATGAGGTCTTTTTTATGAAATGATTCTATATTATGATGTGCAATGCATTGATGCAACTCACACACGCGACTCTGTTCGTACAGACCTTTAGTTCCCACTTTTGGTGGTAGCTAACCACTCGGGCATCTCCCGTCGTGGTCAAACGGTGGTAGAGGAGCAGGCATCTCCTCACCTAGGTTGGTATAACACACTACCAAACCTAGGACCAATTGTACACTAATGTACCTAACCATGGTACTCATGAGCTCCTTGCGTACTCTTGCTGGACCGGAAGGAACCATCCCTTTATTTGACCAGGTAGGGTTTAGGGAATCCATCCCGTCGGACGCGCAATAAAACAACTTGGCCTTTGAACCTCTAGCACCGCCGAGTCAACGAACTGCTGTCAGTGTGATGACTAAGCCAATACCGAAGACCCACCATATTCTATGCACATGAATTTATGTATGGTCTCTATCATCTGAGCCTCCAGCTCGCAGGGTTAACCCATCATACCAAGTCAACCGCTCGCAGTACTAACCCATCCTGGAATCATAATTTCCCGAGCCTCCAGCTCGCCGGACTATCCAGTCCTTGTACCAATCCGTCTCATATTTGGGACGAGGATCATCTTACCATGTTTTCCTACTTAACTACTCATGTCTATCATTTAGTTGAACTTAGAAGTTTAGGGTGAACCTTGGACTTCCCGAGGACTACCCGGTGAAGGGCTCGCAGCGATACTAGGAGGTATGATGAGGTGACATCCCAAACCTCCCTTTCTCAAGATATTTAATATTATTGGTGGCTACCAATTCTTACATACCCACTTCCTTTCTAGTTACTCTAGCTTCATAAGGTGGTTTACAATTACCAGGACGGAAAGCGGCAATGTTCAATTGAACATCCATCATTGCCCTTTCTTAGTGACAAACTACATCTTCACGTCCTCACTCAATATCTATCTAATGGTTCCACATTCTGATATCAATCATGACTTATACCTGCTGGTGGTTCATTCCTCACATCTCCTATCATATCGATGTCAAATCCCGAGTTGATAGTGTTACTAAACACACCCCAACCCTTAGTTCTAGTATATGTCACTAATGGTTAATCCTTTAATAAAGCTATGCCTACACAATGATCGGGGAGTTAATAATTCTATGTGTGATGATCATACGGGGTCTAAATCAAATAATTCAGTTTTACTATTCGCAGACCAAATTGTCCTCAAGTGTGATAACATGACTTAAAAGGAAGAGTACACGATCCTATAACAAATATGTGCCCAATCTAGTTCCAGAAGTTATAAAAATATCAAAATTTAGATTTCCAAATTTTCATATGATAAAATCATATATGGGTCTATTAAATATTTCTTATAAATCTGGGAATTGCTAATTTGTACATGACGCACCATTTATCATAGGCCAATAAATCTAGAAAAAATTCCAGAAACTAGTTATGGTACAAGATGAAGTTCAGCAGAATTTCATAATTTTTCTCCCTAATATAATTCCAGAAAATCAATTAAATGTCTCAGGGTGCTTATTTCAATTTGTGAAGGATCTACTAAATTTATTCATCATAATTTTCAGGTGTTCAAATCAACCTAAAATGGATTCCAACAAAGTTTGGCATTTTTCTAGTAACAATAATTCATCAATAATAAATAAACCATAATTGTCACCTAATTTTACAATATGAAAGAACTACTGTAAATCTTCAGAAAATAAATATAACAAAATTCTCAGAGAATTATCATGGGCACATACGCTCACTCACCAAGTTTTATATTTTCTAGTTCCATAGTTCAACATTATCAATTAATCAATGAAAATACTAAAATTTCACTTTGTGAAAGAAGTATGGTATTTACTCAGTAATTAACTCTGCTAAAATTTCCAGAGGTCACTAATGATCTCAAAAGTCTAACTACCCAGTTTCATAATTTTTCAAATCAATTGTCTAGCATTTATAATTAATCAAAGGTGACATTAAAATTTCACTTTGTGAAGGAACCACGATAAATACTAATCGATTAAATTGAATAAAATTCCCAAAGGCTTCTAATGACCTCAAAGGTTTAACCACTCAGATTCATGTCATTCAAAATTCATCTGCTCATAAGGAGGTGGGGTAAAGTAATTGATGGTAATTTGGATAAGTACAATTTAGTGGACTAAAATAACTCTAAATTTTCAACTAAAATTTCCAGGGTGTAATCACACCCTCTAAAGTAAGATTCCAGAGTTTCATCATGATTTAGGGTGATTTGACCATAGATTTCTCAATTGTACTTAATGTGATGAAATCACATAAACCCTAATTGCCTAGGGAATTCAACCCCAATGTTCATGATTTTCTCCGTGATACGAGATCTCATGATATCAAGTGCATGTTTTAAATTTCATAAGAATTGACCAAGGGAATATCTATCAATTCACAAATCATCAAACTTGGCTAAGTGCACACCAAGTCACTTACTCTATATGTACACATGCAAATGTAATACATCATCATGCATAGATCCAAATGACCTTCAATTTTTGTCATAGACCAAGCATAATCAACTTATCCTTGTTCCCAAAATTGGGGTTATTTTGGGTTTATTTAACCATGTACATCTAGTACTACATTATAGTGCTATATGCACACCAAATCCAATCCTACATGGATCTTCAATATGGAATTCCTTCACATGCACAAATCCAATTGGTTCCAAAATTTTACCAGTGGCTTATAGTGACCAACACTACCATCTCTCAAAATTTGGGGTTACTTGGTGTTTTCTAGCCATGTATACTACAAATACATGATTTATCAAATTATTGTAATTAAATACTATGGGAAAATGTTTTCCAAAAATTATAATTTTTGGACAGAGGGTGCAAATAGGCATGATATGCCAATGGTTAAAATTTCAGCAGTTTGCATCCAGTGATTTGAGCGATATGCATAAAATACTGTCTAAAATTATAAAGTAATATTTCTCATACTAGGGTAGGTTTGTAAGATGAAAATACTCACATGCATAAGTCCAAATGATCCAAAATTTTCGACAGGGGCTTTGGTTGTCCTAATTGATCTTCCAGAGAAGATTTGGTGTATTTTGAGTTCATAAAACTTAGACATCAACACATGCATGGATTACCAAATATTTTCTAAAACTATAGAAATTTTTGTCCAAAAATTCTCATTTTTGGTCAGGAGGTATATCTAGGGTACATGCATGCATGTCCTAAATTTCAACCTCATAGCTGCAACCATTTAAGGGATATTCAAATAATAAGGATTGTACCCTTCTAGGGACCAGTCCCACTAAAACTGCCCTACAATGAGCTGTATGGAACCAAATGATTTGATTTTAATTCCTAATTAAATAGACCTTCAGATCTGCAAAAGTTGTCTCTGGCAACTTTTTCCTATTTTTCTTCTAAGGGCACCTAATTTCTGTTTGAAGTTAAGGTAATGTTAAGAACAAATTAATTGAAGTATGTGGTCTGCAAATAGCTGATCTATGATCAAAACTGACGACATCTTTTCATCCCCTACCTCCAGCCGACGGTCCAGATTAACGCGAGTTGGGCTTCCTTCCAAGCCTATTTCCCGGCCACTGAGCCTCCTACCTGGCCGGCCACCGCCACTACCACCTCCGTTGACGTGGTGGCTATTGGCTGGCGGTGGTTTGGCCGCCGGAGGTGGTGTTTTTCAGTGAACCAGACAAGCTATTTTCATGGAAAATTCTCACTTTGCTCACCTTGGATCGGGCTCAATTGAGCCCGATATCTCTTCTAATGGATCTAGGATGCTAGCGCAAGGGGAGAGGAGGAGAAACCGGACCTGTAATGGGCTTGTTGATGGCTATTTCTCTGGGATTCCATTTCCGACCACCTCCTTCAAGCACCTTGTCGATCCCTTGATTTTTAGTGTAATGCTCCAAAGTAAAATCTCAGCCCGACTCCTTGAGGCTCTCTAAAGCTAATGGAGAGCTTGATTGATGGTGTGGGAGTGTTATTATGGGTTTTCCATTAAGGAATCTCTGCCATCCAATGAACAACCCTCCCCCACTCCAGCTGGCCTACTTTCCATGCCATTTTTGCTAGAAATTACTGTGGCGGCTGAAAGAAGCCATGGGGAAGAGGAATTGGAGGCCATGTGGAAGCCATTACACAAATTCATGGTTTCTCTCTCTTCAAATTTGGGATTTCTCCAAAATGCCCCCATGCATGGCATTTCTTTTGAATTTCAGGGGTGAGCCATGGTAAAATTGACACTTGGGCTACAGAATGTGCCATCAAATGAGGCCTTAGCCCATTTGAATTGGTTTAGGCTTTTAATTTCCTCCTTAGAGCTCAACTTTGACCATGGTTGACTTAGGGGTTAACTTGGTAAATTTGATGGGATGACCAATCCAATGTGTTGGTCTTGAGTCCCTTAATACCACCCAATGTTGATTGGGTCATGGTGATGCCCTAATTGGACCAATTTAGCCAATAGGTGTGATTTTGACCAAAATTGGAGGAAAGTTGACTTTGGTCAAATTGAATCAATTGATGACCACTTGATGTGGATTTTGGGCCCATTGGGCCCCCTATTTTATTATAACACTAGGAGTTAGGTCAATTGCGTGTTTTGGGGGTCAATTGACCTATTGGTGAAGGATTGACCTATGTTGACCTGTAGGGTTCTTTGGTCAATTCGGGCCAATTGGTGACCCCATGATGGATCTTGTGGGTTCATTGAACCCCAATTAGGGTTTGTAATATGGTGTCGGGGTCAATTTGATCATATGAAGTCTAATTGACATAATTTGAGTTGAATTGACATATGTTAACCTATTTTGACCTAGAGTTGATTTGGTCAAATTAGTCAAAATTGGTGATCCTATGATGGGGCTTTTGGGTCAATTGAGTCTCTCTTAGGGTTAGGGACCTATTGGTAAGCTCAATTTGAGTTGGTGAGTCCAATTTATTGTAAGTTGTCCGAGGTTGATTTGTGCACTTTTGGGGTGCTTATAGCAATTTTCCTAAGTTCAAGGTAACCTAGGGTCATACCATGACCCCTACTCACAACTCAAGTCCTAACCCTAACCCTAACCCAAGGGGTTATATAAGGAATATGGATGTTACACAAAGACTATCTTCATAGAGCGCGGACAACGAACGTGAATCAGAGGATGATCGTGTGCATGGAGAACGTGAACCAAAAGCATCGATCGCTCACCGCCTCCGTAGATAACTTTTGAGGGAGCAAAACTATTATCTTCTATCTTTGTGTATTTCTCTTCTTTCTTCTTTTTTGTATCGTGGAGAAATTGACCGTGGAGGTCGTCGGAATCCGGGGAGGAATCCGTGAGAAATCGTCTGGAGAGGGCATCTAGATCGGGAAAATCTAGTGGACTCGAAGACCTTTCGGGTGGGAGGGGAGAGAGTCGCTTCGAAGACCTTCAGTGAGAATGGAGAAATCCAACCGGTCCTCAAGGGGAGGGTCGGTATAGAAAACCCAAGTGTTTTTGATTTATCGCTTCCTATGTCCGGCGTTATGGAGATGTAGTTTTGTAATTGTAAACCTAACTTTAAGATTATAATGTATTTCATTCCTCTTGTTTTACTTTGAAATTAGATATGACTCTTGTTGTGTCATGAAGTCTTCTTGTGTGTGTACTCGAAAACAATCCTCTGTAGCACGAGAATATAATTTCTGTGAAATACCGTCGGCGGTAACCCTACCTCCCGCGTTAGCATACAGAAAGCGTATTCCCAATTAAAAACTCACATTATTCACTGCAAACCTTATTCACCCCTCCCCCTCTAAGGTTGGCCACTAGATCCAACAACATCAATTTGTTTCATAGTTATGAAATGTATGAACAATGAAACCTGGAGTTGATGTTGGAACAACCAACATCTAAATGAGAGAATGTATTGCATATTCCTCTTCAACTTCTTGAACCTCGGTAGTTTAGCTTGGGCGAACTGGGTGGACAACAACTTCAACGTGTGTGTGTGTGTGTGTGTGTGTGTGTGTGTGTGCGAGCTCTTATGTGTGCGAGATCTAGTGTGTGGAAGTGCTTATAGGAAAGTGTTTGAAGTGTTGTGTTGTATATGATCGTGAGTAATGTGTAGTGTTGTAACTCTTGTTATATGTTGTGTTGAGTTGTAACACACGAGTGAAGTTGTATTATGACTTTCTAATTTATGTTTGGTTTGCAAATTAGTTTCTTTGTCGCTTCAAGTTGTGTGGTGCCTAGTGTAAGACTCCCCCCCTCCCTGAACACAGAACACGGCCAAGGGGAGTCCTATGCCCGGGACAGCCGCCTTGCGGAAGTGTCAGCGCACGGGCTAACCCCCTTCCACAAGACGCCTATCCTGCAGGCTATTCTCAAATATTATCATGTCAATCCATCAATAATAGAAAAACAATAGAAGCCATTATTCACAAATAAGTAAAAATGTCCAAAAGAACATGTAGCTACAAAGCTCCTGCAAAATATCAGAGTACAAAAATTTGCCCTAAGGCTACATTTAAAACACTCGCTCACATCTGTCACTGATGGTAGCGAAGATATCGTAGTCTCAGGCCCTGTCGCTCTGGCCTGGCTATCCTCTTGCATCGCTCTACAATATTCCACCTGTGATCGTTCATGTCATAATTATTCCATAATAAAATGCAGAGATTTTTATCATCCAGCAAGTTATACAACCTTTGATAACTTCAACATATAACAATTATCAACCAAGCCCGCTAAATTTAGGAAAAACACGCTCCAATAATTACACCCAATTTGGAGCCCTTCCTAAGGCAGGACTTGAAGATATGTATCAAGTTTCACATCTTTTGGGTAATTATCCCGAGAGGAGTTCAACATGTGAGTTTCTGATATCCGCACCTTAAGCATGTGCGACCTCTTTCCAAGTCAAGACACTAAAAACAAATACAATTGTCACGGTTAAAAAAAATCAAATTGAGTATTAGCCAGGGTTTCAAACTGTGGCTAATAGTCATTATTTTCCACGGCCGAAAGTCGTGGAAAAAACTCCATCTTAACATTATTGATCAGTTTTTGTCAGGGTCTAAAACGTGGCAAAAAGTGAAGGTATTAGCCACGAAATTTTTTTTGGTGGCCAATACTATTTGTCACGGCCAATCCGTGGCTAAAACTATTTTGCCACGCGACCTTTAACCATGAATTTTTTCCGTGGCTAGACTGTGACAAAAGATCTTTAGCCACGGTTTTAAACCTTTTGCAGGGCAAATTGCCCTGGCCAAAACTCTGTTTTCTTGTAGTGTGTGAATTCCTATTCCAAATTCCACAATATCTTAATCACCGACTAAACATAATCATCATCGTTCACGTATTATTTGAATAAACAAGATCTAGGGGAAACTGAAGTCGGTACGTAACTAGTCCAATAAACAAAGAGATAAGCCCCCATACATTTTTGACTAAGTTTCTTCCACCACCCATATGGTACATTCTTCTCATGTATGGGCACAATCCTTAGGGGCATATATTTCTCAATTTGGAATTCTTACCCTATAAATCCTTGTATCGAAGCAACTGCATATCAGCTGTGATGTAGAAAATCAAATATTCAATTTTTACGGCGACTACCAACTTGCATCTCATTGTAATGAGAGCATGTACAAATAATATCCAATTAACCGGTACATTTTATATGTGTTTGAACTCAACATGAACCAAGGTACAATGTTCAAGATGATTTCCCTTTGACACGGCTATGCAGACTACCAAAAGTAAGGGCATTATTCACAATATGATAGACTAAATCAAATCAATTCCAAGCGCCCTACCATCTTTGCCAATGATCGTTCAAGACATGTTTAATTTAAGATAAACTTTGGGATGTCAAATCACCAAATAAACCATACTAATCGCGTTATCTTCACCACGAATCGATTATTAATTAAATCCTTAAACCTAAGGAAATCATGCTCCTCCAGCAATTCTGCCAATCTGGAGTTCTTCCTAAGGCATGTATGATGATATGTAACAATTCTCAAATCCTTGGGTAATTATCCGAAGAGGGATTCAAGATGTTAGTTCCTGTTATTCATACCTCGGGCATGCATAACTTCTCTCTAGATCGAAACCACAAGGATTAATGTTGTTCTAAATCCCTAGTCTCATGTTACCACATCTTTATTACTGATTACATATAGTCATCATCATACCAATCACTCATATACAAAATTTATTATATCCTTTTTGTACGTACACAATTCCATTAAGTCCCAGACGATTATGTTATCAAAAGTTTGCGAGTAGACAAATATAGATGCATACCCCAAGGGTTAGCTTACTATTCTCCTTGTTTAGTAATTCACAAAGTCTCGAGGAATCATAAAGAGACAATATTTATCCTTGGAATGTTCTATTTTCTTATTTTGATAGTGAAGTTTTCTCTCGATCAAAACATGGTGTTAGCAGTTCACCCTGCTCGAGATGAACTAATTGTTCAAGGATTACCACTTTCCAGTGTTGAAAAATTGTGAAGATTTTTAATTCCCTGAGAAACCCCTAGTCGGTATATCACTAGCCCAATAAATGAAGAGATAATCCCCCCCCCCCCCCCCCCCCCCCCCCGGAAATCCTGGGCTGAATCTCTTCGACCACCAACATGATACATTCATCCTATATATGCACACAATCGTGAGGGCATACCATCTTCGACTCGGAGTTTTATCCTAAGCTTAATCCATTATGTAGGCCCTTAGAGTTACTCTTAACGACCCCCTTTTCAAGGTCAACATGTGACCATATCAAAAATTGGCCTATTCCGAATTCCAATTTTTTATTCGGCCCCTGGTATCCGTCATGGTGATTGCTTTAATACAACAAAAATGGGAAGTGTCAAGTTATCGACAAACTATTAGGCTTACAAGTCTCCTACTACTTCAATAATAGTTTCTGGGCATCAACTTTTCCTCCAGATATCCTATTATTCTGGGTAAGAGGTGGTAATATCTCTCAATAGGCCAAGCTGCGCATTATAACATAAGATTTGAAAACCTACTCTTACATTAACTCTTCCCTTAGTCACTTTATGTGTCCTCATATCTCAACCATGTCTACACCTGAGGTCGATTTTTGACTAGGATACGCCATGAAACGTCTTGGTAAGTTAGAATAAGGTGGTGTCCTAGTTAGGTTGGCACTAGTTCTTAAGGATTAGTGGACATACTTAATGTGAATTCCACATGGGCACACCACAACTTCCGCTTCATCAGTTTGTCCTCAAATTGATCTAGATAGCAGGGGTGGCGTAGTGGTCTAATGGACTTCTTTATCTCAGGATCGTTGCAAGCTGATACCATTTGTAAGAGCCCCCCCCCCCCCACCACCACCACCCGGAACACAGAACACGACCAATGGGAGTCCTATGCCCAGGACAGCCGCCTTGCGGAAGTGCCAGCGCGCAGGCTAGCCCCCTTCCACAAGATGCCTATCCTGCCAGCTATTCTCAAATATCATCATGCCAACCCATCAATAATAGAAAAATAATAGAATCCATTATTCACAAATAAGTAAAAGTGTCCAAAAGAACAGATAGCTACAAAGCTCCTGCAAAATATTAGAGTACAAAAATTTGCCCAAAGGCTACATTTCAAAACACTCGCTCATATCTGTCACTGATGGTAGCGAAGGTATCGTAGTCTCAGGCCCTGTCGCCTTAGCCTGGCTGTCCTCCTACGTCGTACGCTGCTGCTCTACCTGCCGCTGGGTGCCCTCCTAAAAATAGTGACGTAGCAACTATTAGTCATAAGACTAAGTGGATTCACATCCTCTCCCCCTGTAACTCTTAGGCACCGAGCAGAAGGGAAGAAATAGAATGCTACAGTATAATCAGTATATACAAGCAGGTGGTATATGACAGTGTAATGAGAGAGCAACATATGTATAGATAAGCAACCAAAATTACTAGCATGTATAAAAGAACACAACATCTAGCAGTAGAGTCAGCAAAAGAGTATAATAGAGCAAATTTATACAAAACTAAATTAAACTTAACTTATAAGGATGCCCATACAAGCTTATAAGTTAAGGGTCTTTTGCTATAAGTAACTCATCATATAAAGGTGCTCATACAAGTTTATATGATGAGGGTCTTTATGCGATGCAATGCAATGAATGTATGTATGATAACTCACCCATGATTTACGCATGCACTCTAATTTGCTATGGCGACATAGACTTGTACTTCCCACTTTTCGAGGGTAGCTAACCACTCAGGCACCTCACGTCGTGGCCAGACGGAGACAGTGGAACAGACTTCTCCACTACTAGGTGGGTATGCACACTACCAGACCTAGGCCTTATGTATGCCTCGACGCTAAGAACCCAACATCGGAGCACCTGCGTACTAGACACGGAAGGGGTCTTGGGAAGTGAACACCAAAAGCCCAGCCCAACCGGTCAATGGCACGGAAGGGGTCTTTGGAAGTAAACACAAAGAGCCCAGCCCAACCGGCCAAGATCTATCTGACAGCTCCCGTCGGTGTGACGACCGGCGAGCCCGTAGACCTGCCACAGGTAATCCTCCAACAAGGATCATTATGCAATCGTGTGAAACTATGCACACTCAAGTAATTTCTCATGCTCAACCTGTGTTATCACGCACCCAAGGACTCCTAACCAAGTCCATACACATGTTAATATTACAAGTTTCAATGATGCTAACTAGCATACAAGGACCTACCAACCGGTTCCTTAACATAAATCCTTAGGATATAACCATATCATATAATCTATACCAAACCGTCACTGCTACCCATACTGAGTTGTCATAACTCTTGTGAGGTGGTACATGTATGAAAGGGAAATACACTCTTTGATCCTATAAGACTACTTTTGCATGTAATGTCAGGTTCGAGTTCTCTATGCAAATCTGCCCATACACATTAACCATACCACCCCTCACGCTCGACTCACAACCTTCTTTGAACACAATTGAATTCATAAGCATCATTCGATCACGCATAGTCAATACCAATCATCTCACGCCTGTTCTCTTTAAGGATCATCAATCATAATTTCTACTAAGTGGTTATCACAAATCTAACTCTGTCTATTAAATTACCTAAGTGATATATGTACGGTTTTATGCACGTTTCCAAAATTCTTGTCTAAACGATAAACTTAACATTTCATTTCAGCATAATAAATTATAACAACATATTTAATTCATGACTCATTTCAAAACCAAATCATCTGAAACTTCTACCATAGATCATAATTAATGCCTGAATCATTCATACCAAATTTCTACCTCATTGTATTACGCAATACGTATTCACCATGCTCTACATTTATATGATACGACAAGCAATCTCATGGGAAATATGTATCAAAAAATGTTGGAACTAAACAGGGGTGATCACAATATCATCAGATACGTCTCTACCAAGTTTCCTTAGCATCCGTTAAGTATTTTGGGGAAAATCAGTAACATATTTAAAATCTGTACATATTAATCAGTGTTTACTAAAACAGGATTTCTGGAACCTATAGTCCACCAAAAATAATGTGTCACCCCATTCCGAAAAGGTATCGCCAAGGGCTACAACGTTCGTGTTGAGCCCAAGGTCCAGATCTAAGCCTAACCTATCTAAAATCGGATTTGAACCCAGCAAAGTAAATCTGGACATCAAACTATCATGTACATACGCTGCATTATATTCTGTTCGATTTCACTTTGCCGGAGCTACAGAGCTCCCCTGAAAAATCTACAACCACTTGTTGGAAAGGTCTTTCCGAGGGCTACAACTTTTGTGTTGAGCCAAAGACCTGAATGTGGCCGGATCATGCCTAAAAATAGGCTTGAAGTCCGTCGTGTGCAGAAAATAGGTTTCTGTCTAAATATTATAAAACCAGAACGGATCTTAAGACAGATGAACATCATATGTTCATCTTCTTCTTCCAGCACACAAATATATTATTTCGCATTCTCTCCTCCATTTTTCCCTCAATAGACCGCCATTCTTCACGGAATCAGTTCCTACAGCTTTGTATTGAAGGGAGGACTTGATTGAAGAGATTCTTTCGGCGAACGACGCCCTAGAAAAAAAGTTCTAGCGTGGTCTCTTCCTAGAAAACTCCATTAAACTCACCAAGGTCAAGCTCTCTTGAGCCGACATCTCTCCTAAATCAGATCTAAAGATCTAGCATCAAGGGAGAGGGGGCGGAAGTCACCTGATTTCCGGCCATGGAGCGGGTTTGTCTTCTTGGCGCCATGGTGGTGGTCGGCCAAGCTCCAAGCCTTCTCCCTAGCCTTGTTCTTTCAAGCAAGTTTGCTGGTTAGTTCTTGAGGTGTGAGGAAGAGGAAGAAGAAATGATCAGCCTTGGATGAGGGATGAAGTTCAAGGTTAAGGGAGGAGAGAGAAAATGGAGGCTGATTTGACTAGAATTAATGGTAAAAACACTTCTGATGTTTTGGATTAGACAGTCCATCCATGTGTCACTGTCTTATTGGTCTAAGCCACCTCCCAGCTTTGAAATAAGCAAGGATAAGATATCACCGCTGTCCACATTTTTCTGAAGGCTACCGCCGGCAGTATCGCTACCGCCGGCGCTAGCCTATCTTCGAGATATTCGAGAAACCACCCTCCTTTCGACGACAAGGTGCCCCTCTCGACGACATTGTAGGCCACAACGATTTGAAGGCTACCGTCGGCGCTACTGCTATCGCCCGACGCTAGCTTATCGACAATATCTTTGAGAAACCAAGTCCTTTTTGACGACATGATACCCCTTCTCGACGACAAGGTACCCATATCGTTTTGACGGCCAGACATCGTTTTGAAATCTACCGTCGACGCTAGCCTATCGTCGAGATATTCGATAAACCACCCTCCTTTCGACGACAAGGTGCCCCTCTCGACGACATTGTAGGACACACCGTTTTGAAGGCTACTGTCGGCGCTACCGCCATCGCTCGGCGCTAGCTTATCAACGATATCATCGAGAAACCAAGTCCTTTTCGATGACATGATACCCCTTCTCGACAACAAGGTACCCATATCGTTTTGATGACCACACATCGTTTTGAAAGCTACCGCCATCGGTATCGCTACCGTCGGTGCTGCGTATCGACGATATCGACGAGGAAACTGTTAGATCTGTAGGCGCCCTTAGAGGGGGGTGAATAAGGGTTCTAAGATTTTTGAGAATATTTAAATGAAAGACTATTCGTTGTTGCTACCGCGAGCGGTAGCGTTACCGCTCGGCGTTAGTGACAGAGAAAATCTGTTTATGTTTTAGGAATGAAAATCAGAGATCACGAAACAGAGATGAAGAAAGACATATTTTCATTAACAATAAATAATTTTATTTACAAAATCTTTTCCCAATGACGCTTGGAAAGAGGCGACGAATGAAACACTCTATTGGGTTTTCTATACCGAACCTTCTCCCAAGGACCGGTTGGCTCTAGCCTATCTCTCACTAGATATGGCCTCAAGCCGCTCTAGCCCTTCCCTCACCGGAAAGGTCTCGAGCACTCCCTAGATCTACACCCTAGACCTAGTCGCCAATGCGAGGCGAATTTCCCCTAGTCCCCGCAAGGTCCTAGTCGCCGTGTGGCGAATTCCTCTACCGAACAAAAGATATAAAGGTTACAATTAGAAACTAAAACAAAACAAAAACTAAAAACTCCCTCAAAAGAAGAACTTGATGTCGATGTCGGTGCGATCGGATCGGTCTTCAAGTTATTTGCGTTCACGAACGTTGACAGAGTTCTTCGGGCTGCTTTGGGAAGGTTCTCACGAGTGCTCTGAATATATGGCTTCAATTCGTTCTGTAACAGCAAGTGACAACGGAGGAAGCACGCGTCTTTAAATAAAAACAGCCACTACCGCCTGCAGTAGTACTACCGCCCTGCGGTAGCCACATTAGGCAATGATCAAGCACAAGGATAGTGGTAGCTTAGGCAACTTTTGAACGTCAAACTTTGAGCTCCGCCTAGCACGCCGCAGTAACGCTAACGCTCCGCGATAGCGAGATAACCTTCCCTCAGCCAATATCTCCTTCCACATTTGCTCCTCAATCACATGTAGACGGGAGGATTCCAAAAGCTACCACCGGGCGGTAGACATACCGCGCCGTGGTAGAGCACATCTCATTTCGTCGAACGCATCTCATTTCGTCGAACGCATCTCATTTCGTCAAACGCCAGTTCGTCGAACGACATCTACTTTCGTCGAACACCATTTCGTCGAACCGCATTTTCGTCGAACATCATCTATTTTCGTCGAACACCATTTCGTCGAGCGCATCTCATTTCGTCGAACGCCAGTTCGTCGAACGATATCTATTTTTGTCGAACATCATTTCGTCGAATGACATCTCGTTTCGTCGATTCGTTAGCGCCAGCGGTAGTACTAACGCTCCGTGGTAGCAACAACACAACATATTCCTATGGAGATTTGAATGCACAGGATCCTGCATGTTATAAACACAAAAAATAAATATGATCAAATACAATAGGATTTGTTATTGCCAAACCAAGAGATGCGGAAAGCATGTTTTAACAAACTCCCCCTTTTGATAATAACAAATCCCCTTAGAAAGAAATAATTCAAGTGAAGAAATTTGTGTTTATAATAAGAACTAACACGGATAGCATGAAAATTAGGCCTGTTCAAATGCTCCCCCTAAATGAAATATCCCCCTAAATGAGTTCTCCCCTACCACAGAACTTCCTTTGAATGTAGTCCCCATATATGTAAATTTTTATTTCAAATTTATTCTCCCCCTTTTGGTATTATCAAAAGAGAGTGGAGAGAAAGCCAAAAGAGAAGGCATGTAATACGTAGGGAAGAGAAAAAAGTGTAGGAGTGAAAGAGCAGTGATAATTCAGGATAACACACTTGTTAAAAAAATATTTATGATCGAGCGAATAAGTAGTAGAGAGGTGGAAAGCAGTGTGCACCAGTTGTAGAAGAAACCATCATTATAGGAATCTAAAGTATAGCAAAAAAAATGTGGAGTTTCTAGTGGAGAAAAATAGATGGTGTGCAATTCGAAAACACGAAGGATTTTGCTTTCTAACCTAACCAACAAAGACTTGTCTTGAAAAGTAAGCAAGTAAGAGTAGGCAAGGCGTAAGCGGAAGACGAACTAAAAGAATGTAAGAATGATACAACATATCAAGACAAGATAGAGATTTCAATGTCCAAGAGAAAGAAAAAATAAGTACATTTAGGCATTGTAATGATCATGTCAAAACCCAAACTAGTGCATCAACTAATTAAGGATTTTAGAGACAAACTATAGATAAGAAATAGACTCCAATTCTTAGGAGTAGAAGGCTTACAAGTGATAATGAAGTGTACAAAAGTAGTGTTTTTGATAAAAGTATACATATGAGTTAAGCAAAACACATGACATGTATAATGAAATAAACATAATATTATTGAAAATACATTTTAGAGTTACTTCTACCCATAAAGCTAGATAAATTTTTTCAATGCACATAGAAAAGTAGTACAACTACCAAGGTGCTCTGCACACACAATGCTTATTAAGACTTATCAGGGTGCAAAGTACTGCTTGAGGAATCACAATTATTATTTTGAATTTTAGTTATTTGTGATCTGGTGTACAAGAAGAAGTAGTGTAAAGAAAAGTATTTGCAACAAGGCACTTTACAATTCTCTCCAAGGTGCTCAACCTCGCAATGCTCATTAAGACTTATCAGGAGGGTGAGTAGTGGTTGACGGAGAAATTTTTGTCAAATATTCATATGAATTTTTGTTGAAAGACAAAAATCTCCAAATTCACTTGTATTTGCAAACAATATGATTTTTAAAAAAATACACACTTCATCATAAAATAGGTGCATGAAAAGAGATTTTTGAGTATGGTGTAGGTAAAACTAAGCACACATAGCAAAAAGTTTGAGTTGTTTACACTACACTGTCATGTAAGAAAAAAAATTAAATTCATATGTAGGTTATCAAAAAACATGAGTGAATAGATCATTATCAAAGATAGGCCAATTACTCATACATAGAGGCAAGCTATACAAATCTACACATGAATTCCATAATCAATGTTGAGGCACACGTGATAATGAGCAAGACATGATATAAGACAAAGGTATTAAAGTACTTGAAAGTTGGAAGTGGATATTGAAATCAAAGCTTGAAAAGATAAGTTATACCATGCTTGAACCATTTTGAACAAAAAAATAGTTTTTATATCTTTGTTTTTTGTGTTTGTCAAAACAATGAAAGCAAAAAAATGAAAACCAAGTTTGGTTGATTTATGCGTTTTTTCAATTTTGTAGTTGATTTTGATATATAAAAAACAAAAGCTTATTTGTGGTGTTTTGAGAATGTTTTCTAGTTTTTTTTATTTGAGGTTTTCGTGAAGAAAATAATAGAAAAAATAAATAAATGCATAAAGGTAAATAAAAAGAAAGCACCAAAAAAACATGAAAGACAAAAAAAGGAACGAAACAGATTTACTAACGCCAGCGCTAGAATCTATCGTCGGGCGGTTGTGGCAGAACACCAAAAACTTGGGAATGGTGAATTTTTTCAGAATTTTTTGTTGCAGAAGGTTTGTACAGGTTGGTGACAAGGTGATTCAGTACAGAAATCAGATATGTGTGATCATAAAAACATGGATTTTGCACGATTAAGTATGAATGTCCAAGACCCCTAGTTCTAGTCTAAGTAGAGCAAATCGTGAATCGGGTAGAGGCTTGGTAAAGATGTCCGCAAGTTACGATTCAGTTCCAATGAAGTTAACATGAACATGTTCCTTTTTGATGTGATCCCTAATGAAGTGGTGTCTTACGTCTATGTGTTTAGACCATGAGTGATGAACGAGGTTGTTTGTTAAGTCAATAACAATCTTGTTGTCACACTTAAGTTCAATATTAGTTAAATGAACACCAAAGTCTTCTAAGGTTTGAGTCATCCATAATGCTTGGGCACAATAACTTCCTAGTGCAATATATTCTGCCTCAGTGGTGGAGAGGGCAACAGAATTTTGTTTTCTACTTGACCATGCAACTAGAGAAGGACCTAAGAAATGACAGGTACCACTAGTGTTTTTCCTATCAAATGAATAACCCGCATAATCAGAATCTGAATACCCATGCAAGAGAAATGAATCGTTATTTGGATACCAAAGTCCTAATTTAGATGTGCCGATTAGATATCGAAAAATTCATTTCACCGCTTTTAAATGAAATTCGTTTTGATTTGCTTGAAATATAGCGCAGAAGCATACATCAAACATAATATCGGGTCTAGATGCACTAAGTTACAATAGGGATCCAATCATTCCTCTATATAATGTTTGGTCAATTGAAATTCCGGCTTCATCTTTTCCTAATTTTAGTGATGCGCTCATTGGAGTACTAGCTTGTTTCAAGTTTTCAAAACCAAAACGTTGTAGCATATCATTGACATATAAAAATTCCATCATTTCTTTGGATTATTTGAAATCCTAAAAAATATGTTAGTTCACCTACTAGACTCATCTCAAATTCATTTTGCATCATTAGAACAACTTCATTACACAACTCTTCATTAGTGGCTCTAAAAATAATATCATCAACATATATTTGTAAAATAATCAAATCATTATAAAAATGCTTAATGAAGAGTGTGTTATCAGCACTACCCATTTTATAACCGTGTTTTAATAAAAAAGATGTTAAGCGTTCATACTAAGCACGGGGCGCTTTTTTTAGACCATAAAGCGCTTTTTCTAATCTATATACATGATTTGGAAATTGTTCATCAAGAAAACCGGGGGGTTGTTCAACATATGCTTCTTCTTTAATTATCCCGTTTAAGAAAGCACTTTTAACATCCATTTGAAATAATTTAAACTTCTTATAACTCACAAAAGCTAGAAAAATTCTAATCGATTCAAGGCGAGCAACGGGTGCAAATGTTTCATCAAAATCTACCCCCTCGATTTGAGAGTAACCTTGTGCCACTAATCGAGCTTTGTTCCTAGTTATTCTAGACTCTCCATCTAATTTATTTTTAAATATCCATTTGACACCAATAACCAGGCGATTAGATGGTCTTTCAACTAGTTTTCAAACCCTATTGCGTCCAAATTGATTCAATTCGTCATTCAAAGCGGTGGAAATATTTGTCGGTTCTATTTCGGAAACAAAGCATAAGTTTGAAAAGGATTCATTACAAGAAGAACGTGTCGTTACCCCCCTTGATGGTTCTCCAATGACAAGCTCCCTTGGATGATCTCTTGTAAATCGAAGCACACCTGGAGGCACGAACTCCTCTTGCGCCATCTCTACTTCTTTTTCTTCTCCAAGTGGTTCATCATCATCATGCTCCAGTGGTGAAAGAGGTTCATCGTCATTACCTGCACAAGTAGAATAGTACCGGTGCCTAAAATCCTTCCCTTTCCATTGTCCCCAAATGTCACCATTCCTCCTTTCTTCTTAGTGAGGCTAAGAAATTTTTCTTTATCGCCCGTCATGTGTTTGGAGCACCCTGAGTCCAAGTACCACATGTCTTTCTTTTCCTTAGCCTGCCAACATACCTAACAAGAAGATGAGAGTAAAGATCCGGATACCCAAGTGGTTCCTCCCATAGAATAGGTGGAAACCTTAGGCACCCAGATTTGCTTGACAGTACATCAACCCTTCATCCTGCAAGAGTCCAAGGTATGCCCGAAGTGATGACACTTGGCACATAACACAAAAGGGGTTGAGACCTTTTTCAGTTTTTGTTGTGGACTCTTGCTGGAGGATGAGGAATCAGCAAAAAAAATTCCAGATTTATGATTATTACATGAATTATGAGTTCTGTTGCTACCGCCAGCGTTAATTGTTACCGTCAGGCGGTAGTTAGCAGAGACATAACCTAGCCCAGTTTTTGCACTACCATGCCTTTGGTTGGCCAAAATCATATCAAGACTTTTCTGGCCAACACCAAATTTTTCTATGGCTAAGTTAAGGTCATGGATTTGGGCTTTTAATGCAAAATTTTTTTTTCACTAACTAAATTTCCGCATCTATTTGCAAAGTTTTTCTTTTCATTTTCAACATTAGAAAGTGAGAGTTTCAAATTTCTTTCTAAGTCTCTCTTTTGTTTCGAGAGTGATTCGATATTGGAGAGAGCGTTAGAAAGATCGGTTTCAAGTTCGCTAGTCCTTGCCAAAAGATCATCATTCCTTTGGCAAGACTCCATCTCCTTTCCCAAGGCAATTACTTCCTTATTTAATTTTTGATTTTGTTTTAAAAGGATTTTATTTTCAGTTTTAAGTAGATCAAGATCTTTTAAATTTTTGCCAAAAGATTTACAAGTTTTTAAGTATTCGGAATAAAGATCAACATAGTTAGAAGGGATTACCTCAGTGTTGCTTTGGACACTACACTCGTCGTCGGTTGATTCATTGCTTTTCCTATAAGGCACAAGTTTGCCTCATCATCATCGCTTGAGCTTGATTTACTTGAGCACCCGGAGGAAGAGTCATACCATGTTGCAGCTTTTAAGACCTTCTTCTTCTCCTTTCCTTTAAGCCGTTTTTCTTTTTGCTCCTTTAAGAATTTTGGGCATTGACTTCTAATATACCCGGTCTTCCTACAGTGGAAGCACTCGGGAGGTGGCCGCTCTTCGTCGCCGTCGCTAGACTTCTCCTTCTTCTCTCTTTTAGGTGAGGAGCCCTTTCGGAAAAATTTCTGAAAGGCCAGTATTCCTCCTTTCCGGATTCTTCATGAACTTAGTGAAGTTCTTCACAAAGAGACTCTCCTCGTCATCTTCCTCGTCATCATCTTCTTTTCTTGACTTCAGTGCCAAGGCTTTCTTCTTTGGCTCCTTGTTGTACTCTTCTTCTTGAATCTTGAGTTCTACTTCATGGGTTTTGAGGTTCCCAATGAGGTTCTCAATTTGGAGCCGCCTAAGATCATGCGATTCGAAAATCGCCATCACCTTTGGATTGAACTTTGGTGGGAGTGATCGAAGAAGATTTCTCACCAAGTCGTCGTTTGAAAATATTTTTCCAAGAATTTTTGAGGCATTGACGATCTTGGTGAATCGAGTGTACATGACGTCGACGTCCTCATTCGGATCCATCCTGAACCTCTCGAATTTAGATTCCAGTTGGAATAGTTTTGAATCTTTGACCTGTGAGGTACCTTCATGCGTTATTTCTAATAAGTTCCAAATATCATAAGCAGATTCAGATGCACTTACTCTATTAAATTCAGTCCTATCAAGAGCACAGAACAAAGCATTCATCGCTTTCGCATTATTCTTACACCTAGCCTTATCTCCATCATCCCATTTATCCCTATGTTTTTCCATGGTTACTTCTCCAACAATATATGTAGGAGAAGTGTGTGGAGTTTCAACACATGCCCATACATTTAGATCTAAGTTTATCAAAAAATAACGCATATGCATTCTCCAGTAATTATAATCAGTTCTGGTAAACAGCGGAGGTCTACTTATTCCCTGCCCCTCATAGAAAGCGAGGACACTGAGCACCATTATTCCCGGTTGTTCGACCGAATTGGAATAACCTACCTCTGATACCACTTGTTAGATCTGTAGGCGCCCATAGAGGGGGGGGGGGGGGGTGAATAAGGGTTCTAAGATTTTCGAGAATATTTAAATGAAAAACGATTCTCTATTGCTACCGCGAGCGGTAGTGTTACCGCTCGGCGTTAGTGACAGAGAAAATCTGTTTATGTTATAGTAATGAAAATCAGAGATCACGAAACAGAGATGAAGAAAGACATATTTTCATTAACAATAAATAATTTGGTTTACAAAATCTTTTCCCAATGACGCTTGGAAAGAGGCGATGAATGAAACACTCTGTTGGGTTTTCTATACCGACCCTTCTCCCAAGGACCGGTTGGCTCTAGCCTATCTCTCACCAGATATGGTCTCAAGCCGCTCTAGCCCTTCCCTCACCAGAAAGGCCTCGAGCACTCCCTAGATCTACACCCTAGACCTAGTCGCCAACGCGAGGCGAATTTCCCCCTAGTCCCCGCAAGGCCCTAGTCGTCGTGTGGCTAATTCCTCTACCGAATAAAAGATATAAATGTTACAATTAGAAACTAAAACAAAACAAAAACTAAAAACTCCCTCAAAAGAAGAACTTGATGTCGATGTAGATGTGATCGGATCGATCTTCAAGTTCTTTGCATTCACGAACGTTGACGGAGTTCTTCGGGCTGCTTTGGGAAGGTTCTCACGAGTGCTCTGAATATATGACTTTAATTTGTTCTGTAACAGCAAGTGACAAAGAAGGAAGCGCGCGTCTTTAAATAGAATCAGTCGCTACCGCTTGCAGTACTACTACCGCCCCGCGGTAGCCACATTAGGCAATGATCAAGCACACGGATCGTGACAGCTTTGGCAACTTTTGAGTGCCAAACTTTGTGCTCCGCCTAGCACGCCGTGGTAACGCTAACGCTCCGCGATAGCGAGATAACATTCTTTCAGCCAATATCTCCTTCCACATTTGCTCCTCAATCACATGCAGATGGGAGGATTCCAAAAGAGACCGCCGGGCGGTAGACATGTCGCGCCGCAGTAGAGCACATCTCATTTCATCGAACGCATCTCATTTCATCGAACGCATCTCGTTTCGTCGAACGCATCTCATTTCGTCGAACGCCAGTTCGTCGAACGGCATATACTTTCTTCTAACACCATTTCGTCGAACGGCATTTTCGTCGGACAACATCTATTTTTGTCGAACACCATTTCGTCGAGCGCATCTCATTTCATCGAACGCCAGTTCGTCGAACGACATCTATTTTCGTCGAACGACATCTCGTTTCGTCGATTTGCTAGCGCCAGCGGTAGTGCTAACTCTCCGCGGTAGCAACATCACAACATATTCCTATGGAGATTTGAATGCACAGGATCTTGCATGTTATAAACACAAAAAAACAAATATGATCAAATACAATAGGATTTGTTATTATCAAACCAAGAGATGCGGAAAGCATGTTCCAACAGAAACAATCCCTTTTTGACGACACGATGGCCATATCGCGTTGAAGGCTGCCGCCAGCGGTATCGCTACCGCCGGCGCTAGCTCTCTTCTACATGTTCTTTCCTTTATTTCCTATCTTTAGGGAGTGAGGGAGCTACACCCACCCTTGTTGACCGTGACTCAAACCCGACCACCTCAGGGTCCTAGGGATTCTACCGAGCCCGAGTCAACTCTCAGCGACACAACACACTCCCGAGTGGTCTAGCTCAAATTGGGATGCTACACCTAGTGTACACGCTTTCAACGGTGGTATCATAGGTAGGCTCATGCTCGAAGGTTCGTGCCTAAGCATTGTCGACGTGGTAAAGAAAGCACGATGGAGATGTAAAATCTGATTCAGCCGCAAATCCCGAAATTGACAAAGACGAATTATGGGAATTGAAGTATTCAAATGAAGGTCCCGCTCGCATCGAAATAACTATGGGAGATTGTTGAAGATGGTATTATGGAGCCTGATACTGCTACATCAGCTGCAATGTTGAATGCACAAAATGTCGCGCTTAAAGAAGACTGAAAGAAGGATAAGAACGAATTGTTTTTGTTGTATCAAGGAGTTGATGAATCCACATTCGAGAAGATTTTTTGATGTTACAACATCGAAGGAAGCCTAGGAGATTCTGCAGAGATCTCTGCAAGGTGTTGAAAAAACAAAGAAGGTGCGACAACAAACATTACGAGTAGAGTTTCAAAATCTGAAGATGCAGAACTATGAGAATGTTACGGAGTTTGTAAAATGATTGAAGACTCCGGTGAACGAGATGAAGCGTAATGGTGAAGCACTTGATGATGTTCGAGTGATGGAGAAACTTCTTCGTTGTTTGACGAGGAAGTTTAATTATGTTGTAGTTGCCATTGAAGAGTCCAAAGATCTATCATAGGTCTCGTTGGACGAGCTTGTAGGTTCACTGCAAGCTCACGAGTATCGAATGAATCGGGATGAAGGAACTAGTTCTTTGGAGCAAGCGCTACAAAGCCGCTTATCCCTTGGAGAAAGTCAAGGAAGAGGTGGTAGCTGGAGAGTTCGAGAAGGCCGAGGCAACTAACGACGAGGTAGAGGTAGTAGAGGCCGAGGAAGGATGTAACATCACTAATGCTACTAGTGCCCATGAAAGTGTTAAGGCATAACATGTTGTGAGAATGGGGAGTGGAGGCAAGAAGATGACCTTAGGGCCCATTGAGTTAAGGTGAACTTACATCGTGCTCACAAGTGAGCACAAGGCAACTTAGGTCAAACTAGCCAAATTGAACTCACAAGTACACTTTGGCCTCACCACTATGTTCCTAACCCTAATAGAGACTCACTTGACCAAAAGCCCCATCAATTGGTCAACCAAATAGGCCAAATTGACCAAAGTCAAACTTAGGTCAACATAGATCTATTCAACATAATTAGACTCAATTGACCTCCAATACCTCAAATGGACCTCACCTATGTCCTCCTAATCAATAAGGAAGTTCATTAGGTCAATAATCACTAATTGGTCCCATTCAATTTCAAAGAATTGACCAAAGTCAACTCTTGGTCAACATAACCCAACTCAACCCAATCAAGGATCAATTGACCTTCAATTGGTCAAATTGACATCACCCCTAACCTTCTATCCCCATCCCATTGGACCCAAAAGCCTCATCAAGTGGTCAACCAATCCATCAAATTTGACCAAAGTCAAACTTGGGCCAATTGGGGTCAAACTCACACCATATGGATCAATTAACTCAATTGGAGCCACACCATGGTTCAATGGACTTTGGGTAGGGTCATAGGATTCATGACCATCAAGTGGGGCTAACCCACTCGCCAATTTGACCAAGTCAACCATGGTCCACATTGAGCCTAAAGGAGGAAATCAAAAGCCCAAGTGGACTCCAAATGGACTAAGGCACCAATCCAAGCCTAACCAGCAGGTTACATGCCTATTGGCACCACCAAGCTCTTGTATTGGGAGAGAGAAGATTGGCATGAGGGCAAAAGTGGCATTTTTTCCAACAGCTTTAAGGAAAGAGGAGCTTTTGAGGAATGGAGGCCCATGGCCCTCCACTCCTCCGCCCAAGCCTCTAGTCGACCTCCTCAGGCCATGAACAGTCGCCATCAGGGGATGGCAGCCTCCTAGCAGCAAAGGGGAAGGCAAAATAGCCATGGTTGACACCCATACCTCCCATTCTTCCTATACAGTCATCACAACCCCCATTAGACACTTCCATCATCTTCAGAAGGTCCTAAGGAGTCGGGCCAACCACGGAGAAGAGAGCTATTAGTGGAGAGTCGAGGATTGGGCAAGCTCACCGGAGAAGAGAAAAACCATGGCAAGCCGTCGGAACACCCGTCGATGAGCCCCAATTGAGGTCCATTTCTCCTCCTCTCCCTCTATGTTGGCTTTCTAGCTCCTTGCAGAGAAATCGGGCTCAATTGAGCCGCGAACCATGTGAGCAAGGTGAGAAATTCCGTGCCTATTACCCCGCTCAGGTTTGCCGTTAAGGCGATCTCTGGCCGGCATCTCACCACCAAATGATAGCCACAACCTCAGCGAAGGTAGTGGTGGTGGATGGATGGCCGGGAATTCGACTTAGAAATCAACCCAGGACGGGGCAATCTTGTCCCTTGGCTGGAGGTAGGAGACATAATCAAGGTCGTTGATTCCCACGACTGATGGCTCTATGCAGGCCAGGATGAATTAAATTGAATTATTTGTCACACCTTATACAGTAGATTAATACCCATAATTAGACCACTAACAGATCATTTAGGCAAATGTGTCTGAGACAACTTTTGTAACCCTTGAGGTCTGCTGTCCATAGGACTTTGAATCACCATATTTGGTGACCTACAACTCCATGTAAGGTCATCCTCCTGAGATGTGTCCTAAAGGGGGACCAGTCACTCATTTGTAAACTTATTTGACATAGATGTTTGTATGGACCTAATACTTTGAACATAAGAGTATATACCATAGACACACCCCCTGCCCATAAATCAAAATTTTTGGGCATCATTTTTCTAAATTTTTGTAAGAAATATGATTTTTCATATTATTTAAATAAATGAGGTTAGATAAATTCAAAATGACTCAAATCTTGGGTGATATGTTTGTTAGGTCATACATTGTCACATGTAAAAATTTGGGGTCATTTGGACCTCTGTAGAATAATATATTCCACATACAAGTGAATGAAATGTATGGGAAGGTGGTGTGCATATATCACTTTTTGGTATTTTATGAATTTGTCACAAATGGCTAGTTTGACCTAAGTTCATCTTTCAAGAAGACACCAGTTCTACAAGATAAATATTTATCTTTCAAGAAAACTCCAGTTTTACAAGATAAATATTTCTGAGTCTTAACGTTATTTGTAAGAATATTGTTTTATATTTTCACCTGTAAGATTTCTAAGGAAATTTGAGTTGTATGATCTTTCTTATATGAGTTGTAGGATCCTTGTTGGGGATCTGAGGTAGGGAACTTTGCAGTTCCTGAGGTAGGATTCAGTCGTGAATCTAAGATATAGAATTCAAGGATTGGATCTGAGGTAGGGAATATGGAGCTATTATATTTCTGAGTTGTATGAGTCGAGGAATCTGAGTTGTGAGATCTGAATGATTTGAGTTTTGGAGAAGTTAGCCAAGTCTAGTACACTGCTAGATTGGTGGAGGGGGAAAGTGGACGTACCCAAATCAGGGATCCACTATAAAATATCTGTGCAATCTGTGATATGCTTGTTTTTATGTGGTTTATGTGCTTAAGCGTTTAATATTCAAAAAAGATGAAACACCTATTCACCCTCCCTCTAGGTGATTTGATATCCCTCAACTTACAAGAGGGGTCTTTGACGATCCGGCGGTTTGCTATGAACTGCATGGTCTGTGAAGAGTTGGATCAGTTCTGCGAAGTCGCAAATCTCCCCTCCTTTCAGAGAGTGGTACCAGGTGCGCGCTTGTCTCTTTAGAGTGGCCGGGAACACTTAACATAAGTGTTGATCGGAGGCGTTGTAGATGCGCATGATTGTTGCGAAGTGGTTGACGTGCTCCAGGGGGTCATCCGTATCTTCGAAGGTCTTGAAGTTAGGCAGCTTGAACCCATTTGGAACGAGGTGAGACAGTACTTGAGGAGCTAGCGGGGAGCCATAATGAAAGGGGAATCGCGGGTTCGCGATGCGGTGCCTGTCGGGCCCGAACCCTTCCTCGATCATATTCCTCACCTCGTCATGAGTGAGCCTTCGATCGGCCTCGCCGACACCTGCTTTCGTAGCATGAGGATTCAGTTGCGCGTGTCTTGGAAGCTCTGCATGGCGCTCGACGCGCATAGAGTTGTCTGTATCAGATAGTTCATCTTCTGAAGGATTGTCGTGGTGGGCAACATCTCCTGGCAAGATGCACCCTGGGGAGCGACGCTCATCCTCCTTGAGCGGTGGCGGGGTTAGGAGGATTTGTGGTCCCCAAGTCTCGCAGGAGGGTGAGTACCTCAACCTGGCGCTCTAACATCAAGCGCACACGCTCCTCCACAGAGATTACGGGCACGGTGGGGGCGGCTCCCTCAGGATGCAGAGCGTTGCTTGCGGGCGAGTTAACCAGGGCCAGATTAGCGCGCTCTTTTGGAGCTCCTTCATTCGTAGCGTGAGTTCTTCTTCATGTCATTGTTGTTAGTTAAGCGTGCTTGCGCGAGACAAGCTCTGTCTTCGAAATTCTTCATAGCTTTGGGGAACACCTTCCCACAGACGGCGCCAAAATGTTGCAGGTTGCTTAGCGCTCTCCCGATTCATAGAGTCAAACCGTCTTAGCTCGATAGTGAGACAAGCACGCAAACAGTTAAAGATGACAAATATTAGAGACTGCAAGACTTTTTACGTGGAAGAACCCTGAAATGGAAAAAATCACGAGGTCGATTCGGTGCCGACCAAATCCACTAACTTTCTTGAGGTTACAAATGTAAAGATCTTCGAGAAGGTGATAGGTCACCGCTCCGATTACAAGTATTTGAATGTTAAAAAGAAAACAAGATTTTCCTTGGAGTTTGCAAGAATGGCTTCAAGTGCAGGCTCCGAAGAGGCAGACATCGTGGATAGCTAAGTCCATGCTCGAGAAGGCAGTGAAAGAGGTTCCGTGAAAAGCTAAGTCCACGCTTGAGGAGGCACTGAAGCAAAGCGGATTCAACTCCGAAGAGGATCTCCAAGTCTCTTTTGAAGGAGGACTTGAGAACCGAAGGAGATCTTCAAACTCCGATGGAGATCTCTGAGACATTTCTCGCCGGAAAACATCAGAGCTTTCTCCTTGCATCTTGGTCGCTTGTCTTTAAATGAAGGCCTAAGACCCTTTTATAGTTTTTCTGAGGGACGTATTGGTAATTGCGCCGTCTTGAGATTTGAACCGGCGAATGAAGTTGCACGATCCTGAACACCTAGATTGCCAAATTTCGGAAAATGAGGGGCATGCCCCCCGGACGGCCCGGGAAGGTTCGCCGACGCTGACGGTGTACAAAGGTGGCGGCGAGCGGTGGCGGTGAACGGCGGTGGTGGATGGTCGGAAAGCGCGCGGGGGAGCGCACGGCGCGCGCCCGCGCGTGGATGGAGCGCGCACAGGGAGCACGCGCGTACAGAGCGCTCCCACGCGTGGATGGCGCGCACGGCGCGCGAGCGAGCATTCCCGCTCTGTACGTGCGCGCGACCTCCGGTTGTGCTTGCTATTGGGCCTTTCGCTCGGATGTGCTTTTGCTCGGTCTTCTCGGACTTTTTTTGATGTTGCGGTTAAATTCCCAATCGGCTTAACCCGGGTTAATTAGGGGAGTCCCATCAATTATTGATATTATTAAAATTATATTGTAATATCTATGTTTCGGTTCGGTTTAACATTAAAAATTGTGATCCAAATCAAATCGAACGTAATCGAACAGTAACCTACGAAAACCAGTCGGGTTCAGTTCATTTCGATGATTTTTATTTACAATCGTAAAAGCAAGCCGTAAGTCAAAATAATTCATTATTTTTAAGTACCCCATTTGGGCTTTTCCGAGAATTGCCTGCATATATACACAATCATTTTTATAACAAAAAATGGCTTCAAATACAGTGATTTTTCCTACAGGAGAATTTTCTTGGACGAGATTTTTCCCTAAAGACCGAGGAGGATCAGACATTGGATCTTGGGGACTTCTTCTGGATCAAGCTTGGCGGCGATCAGGGGGTTTCATTTTCTTTCTCTGGTTTTGGGAGAGCACAAGCGACAAAGCCTTCATCTTCATACATCCACAGCAAAGCAACACACTCTCTAAATTTAATAAGAGCATGAACTTCATCTCTTCATCTTCAACATGCATTTCTGTGTGCCCATAGCGAAATTGAGTTGTACTTAACCGTTGGCGACCCATAGCCATTTTTGATGTGTCCATAACATCACTCTTATGTTAGGGATGCTCCGCTCAAAGTATTATACATATGACTTATCAAGTTTAGTATAGGTATATATAGTACCTCCAGCGTAGAGTGTTGCCCTAGGATGACACGAAACTCATTAGGCACTATCGAGTCGGTCTCGACACGCTCAAACATATATTAAATTATTCAACAATCTCATTTTATGTTCGCCGCAAACTCGACTTCGGAATGGATGGTTTGTGCAATGTTCAACCCAAATGTGAATCATTCATAATCATGTCTGACACACCTGCTAAACACATTAGACTTAAAACAAAAATGTATGCAAGCATAAGAAAACATAAATCTCAACAACATCATACAACAGTCTCAAGTACGATCATAGCACAGGTTCACCACAAATAGTGGCTAATGACCAACAAAGGAGTATAACAGTCTAATCAACAAGTGTAGCATCTGTTAAACAATGCTCTAAACAGAGATAAATTAATAAACAAATAGCACTCAGAAAAGTCACCATCCTCAAATGTACATCAGGTCATCCTCATCAGGATCCCGAGCAATAAGTGCTCCTCCATCATCAGCATTTCCTATAATTTTTAACATAAAGATCAGTAAATAATGAATTCAAACTTTGAAAATTTACATTTATCTAGTTCTACTGTTAGAACGTAATACTCTATAATTAGCTAGGAGGACACATACGAGTATTATAGGTTTTACCTCAGAATTCATTATTTGTATCCAACGAAATGGTTTTATGGACTTCTGGACACCGTAGTAATATCTGTATTCCAATATGAAATGTCACGGTTACTGTTCTTCTAAAGTTAAATGGAAATAATTAAGTTTGGAATGAAACCAATTAACAGAAGAAGAGTCAAACCGAGTCAGATTGTGTTATCATATTTGGAATAACACGCTCTTCCAAGGTAAGAAAGATGAATCCAAATAAAGTTATTAACACCAGATTTGGAATGCAACAACTCACCAGATTCGTGTTTAGCAATCAAGAGCATCAATGGAGCACAACATGCTTGATATATGACAAGGGAAATCAGCAAAATCAAAACATTTGGCTTGGACTGGAATGATCTAAATCGTCTTTAGTCTCATTTCCCCACTATTTTGATTAATCGATCTTTGGGCATTCCTTTTGTTAATGGATCAGCTAGATTATCATCTGATCGCACATCGATCAAAGTGACAATTCCTTGTTCTTTCAAATAATTCAACAAAGCATGTCAGTACATGTCTCTCTTAGGATTATAGAGAGCATTCCCAACGACTTGAACTGCTGATTGATTATCACAATACAAGCCCAAAGAGTTGTCTTGTAACCTATACAAGGGAATATCTAGAATTAAATTCTTAATCCAGTCTGCCTCTTCACCAGCCGAAGCTAAGGAATACAATTCTGCTTCCATAGACGACAAAGCTATTCAAGTCAATTTTTGGATTTTCAAGTAAT
Organism: Dactylorhiza incarnata; assembly: GCA_033032865.1. NCBI lineage: Eukaryota > Viridiplantae > Streptophyta > Magnoliopsida > Asparagales > Orchidaceae > Dactylorhiza > Dactylorhiza incarnata. The sequence goes on along the minus strand of JAWHQI010000133.1, from coordinate 3,411,099 downwards.
AGCAGCTCCACCCAAAGTGAATATATATCCACTGGTAGACTTACTATTACTAACTTCTGAACACCATGAGACATCAGAGTAACCATCTGCAGTAGAAGGTTGACCAGTGTAGTACAGAGCATGATATGTTGTACCTCTCAGGTATCTCATCAACCTATCTAAGGCATCCCAATGTTGTTTGCCTGGAGTACTAGTAATGCGGCTCAGCATGCCAACAACAAAGGCAATGTCTAGTCTTGTACAACTTTTGTGACATACATGAGACTATCAATTATCCTTGCATATTTCACTTGATCAACGTTGGCATCTTCATTAGGACTCAACTTGACATTGTGATCAAAAGGTGTCTCCACTAGCCTACAATCTTTGTATCGCGAGGTAGAAAGAAGTTGCTCTATATAATGAGCTTGACTAAGAGTAACTCAACCCTTGTCCATTATGACTTTCATACTTAATAGGGTATCAACAAGACCAAGGTCCTTCATGTCAAATTCTTTTGTGAGAGTGGATTTAATATCCCTCACTGCAGTAAGATATGAACCCAAAATTAACATGTCATTCACATATAGACATATGCCGACTATCTTATTTGACATTGAGCGGTGATAAAGGCATTTATCAGAGAGACTAGACTGAAATCCAAAGCTCTTTACCACTTGGTCAAATTTCATGTGTTATATCTTTGGCGCTTATTTAAGCCCATAAATTGATTTGTCTAGTTTGCACACTTCATCTCTTAGATCCTTATGTATATAATCTTCAGGTTGTGTCATGTAGATCTATTCATCAAGCTCTCCATTTAAGAAGGCTGTCTTTACATCCATTTGATGAACTATAAAGTTTTCAATAGACGAAAACGATTAAAGAATTCCTATAGTCGATAGATGGCACAAGGGTGAATAAACATCAAATAGTCTATTCTCTCTGCTGCTTATAACCTTTATCTACTAAACGTGTTTTATATCTAGCTATAAACTCATCACTATATAATTTTTTCTTCAACACTCACTTGCATCCTAGAACTTTAGCTCATTTAGGTAGGTCAACTAGATGATAAGTGTTGTTCTGTAGCAGCGAGTCCATTTTATCATCAATGGTTTCTTCCCACATCAACAAATCTCTAGATCTCATTGCTTCCTGATATGAAAATGAATCATCCTCTAAGTGATAGATGACAAAATTTTCACCAAGGTTTTTAGGGATTCTATCTCTTGTAGATGCTCTAACTGGAATAGGTTCAACCTCTAAAGGTTGGGGAGAAGTGTCATAAGGGTCAGCTTCAGGTTTTACAGTAGATTCTGAAATCATTTCAGTAGACCCGGATATGGCTAAACCTTGATCTTTGACAAACTTATTTTCAAAGAATAAGACATTTCTAGACTCTCTCACTGAATTAGTGGACAAATCTAAAAATCTATCAGTTGTACTATCTTTTACGCTACCTCGGAAGACATGGGTCGTTGTTCTAGGTCCCACCTTAGGTCTCTTAAGGTCTTGTATCCTAACATAAGCGATACAACACCCCAAGTATTTAGAGTATCAAATCTGCAAGGATGACTATGCCACAACTCATAAGGAGTAAAATGAGCTTCAGTGAGGCACTATATTCAAAATGTGATTTGTAGTTAGAAATGCATCTCTCTAAAAGGAATTAGGCAAGCCAACTTTGAGTAGCATAAAATTCAACATTTCTATTAAAGTTCTATTCTTTCGCTCATCAACACCATTTGACTGGGGTGAGTAAGAAGTTGTGGTTTCATAGATTATACCCTCAGAGACACAAAATTCTTTGAACTTCATTGCAGTGTATTCTCCTCCTCTATCACTTCTAAATCATTTGATCTTTAAGATTAACTGGTTTTCGATATGAGATTTGAAGATCTTAAAGGTCCCAAATGCTTCATCTTTCGATTTCAATTGATACGCATGACAATATTTAGAATAATCGTCTATGAATATAATAAGATACTTTCATCCCCCTCTAGTGACATGACTCTTAAAGTCACAGATATCGGAATGTATCAATTTAAGAAGTTGTGTGCTTCTAAAAACTGACTTGATAGATTTTCTAGTGATCTTAGTATGTGCACACACCTCACACTTATCAAATCAAATCGATATATCTAAAAGAGATGATATGACTCTTAGCTTGATCTCACATTTTCCTGTAGTTCACATGTCCAAGTCTATTGTGTAGCAATTTTGGATCAATTAAATTTGAACATACTTGGTTAATGATATCATTGTTTATGCTAAGTCTATACATTCCATTGATCAAGTGTGCTCAACAAAAGTAATGTGAATTAACCGTTAAAGTTATTCAACCGTTTAAAGTTATGAACGTCATACATGTCTTATCCAGCAAACTCATAGAAATTAAATTCTTAGTTTAACTTAGAACTACTCTAACATGCTTTAGAGTTAAAGATTTACCTGAGGAGAGGACCTGCTCTATTGTCCCAGCACGAGTCACCTCAGTCTCTCCTCGATTACAATTCTCCACTTTATCTTGGACCTCTATAACCTCATGAGAAGATTTATGTCATTCGTCACATGATAAGTAGCACCGTTGTACAGCCACCACTTAGAAGATATATTGCGGTGACAACTCACATTCATACACACAAAGGACTTGAGATCAGAGTTGTCTACCAGCATGTTTGCAGCATTCTGTGGGGCTTCCTCTTTCTTCATCTTCGGAGCCTTTCAACCTGTGGCCTAGTGACCCCACTTTCCACAGTTATGGCACTTGCCTATCTTTCTTTTAAGAGAAGGATTTTTAGCTGATAACTATGCAGAGGATTCACCTTTAGGTACTTGTGGCTTCCAATGAGGTTTGTCGGATTCAGAAATAAAGTTGGCAACCTGAGTGGATTGCTCAACTTGTTCCTAGATCTTGCCAGCAACATTCTGATCCTCAGTATGTGCATGAACCTTTTGAGATCATTCAGTGCTTCTTCTCCTTCAGTATGTGCATTTCAGTCTTAAAGGTGATCCACCTTGGAGGCAGCTTGCTCAGAATCAGACACACAAAAAGATTATCATACATGTCAGACTATTTGTCTTCCAGCTTGAGACGCATATTTTCCAGCTCTATAAGCTGAGAGGTAACTAAAGAGTTCATATTGAACTTATAGTTACAGAACTCTCCCCGAGGAGAGTTTTAGACAGTCCTTTCTTCTTTCTAGAAGTGTGCGTTTAAGCGGTCTCACATCTCTTTCGCGGTCTTAAAATCATTATAGATCATGGCAAGGTGATGATTCAGAGAATTCAACAGATAATCCCTGCATAAATCCCTATCTTTGCTCCACTGATATTCCTCCACGTCTTCACAAGTCGTGGCAAAGGAACTAAGAAATGTGTAAAAAATCTCACGTTCTTTGATTCCAAGATGGACATGCAGCTTCCAACCGAGGAAATCAGTGGTTTTAAAAGACTGCAACTTCAGGATGTCGTATGTGCTTCGCTTCTCCATCTTGATAGGTGAAGAACAGAGGAATGGAAAGAGATCACCTGATCTGAGTAGAGACGAGCTAAACCACTTCAGATCCAATAGAAAGCTTAATTATTCCAAACGTCTTGTTGGCTGAGAACAACACACCAAAATCTAGCTCATATCGACTAGAAGAACTGACATTTGTCGGTTAGAAGAACTAGTCTTTGTCGACCAGAAGAACTGTTCTTTGTCGACCAGAAGAATTGGTCTTTGTCGACCAGAAGAACTGGTCTTTGTCGACCAGAAAAACTGGTCTTTGTCGACTAGAAGAATTGTTGACAACTGCAATTTGTCGGCTAGAAGACCTACCGACAAAGGAGGTTTTTCTGCGAGAGCTATTGGAGCTTGTGTTCCACATCTGTTAGTTTGAGAATAACAAACCACACTATGTATTTGATATTGCTTGTGTTTATAAGTGTGCAGGTACTATTGTTAAATAACCCTATATACACGATGCTGTTTTGCTGAGGATTCTCTGGAAAGAGAGAGTCAACGCCAGGTGTTAGGACTTAACGCTGGCGTTAGCCGTTCGACGAACTGAACTACGTTCGACGAATTTTATTTCGTTCGACGAAATTTCGATCTGTGGCGGTTTGCACGATCCTATCAGTTGCAGTTTTTCTGATCGACGAAGGGTGCGTTCGATGAAGGCGAGTTCGACGAAATCAGTCCCGTTCGATGAAATTTTGTTCTGTCACGCTCCCGTCTTTTTGCACGTCTTCAACAACTGCCAGACACGATGCTTAACGTTGGCGTTAACCCTAACGCTAGGCGTTAGCTCCCGTGTCTATTTAAAAGACCTAATTTCGGTGTTCAAGTGAGTTTTTCGGAAGCCTTCACTCCAATCTTTTGAGAGAGTATTTCATCCCCGAATTCAGAGAACTCCCAACACCACCATTGAGGAACAAGAGTGAGAAGGAGATTTGCAACGGTCAATTTGAAGAAGGACGCTTGCTTCAACTCCGATGATGATCAAAGCGTGTCTTCAACATCTTCTTCAGCACTCTTCAATATAGGGAGTCTTTTTTTTTTCTAATTTGTATCTTTATCTTTTCATTTTACTTGTAACTGTAGTGAAATCGCCGCCTTGCGTGTAGCGACTAGGTCCTTGTGCGGCTTAGGGGGTAATTCGCCGCCTTGTGCGTGACGACTAGGTCAAGGGTAGATCTAGGGGGGTGGCTAGAGGCCTTATCTGGGGATAGATAGGCTATAGCCAACCGGTCCTTGGGAGAAGGACCGGTGAAGGAACATAAAAGAGATTTTCAACTTGTCGCCTCAATTTCAAGCGTTATTGAAATATTATCCTTGTAATCATTTTGTGATATATAAAATTTCTTTTTCAGTATATCTATTTTTCTGGATTTATATTTCATTTGAAATTGTGCAAGTAAAATCACTTTGTTTATTTCTGCCAAAATATTTTTCTGGAGGGATAACGCCAGGCGTTAACTAGTCAACGCCAGGCGTTAGCATCAGTGCTAAAAAGTTTTCTGTTTCTTTAAAATCTGTCATTTTATCTTAAAAATGGTAAACCCCTTATTCACCCTCCCCCCCCCCCCCCCCCCCCCCCCGCCCCTCTAAGGGCGCCAGCAGATCCAACATTTGGTATCAGAGCAGGTTATTCCAAAACGGTCTCATAACCGGGAATAATGGCGCATCACGATCATGCCTTTTTGGAGGGTCAAGGGATAAGTAGACATCCACTATTTACTGGAACTGATTATAATTATTGGAAAACTAGAATGCGTTGTTTTTTAACTGCTTTAGATAATGACGTTTGGGGTATGGTAGAACAAAGTTATTCTCCACCAACATTTGTTGTTGGAGAAGTCACTATGGAAAAACCTAAAGATAGATGGGATGACAACGATAAGTTGAGATGTAAGAATAACGCTAAAGCAATGAATGCGTTATTTTGTAATTTGGATAGAACGGAATTTAATAGAACTTATGCTTGCGAAACAACTTATGATATTTGGAATCTTTTAGAAATTACTCATGAAGGCACTTCGCAGGTGAAGGATTCAAAGCTCTTCCAACTTGAATCCGAGTATGAGAAATTCCGGATGGAGACGGATGAAGACGTGGATTCTATGTACACAAGGTTCACCAAAATCGTCAATGACTCAAAAGTGCTTGGAAAGGTGTTCTCCAACGGCGACTTGGTGAGAAAAATTCTAAGGTCTCTCCCTCCAAAGTTCAATCCAAAGGTGACGGCTATCTCGAAGTCACACGACTTGAAAAAGCTCCAAATTGAGAGCCTTATTGGGAACCTCAAGACCCATGAGGTTGAACTCAAAATTCAACAACAAGAGTACAACTTGGAGCCAAAGAAGAAGAGCTTGGCCTTAAAGTCAAAGAAGGAGGCAAATGAAGATGATGATGAAGAGGACGAGGAGAGCCTTTTTGTGAAGAAATTCAAAAGATTCATGAAGAATCCGGAAAGGAGAAACACCTTTCGGAAATATTTCATCAAAAAGGGATCTTCATCAAAGAAAGAGAGAGGTAGCGACGAGGACGATGATGAACAACCACCACCGGAGTGCTACCATTGTAAAAAGACCGGACATATTCGGAGCAAGTGCCCAAAATATCTGAAATAGCGTAAAGAAAAAGGGCACAAGGGAAATGAGAAGAAGAAGGTCCTAAAAGCGGCTACATGGGATGACTCCTCCTCCGAGGTTTCAAGCGGCTCATCCAGTAGTGATGAAGAAGAGGCAAACATGTGCCTAATGGGAAAGAGTAACAAGATATCCGAAGATGAATGCAGTGTCCAAAGCGACACTGAGGTAACTCTCCCTACTTCTTATGATGAGTTATATATTGAATATTTACAAACATGCAAATTTTTTGATAAAAGTTTAAAAGATATTGACATTCTAAATTCTGAAAATAAACTTTCGTTAAAAGAAAATAAAAAATTATCTAAACAATTGGGGAAAGAAAAGGTATCTTGCCAAGAGTGCAATCACTCCTTGGCAAGAGTGAAAGAATTTGAAGAAGCTCTTTCTAAATCCCACTCCACTATTGAACTTCTTACTAAGGAGAAGGGGGATTTGGAAAGAACTTTAAAAACCTCTCTTTCTCAAATAGAGGATGGGAAGAAGAGTTTTGCGAATCGGTGTGTTATGTTGGTAACGGAAAACACTGCTCTCAAAGCCCGTATTCTTGATTTAAATTTGGTTATTAAAAAATTTGGAGTTGGACAAAGATCTCTGGACATGATCTTGGCCAACCAATGCCATGGGAATGACAAATCAGGCCTTGGATATAGTTCTGAAAGCTATCGCCAGGCGTTAACTTCTAACGCCGGCGTTAGCCATAATTCGAGAAAAATTAATTCTGGTAATAATGATTTTAAAAACTTAAATGTTACCTCATATTCTAGCAAGAGCTTACCCAAATCTTCAAAAAGGGTCTCATCCCCTTTTATAGCGTGTGCCAAATGTCATTTATTTGGACACACCTCAAACTCTTGTAAGAAAAAGGGTCGCAGTGCTATAAAGCAAATCTGGGTGCCTAAGGTTTCCACCTATTCTATGGGAGGAACCTCTTGGGTATCCGGATCTTTACTCTCATCTCCTTTTTAGGTATGTTGGTCGGCTAAGGACAAAAAGGACGTGTGGTATTTGGACTCGGGATGCTCCAAACACATGACGGGAAATAAAGCAAAGTTCCTTAGCCTTGAGATGAAGAAAGGAGGGATGGTGACATTTGGTGACAACGGTAAAGGAAGGATCATGGGCATCGGTACAGTGGGTAACGATTCTTTCTCAATTTCAAATGTTTTATATGTAGATGGTTTAAAACATAATCTAATTTCAATTAGTCAATTATGTGATAAGGGTTTAAATGTATTATTTGAATCATCTACAAATCTTTGTAAAATTATAAATCTAAAACAAATGATGTCATACTCACAGCACCAAGGATGCATAATGTTTATATGATTACTTTTAATGATCTTTCAAATTCTTCTTTAAAATGTTTTATTTCTAAAAATGAAGAATTAGAACTTTGGCATAGGCGCCTTGGTCATTCTAGCACCAAGCTTATTTTGAAATTATCAAAAGATAAATTAATTAAGGGATTACATATGCTTAATGGAAATTTATCTTCTCTTTGTACGCCCAGCCAAAAAGGAAAATTTTCAAAAAATTCTTTCAAGAGCAAAAATGTAATTTCTACCACTAGACCTCTTCAATTAATTCATATGGATTTATTCGGACCGGTTAGCACTTCTAGTCTAGGAGGTAGAAAATATACATTTGTAATAATTGATGATTTTTCTAGATTTTGTTGGACATTATTTCTATCTTCCAAATCCGATGCATTCCTTGAATTTACTAAACTATGCATTCGTATTCAAAATGAACTTGATTTAAAGATTAAATGCATATGTTCGGATCATGGAGGAGAATTTGAAAATGATAGATTTTCTTCTTTTTGTGATGATTTAGGAATTAAACATGAATTTTCCGCTCCTCGCACCCCACAATAAAATGGTGTAGTGGAGAGGAAAAATAGAACCCTTCAAGAGCTAGCACGCACTATGCTTTGTGAATATGGGTTGCCTAAATCATTTTGGGCTGAAGCGTTTAATACTTCATGTTATATCATTAATCGTGTCATGCTTCGTCCTGTTTTAAAATTGACACCTTATGAGCTTTACTTTAAAAGAAAACCTAATGTATCTTATTTTCATGTGTTTGGTTGTAAATGTTTCATTTTAAACACTAAAGATACACTAGGAAAATTTGATGAAAAATGCGATGAGGGAATTTTTATTGATTACTCTTCAACTAGTAAGGCTTATAGAATATATAATGCGATGAGTTTGTTCCTTGTGTTGATTCTAATCATACAGGAAATGAAGACGAACCTATTTCCCCTTTGGAGCATGAGAATGATGAATCACTTGGAGAAAAAGGAGAAGAAAAAGAAGAAGAACAAGAGGAGAAAGAAAATGAGATAATTGAATACGTTCCTCCAAGTGTGTTGCAGTTCACTAAGGATCATCCAAAGGAGCTTATGATAGGAGAACCATCAAAAGGGGTAAGTACTCATTCTTCTTTACATGATTCTTTTTCAAACCTTTGTTTTATATCCGAAATAGAACCAAAAAATGTTTCAACCGCTTTAAATGATGAATTTTGGTTTATAGCTATGAATGATGAATTAAATCAATTTGAATGTAATAAGGTTTGGAATTTAGTAGAGAGGTCATCTAATCATCCGGTTATAGGAGTCAAATGGATTTTCAAAAATAAATTAGATGGTGACTCTAGGATAACAAGGAATAAAGCTAGACTTGTTGCACGAGGTTATTCACAAATCGAAGGGGTAGATTTTGATGGAACTTTTGCACTCGTTGCTCTCCTAGAATCAATTAGAATATTTCTTGCATTTGCGAGTTATAAAAGATTTAAATTATTTCAAATGGATGTTAAAAGTGTCTTTCTAAACAGGATTATAAAAGAAGAAGTTTATGTAGAACAACCCCCCGGTTTTGTGAATGAAAAATTTCATAATCATGTGTGTACGTTAGAAAAAGCGCTTTATGGATTAAAGCAAGCGCCACGTGCTTGGTATGATAGATTGACATTATTTTTGATAAAGCACGGTTATAAAATGGGAAGTGCGGATAATACACTCTTCATTAAGCATGTAGATAATGATTTGATTATATTGCAAGTTTATGTTGATGATATCATTTTTGGAGCCACTAATGAAGAGTTATGTAATGAAGTTATTTTAGTGATGAAGAATGAATTTGAAATGAGCTTGGTAGGAGAACTCACTTATTTTCTAGGATTTCAAATCTCACAAAAACAAGATGGTATATTTATTTGTCAAACTAAATATGTTCATGATATTCTTAAGATATTTGGATTTGAAAACCTAAAGCAAGCCAATACTCATATGAGTGCATCACTAAAGTTAGGAAAAGATGAAGTCGGTGTTTCAATAGATCAAACATTATATAGAGGAATGATAGGCTTATTGCTTTACTTAAGCGCATCTAGACCCGATATTATGTTTTCCGTTTGCTTATGTGCTAGATTTCAAGCTAACCCAAAAGAATCACATTTAAAAGCGGTTAAACGTATTTTTAGATATCTAATCGGAACATCTAGATTAGGCTTATGATATCCTCATAATACTTCATTTATTCTACACGATTTTTCTGATTCGGACTATGCGGGATGTTCATTAGATCGTAAAAGCACTAGTGGCACGTGCCATTTTATAGGGCCTTCAATTATATCATGGTCGAGTCGGAAACAGAATTCTGTAGCCATCTCCACCACCGAGGCCGAATATATCGCACTAGGTAGTTGTTGCGCACAAGCATTATGGATGACCCAAACGTTAGAAGACTTTGGTGTTTATCTAAATAACATTGAATTAAAGTGCGACAACAAGAGCACTATATATCTCACAAACAATCCTGTACATCATTCTAGATCTAAACATATAGATGTCCGACATCATTTCATTAGAGATCATATTAAGAAAGAACATGTTAAAATTAGCTTTATAGGGACGGAATCACAACTTGCCGACATTTTTACCAAACCTCTACCTGATGCACGTTTTCACATGCTTAGGTTAGAATTAAGTGTCTTAGAAATGTCACTTTGACCCTTATAAAAAGCTATCAAATTATTTTATATACTTTATTTTTTTTCTTTTCTTTCTCTTAAAAATTAAAAAAACAATAAAAATTTAAAAACTATGAAAAAATCACCAAAAACATGCTAAAAAGGTCATCATATCAACTCCATAATGTCTAAGATTTCAACTGTATGAAGGCCTATTTATATTACAATTGTATCATGAAAAATATATTTTTTTTAAAAGTCAAAAATTGGTGCTCTGTCTCGGCGTTAAGAAGTTAACGCCTGGCGTTAACTTCTATGCTCAGAATTTTTTTTGTATGTTTTTACAACTGTGTTGGTATTTTGATGTGTTTTCTTTCAAAACTTAAAAACAAAAAAAAATTACTATAAGCTTAAATGTTGATTTCAAGGATGATTATATAGATATTGGTTCAAGATTATTTACAATGTTTAATTTAAACCTTCAAGTTTCATTAAAAACACTGTTTTGATTTAATCATGCCTTCAAAATTAATTATCTTCAAATGTGCAAAGAGTTTGAGAATAGATAACATATGTCGAAATGCTTTTGCATGCCTCTAAGTATGAGTAAAGTTTTTATCTTTGATAATGATTTTCTCACTTACACGTTTTGGTTAATATACATGTGTTTTTAAATCTTATTTTACATGGTTGTGTAGCATAAGAACTTATTTTGAATTTCATAAACAGTTTACCTGCACAACATTGAATTCTTTCTTGAATTCATTGTTTTTCATGCACTTATATTTAGAGAAATGTGGTAAATAAAATTCAAAACAAAATATAAACTATGTTTGCCTAACAAGTGAATTCGGAGCCCTTTGTCACTAAGTCTAAAAAGCAACAAATGAATGACAAGGATAACTCCACCAAGCACTACTTGAACCTCCTGATAAGTCTTAATGAGCATTGTGAGGTTGAGCACCTTGGAAAGAATTGTAAAGTGTCTTGTGCAAACAAAATTTTCACCACTTCTCTTTTTAAAAAAATCTATAGTGCATTGAAATTTGTGAATGTAAAGTTGTTTTTTGTTCAATTCAATTTATGCTCTTACATTGCATAGTTTCATGTGGTTTGATTTCTACACTTGTATGTTTTATCAAAACACATTTATTGTACACATCATTATCAATTATAATACTTCCACTCATGAGAATTGGACTTAAAGCTTACCTACATTATTCTCTACAATCATGAATAAATGCACTAGATAGCAAAGCATGATCTTTACAATGTTTATGATTTCTTGAAATGCAAATTATTTTACATTGTAAACATATCTTCCATTGATATTATATATTCTTGCTTGCTAACTATAAATATTCCAAATTTCAAATGTATTTGCAACTTGTGTATTTCATTTCAAAACATCTACTTATTTGATTTACAACGCTTATTATGTTTTTTGTTCTTACAAATTCTTAACGATGTTCAAATATTGCTTTCGTTGTGTTCACTTTTAAAAAAAAGTTTCAATTATCTCTACAAAGTGCACAAAAGAACAAATTCCTACTACTCATCCTTATCTCCTTTTGATTATAACAAAAGGGGGAGAAGAGACTAACTTAGAGAAATCTATTATTTAGGGGGAGTACTTTATGACATGTATTCATGTAGGGGGAGTATCCACATAGGGGGAGTTTGCATGATTATCACGCTTATAAAGAGACTAACTTAGAGAAATCTATTATTTAGGGGGAGTACTTTATGACATGCATTCATGTAGGGGGAGTATCCACATAGGGGGAGTTTGCATGATTATCACGCGTATCATATACTATAAACACTACTCTATTTTTATTTCTTATTAGTGGATTTGTTATTATCAAAATGGGGAGAATGTTGGAGCTTGTGTTCCACATCTCTTAGTTTGAGAATAACAAACCACACTATGTATTTGATATTGCTTGTATTTATAAGTGTGCAGGTACTATTGTTAAATAACCCTATATACATGATGCTGTTTTGCTGAGGATTCTCTGGAAAGAGAGAGTCAACGCCAGGCGTTAGGACTTAACGCTGGCGTTAGCCGTTCGACGAACGGAACTGCGTTCGACGAATTTTATTTCATTCGACGAAATTTTGATCTGTGGCGGTTTGCACGATCCTATCAGTTGCGGTTTTTCCGATCGACGAAGGGGGCGTTCGACGAAGGCGAGTTCGACGAAATCAGTCCCGTTCGACGAAATTTTGTTCTGTCACGCTCCCGTCTTTTTGCACGTCTTCAGCAACTGCCAGACACGATGCTTAACGTTGGCGTTAACCTTAACGCCAGTGTTGGGGAAATGATTTATCTTAACCCCTAGAAATGAGCAGAATATGTATTCTCAGAGTGAAAAATTAGTTTAAGTAAATATGCGTCGAATAGTCATCGACGCAACGTCGAAGTGTAGTTGACGTATCTCTCATACTGAGTCGAAGTATTTCTAAACAGAATTCGATGTAACCAAAGTCGACGTAACTCTGATTTCTAGTCGACGCAACTAGTGAAGTCGACGCACCTCTGTCGACGCTCTTTCCATATTCTCTTCTCGACGTCTAGCCAGGCTGAAATCGACGCTTACGTCGAATAGTAATCGACGCACGTCGATTTCTGTGACAGATTCAAAAACACGCCAGATCTCTTTCCTTCTTTCTGTATATCTAAAATTTATGGAATTATATTATTCTTTTCTAGCCGTTCTGAATCAATCTTTCCTTCTATATAATTCTCAGCTAATTTGATTAAGATTATTATGGACATTATTTGAAAATAGGATGATCTTTTTCCTTCTACATATATAATGATTATGGAAACTTTTCACTCTTACTATTTTTCTGACTGCTAATTGATTATTCTCCTATAACAATATTTTGAATAAACAGAGCTATAAATACTCAAGGAGGTCGGCAAAGAAAAACAACAAGTGATTCACTCCATCCATTTGAAAAAGAGGAAAAGCTCCCAAGTGAAAAGTGAGAAAGCTGAGAAAAGTGAAAGAGTGTTGCAGCAAAGAAAAAACCTTCTTCTTCTCCTCCTTCTAAAGCCATACTGCTGCCATTTCTGAAAGCTCTCACTAAAAGAGAAGAAGGCCTACAATCTCCTTCTCACTATAGAAGAGAGATTTCAAATTCACTATACCTGTGCTTCTAATCTTCTTGCTAGGAAGAAGATTCTTTCTTGCTTTAATTGTTTTTCTTCTACTTCTTCTTCTTATTCTTATTTCATTTTCAAATTGTGTAAAAGAGTTTTTAGAATCTCTCTTAAAAAAATTCAGTTGTAGTGGTTCTAAGAGTCTCCTTATCAAAAGACTCAGGCTGGTTCTAAGAGTCTCCTTATCAAAAGACTCAGTGCAAGATAGTGAATTCCTACCAAGGGGGTAGAAGAGTGGACTACCCAAAGTTTGGGGAACCACTATATTTCTTTTTTTTTTAATTTCTTTTGCTTAAATCTTGTTGGTGTGTGGGAAGCTTAAATCTGTGAATATTACATATATATATATTAACTTTGCACAAAATATTTTTAAATCTCTATTCACCCCCCCCCCCCCCCCCTCTAGAGAATTCTATTGAGGCTAGCTGTGCACTTTCAATTGGTATCAGAGTGAGGTTGATCAAAAAGGGATAACTCATTGATCAAAAAGATCCTACCTCTTATATATATATTTCTAAAATTTTTTGTTATGGCACAAATCAAAGATTATGCTTCCACCAGACCACCAATTTGCAACCTTGAAAAGTTTGCACTTTGGAAAACAAGAATTAGGATCTATATGAATTCTATTGATGAAGATTTGTTTAATGTTATTTTAACAGGTCCTCCTAAGCCCTATAGAAAGGACTCAAGTGGTAAAGTGACTCAAACACTTGTCCCAAGGGCTGAGTAGACAGTTGAAGAGAAGAAGGCAGGAACAAGTGATACAAAAGCTGTGAACATTCTTGTCTCAACCCTCTCAGATGAAATCTTTCAAAAGTTTGTTGACTGTGAATCAGCCAAAGAAATCTGGGAGGCTCTTACAAAGATAGTAGAAGGAAGTGCTGATGAAAGGAAAGATAGAAATGCTCTATTGATCTCCCAATATGAGAACTTTCAAAAGAAGCATGAAGAAAGCATATCCGAGATGTATGACAGATTCAGTCTGATCATCAATCAATTAAGGAGCTTGGATAGAGAGATCTCTTTCACAGAGATCAATGATAAATTGTTAATGAGTCTCCCAAGTTCATGGGACTCAAGAATATGGGCAATAAGGGATACTAGAGGACAAAAGGAAATCTCAACAGATGCCCTCTTAGGAAAACTCAAATCCTATGAGCAACTACTGAAAACCAGAGAAGAGAAGGAAAGAAGGGAAAACACTCCAACCTCCTCAAAAGATAGAAACATTGTATTAAAAGCAACAGAAGAGGAAACCCATGTTACTGAAGAAGAATTATTCAATCTCCTGGCCAGAAGATTCAAGAAATGGGTCAGGAAAGATGGGTCTAGAAGGAGAGAGTCAAAACCAAGATATGACAAGACTCATACTAAAGAAATTATTTGTTACTCCTGCAGAAAAACTGGACATATTGCTCCAGAATGTCCAGAAAATGCTGAGAAAAAGAAGGATCTGAAAAAGAAAGATCTCAAGAGGAAGGAGAAGAAGAAAGAAAGAGGCTTCATTGCAGAAGCTTGAAGTGAAACAGACTCTGAAGACAGCACCTCATCTAAAAGTGACAGTGAAGAGTCTAAGCAAGAAGACCTATGCTTAATGGCTCTTGGAAGCTCAGAAAAAGAATGTGTTGCTGAATTATGGAGTGAAACAGGTTCAGAAGGAAGCATCTCTTCTGAAGATGAAAAAGAAGATAGCCTTATTCTCATGGAGGAATCTGAGGATAAGGATGAGGTAAGCATTTTTGATGAAATAGATTTTCTATGTGATGATTTCAAAAGTGATTTTAAAAGACTTTGTTTAGATCAACTAAAAACTAAATAAGAAATTAAGGATCTAAAATAACAAATCAATATGAGAAAAATAGAGGATACATGTTCAAAAAATTATGAACTAAGGTGTGAAATCTATAAAACAGAAAAGGAAATACAAAGTGCTAACATAGAAAATCAACTCTTTAAGAATAAGGTTTCTCAGGCAAAAGCTTTTGAAGAATTTATAAAAGTCAGAAGCCAAACACTTAAAGAAATCACTGAAAAACAAACAATCAGACATAAGAATCTGGGGCTAGGGGCTGATCCTTCAACCAGTTCAATACCATCTACCAAACCTGCTTGGATGAGCCCTGTTAAATTTACTAAACCCATAAAATCAACAAACTTAGAAGAAGACTCACAGAATAAAGAAGAAGACTTCACCTTCAAGGAGATAGACCATTTTGATGAAACATCATACTATTCAGATGAAGACTCTCAAACTCCTCCTAAGAAGGCTACTAGGCCAAAAGAAACAATTCATAAAAAAAAGATCTCCAACCAGAAAAAGGGAAGAATAAAATCTGTGAAGACACAATTACGTCGACTTCATATCGACGTATGAATGATAGTACGTCGAATTCTACTCGACGCAATCTCTTAGATTCTTCGACCTCAAATCGACGCATGAATAAAATTACGTCGACTTACAATCGACGCAACTACTTCCATGCATCGATTCCAGATCAACGCAATCTAGAGAAAGCGCTGAATACATATCGACGCAACTCTCAACATACGTCGAATAGATATCGACGCATAAAACCTCAGAACAACTTAAATACATGATATATCTATCCTTCAAAAATTTTCTATCTTAAACCCCATTCAGGACCCATTCACCCTGATCAAAATAAATATACTAATCAAAAAGTTTATCCTAATCAAAATTTCTATACTAATCAAAATTGTTATCATAATCAACATCTCTATCCCTCTCTAAACTCAAATTCCCATAATCTAAAGACAATCAGGTGTTATATCTGTAATAAAACTGGCCACATTGCCAAACAATGTTGGCACAATCAATCCAATTGTCTATAAAATTAGTCCAAGGCTGACTTAGAAAACCTTAGGAAGAAATAACCTCTCAAGAAAAACTTAGAATTTTCAAGACAAAATAAAAGTCACGTCGATTTCTAAATCGACACATCGTCGATAGGAAACCCTAACATCTCAATTCAGACTGTACCGACGCATACATTGACTTCCACTCGACGCAACGTCAACTTCATGAAAAAGAGCGGCAATACTAAAATGTTTTCGGTCACATCTACTGTAGTACCGAATAAACCTCGAGTTGTGTCTCGTCTCGATGTTTCACCTGACTTAAATAAACTCTTCAGTTAGAAATCTGCACACTCTCTGCATCTCTCATCCTTCTCACTTCTGAGTCCAGCCATCACTTTCTCTCTCTCTCACTGACCAAAATGGCTCCCAAGATCAACTCTGGTTTCGATATTGATCTTGACTCTTTCCAAGCCGCCGCCGAAAACTACAAGAGCATCATAGCTCTTTTCACTGAAGCCAGTCTAAACAAACTCATTTCAATAAGATGCAAACTCCTAGAAATAGAACTCACTGAGTTGATGAATCATGTTCAGATATCTGAACAAGGAGAGATTACAGGATCAATCCATGAAACACATGTCTCAATCTCTGCAGAACATCTTAGGGATACCTTTGACCTTCCATCAGGTACACAACAACACTATCCTAGTTCAAATCAAAAGGAAAGCAAATTATTTTCTAAAGATAGCTAAATGAATCTCCATCATCATTCCCTTATCAGGTAATGAACCTGTGGAACTCACTCCTGAGGAAATCAAAAACTTATTAATCACCATGAAATTCTCCAGAGATAGACCAATCAACTTGAAGAAAATAGTCTTCTCTGATGAATATATGCTCTTGGCAGACATAGTAGGAAAAATACTACTATGCAAAATCTCTGCCCATGATTCAGTGCCCAAGCAGCAACTAAACATTATGGGGGCCCTTGTGTAGACTGGGGCAGCCGCGTACTGAAAATGATAAGCCACAAATATTCTCACAAAGAGAATGCCTACATGAGGATCATGAGTCAGGTACTCCTTCACTCCTTCCCTGACCTATGTAGGTCAAAAGGAATTCCCATTACTCCTGGAAAAAGGATGTCCATAGCCCTCTTCTCAAAATGGACCAGGCAAATCCCCAAGCCTGGCTCCATTCCTGAAAGGACTCCCTCTCCTCCTAATTCTCATGTGCATCCATCTTCCCCTCCTCCTCAACATACAGACATCTCTTCCCTACCAACATCATCCATACCAATAGTCTCCACTACTCTCACACCTCCTACCTTAACTACATCTTCACATACACCAATTCAATCACCACCTCTTCCTCCTCCTACTATCACATCCTCTCTACCTACATCATCTCACATACCTCATATATCAACAATCACTTCTCCACCTTTATCCCCTCCACCATTATCTCATTCACCAACACAACCTGAACCATCTCCATCCACTGAAACTCTCATCACTCAGTGTATCCAGTCAGCAGCCCAAAGATTTAAAGAAATGTTGGATGGACACTGCCTTCAAATTCACTCCTCTATTAGGCACATGCAAACCCAGTTGGATGGGGTAAATGCCTCTGTGCAAGTACTCAAAACCTCTGTGTCTTCATCTAAGGTTACTAAATCATTCTTAACCTCCTTGGCTAAGAAGGTCAAGAAGGGGGAGAAGTTAGATGAAGAACAGCTCTCCAGCCAGAAATCTCACTCACACCCTCTCCAACATCAAACTCTGATAGTCTTGCTCTGCCTAAGACTATTGGGAATGAAATAGTACCTGAGCTACATACTACAGAACAGCTAACATATGTACTTTCTATAGCAAGAGAGGCTGAACAACAAGTAGCTCTCTTACAAGGGGAGGCAAGTAGAGTAGAGAAAGAAGTTGAACAAGAAGCCGAAGCTCAGGGGGAGCCAGATGCTGTCATAGCTGAAGCTGGAGCTGAGAAAGAAGCTGAAGAAGCAGAAAAAGAAAGTATAAAGGAAGTTCTATCTCAGGCGGAGCAGATTGCTTTGACTCAGGGGGAGCTGAATGAACAGGAACAACTCACCTCTATAAAAAGACCTGATCTCCCTTTAGTATTCTCTAGGAAGAGAAAAACTCCTTCTACTCCTCCTGAATGATATGTTGAACAATTTTGAGCAGAGCTCTATTTTTAATACTTAAGTACTGCTTGATCTGTACAAAAGGTCTGTTATATGATTTCTTTCTCCATTATCTTTTCATTACCTAATATATCTCTGTTCTATAAATATGCTTTGATGTGTTGATTACAAGCTGATAAAATTTCTCTATGAATAGGGTTAAGACAAATAAGGGGAGATTGTTGGGGAAATGATTTATCTTAACCCCTAGAAATGAGCAGAATATGTATTCTCAGAGTGAAAAACTAGTTTAAGTAAATATGCGTCGAATAGTCATCGACGCAGCGTCGAAGTGTCGTCGACGTATCTCTCATACTGAGTCGAAGTATTTCTAAACAGAATTCGATGTAACCAAAGTCGACGTAACTCTGATTTCTAGTCGACGCACCCAGTGAAGTCGACGCACCTCTGTCGACGCTCTTTCTATATTCTCTTCTCGACGTCTAGCCAGGCTGAAATTGACGCTTACGTCGAATAGTAATCGACGCACGTCGATTTCTGTGACAGATTCAAAAACGCGCCAGATCTCTTTCCTTCTTTCTGTAGATCTGAAATTTATGGAATTATATTATTCTTTTCTAGCCGTTCTGAATCAATCTTTCCTTCTAAATAATTCTTGGCTAATTTGATTAAGATTATAATGGACATTATTTGAAAATAGAATGATCTTTTTCCTTCTACAGATATAATGATTATGGAAACTTTTCACTCTTACTATTTTTCTGACTGCTAATTGATTATTCTCCTATAGCAATATTTTGAATAAACAGAGCTATAAATACTCAAGGAGGTCGACAAAGAAAAACAACAAGTGATCCACTCCATCTATTTGAAAAAGAGGAAAAGCTCCCAAGTGAAAAGTGAGAAAGCTGGGAAAAGTGAAAGAGTGCTGCAGCAAAGAAAAAACCTTCTTCTTCTCCTCCTTCTAAAGCCAAACTGCTGCCATTTATGAAAGCTCTCACTAAAAGAGAAAAAGGCCTACAATCTCCTTCTCACTATAGAAGAGAGATTTCAAATTCACTATACTTGTGCTTCTAATCTTCTTGCTAGGAAGAAGATTTTTTCTTGTTTTAATTGTTTTTCTTCTACTTCTTCTTCTTATTCTTATTTCATTTTCAAATTGTGTAAAAGAGTTTTTAGAATCTCTCTTCAAAAATTCAGTTGTAGTGGTTCTAAGAGTCTCCTTATCAAAAGACTCAGGCTGGTTCTAAGAGTCTCCTTATCAAAAGACTCAGTGCAAGATAGTGAATTCCTACCAAGGGGGTAGAAGAGTGGACTACCCAAAGTTTGGGGAACCACTATATTTATTTATGTTGTGCTGTGATTTTCTATTTTTTTTATTTCTTTTGCTTAATTCTTGTTGGTGTGTGGGAAGCTTAAATTTGTGAATATTACACACATATATATATTTATTAACTTTGCACAAAATATTTTTAAATCTCTATTCACCCCCCTCTTGAGAATTCTAGTGAGGCTAACTGTGCACTTTCAGCCAGGCGTTAGCTCCCGTGTCTATTTAAAAGACCTGATTTCGGTGTTCAAGTGAGTTTTTCGGAAGCCTTCACTCCAATCTTTTGAGAGAGTATTTCATCCCGGAATTCAGAGAACTCCCAACACCACCATTGAGGAACAAGAGTGAGAAGGAGATTTGCAACGGTCAATTTGAAGAAGGACGCTCGCTTCAACTCCGATGATGATCAAAGCGTGTCTTCAACATCTTCTTCTGCACTCTTCAATATAGGGAGTCTTTTATTCTAATTTGTATCATTATCTTTTCATTTTACTTGTAACCGTAGTGAAATCGCCGCTTTGCGTGTGACGACTAGGTCCTTGTGCGGCTTAGGGGGTAATTCGCCGCCTTGTGCGTGGCGACTAGGTCAAGGGTAGATCTAGGGGGTGGCTAGAGGCCTTATCTGGGGATAGATAGGCTATAGCCAACCGGTCCTTGGGAGAAGGACCGATGAAGGAACATAAAAGAGATTTTCAACTTGTCAGTATATCTATTTTTCTGATATATAAAATTTTGTGATATATAAAATTTCTTTTTCAGTATATCTATTTTTCTGGATTTATATTTCATTTGAAATTGTGCAAGTAAAATCACTTTGTTTATTTCTGCCAAAATATTTTTCTGGAGGGATAACGCCAGGCGTTAGCATCCGTGCTAAAAAGTTTTCTGTTTCTTTAAAATCTGTCAGTTTATCTTAAAAACAGTAAACCCCTTATTCACCCTCCCTCTAAGGGCGCCATCAGATCCAACAAGAGCAACAGTCGACACAAAAAATATCGACTTGAAGAACTGTCAACACTTGAGCTTTTGTCGACTAGACGAATTCTAGACCTTGTCGACAACAGAGTTTTGTCGGCTAGACCTTGTCGACAACAGAGTTTTGTCGGCTAGACCTTGTCGACTAGAGGACCTGTCAACAATAGAAATTTGTCGACTAGACCTTCAGCGATATCGAGAGAAATGCCTAGGTCACTTTGTCGGGTAAACCACTACCCAAAACCTAAATTGGCGACGACGGCGTCAAATCTTCAGCGGCGACGACGAAATTTTCAGCGGCGTGAGCGAGAATCGTCCTGGCAGCGACAACTAGATCTTGAGAAAGATCTACTCAAGCGGCGACAACTAACCGGCAATGACGGGAGCAAGGGATTGGAGAACCTTCTCCTTGCAGCGGCGACGAGAACGAAAAAGAATTACACCTTCTCCCTTTCGATAGGCAGCTGGAACGACCAAGAAGATTGAAAGTTTCCTTCTCCGTTCCTTCAGCAGCGACGATCTTCCTCGATCAAGCAGCGACGATTAGCTCTGGCACGGGAGCAACGACGACGGTAGAAATCGCGAGAGCGACGGCGAGCGGAAGCGGAAAAACGGAAAAATCGGCCTAAGCACAAACACTACTTTGAGAATATAATGTTAGGGATGCTCTGCTCAAATTATTCTACACTACATGATCTACAAAATTTGGAATAGGTATATATAGTACCTCCAGCATAGAGTCTTGCCCTAGGACGACACTAAACTCATTAAGCACGCACTACCGAGTCGGTCTCGACATAGGCGAACATATATTAAATTATTAATGTCGGCCTTCTTCTAAAATATTTTGTACTTCACCGTAACTTCGCACGACGATCCAACGCATCTTAACCACCACATGCCTTCCCCATCTGCATGAAGTATGCTCTCATAAATTCTATCTTCCCTCACTTTCTCTTTCCACGCCAACCACACATATTGAGTTAATGCAGTACACCAGCTCTTAAATTTTGTACATGGCACCCTGTGATCTATAGTCCCAAGTGTATGCAGGCCAGCTCGTAAAGAAGAACTACATAGTATTTTCTATATATTAATATATCAGAAGAAAGATGATGGACGGACAGGCCGACACTCTCATGCAGTAAATATTTATTAGAGTTCTTAAGTTCTCAACCACTATGTATATTCTATCGCAGCCTGCTTTAAATGAGCGGTTCATTTAACTGATTTAAAATTCTGTGGACCCAGCCGAATGAGCTTGAAGCCTATTATTGGGTTCTACTTGTGTTTGGTTGACTGCCCGACTCACAATGTGTACTTGTTAGATTTCATTCGCATGTGTTGTTGTACCCTTCGAATCAGTTAACTATCCGGTGACTCTGAGTAAAGAAGTGACGACACTGAGTAAAGCTGGAGCTGGAGCTGATTTTCAGCGCCCAGTGTTCGCGCCCAGTGTTCGCACCCAGTGTTCGCACTCGTGCGACGCCAACGCGCCTATGCACACGCCTCCACGTGCACGCTCGCCTCTGCACGCACAACTCAGCAGATCCGCGCACCGCCGCCACCATTCGTCATCGTCGTCATCGCCGCCGCCGTCGCCATCGCCGCCGTCGCCGTTATCGCCGCCTTCGTCGCCATCGTCAACTCCGCCACCATCCTGAAAAGGGGCGGCCTCCCCCTCACCTTAGACGGGCGGCCGTCCGGCCGCCCATCCTTGGCCGCCGCCCCTAACAAGGGGCGGCCTCTCCTTCTCCAAGGCCGGGTGGCCAAATCGGCCCACGTCCTTGACCGCCGCCCCTAATAAGGGGTGACGGCCTCTCCTTCGCCAAGGCCGGGCAGCCAAATCGGCCTCCCGTGCTTGGCCCCTGCACCTAATTAGGGGCGGCCTCCCCTTCTCCAAAGCCTGGCGACCAAATTGGCCGCCCGACTTTGGATGGTGGCCACCTTTCCCGGCCGCCAGCCTCGCCGACCGCTCCTCCCCCCGCGGGAGGAGCGGTTGCTTCTCCGTTGAGCCCGTAACTGCCCATGGACGGTCTCGTCATTTGCGTAAAGTGGTGATCCGCGTGCTCTAAATGGAGCGTTCCTATTCGTCCGTCCGGTAGTTATCGGAAGAAATTACCGGGTCGCCCCTCCTGGAATTTATAAATAGACCCGCATTCCCCTTCTTTTGGATCCTCTCCTCTCCAATGGAAAATCCTCCTACGGATTTTCTCTCTCCTCCTTCTTCCTTGCATGCTCCGAAGTGCACATCTTCCTTGCGTGCTCCCAAGCGCGCCTCCGTGCTCTCCGCTCCAAGCGCGCCTCAGTGCTCTCCGCTCGAAGCACATCTCTGTGTGCTCTGCTCCAAGCGCGCCTTCGTGCATTCCTCTCCAAGCGCGCCTCCGTACGATCTGCTCCAAGCGCGCCTCCGTACGATCTGCTCCAAGCGCACCTCCATGCGCTCCGCTCCAAGTGCACCTCCATACGCTCAAGAACTAGCACGCCTCCGTGGGCTTAAGAACAAGCGCGTCCTTATGCGCTCAAGAATAAGCATGCCAGCCACCATCAAGAACGGTACTCCAAACTCCTCGCGTACAGTAGGAGACAAGGCGCGAAGACAAAGACGCACAGAGCACATCGATCCAATCTTCAAACAATATTCAACATCCCCATAGCGCTCAGAGCGCAACATTCCCCCATACAGCAGGCAAAAGAATTAGCTCCATGAGTGGTGGCTTGTCACCCTCTGAGCACCTCTTTCTCAATGATTATAACAAGAGGCGGCTTGTCTCCCTCGAGTTTTTCATAACAATTCTGTGCAACACCCAACAAATAGTGGAAGTTTTGGCCGGCACAGACCCGACCGCGTGGTTTTTCACCCAGTTGACGGGTTTTCCACATTAAAAAATTGTCTTGTCAGCTTTCCATTTTTTGTGATTGTTTGCATGCTCGAACGCTCCTAGGCTAAGACAGTTCAATTTAGTCTGGTCTACCAGAGCTTTGAGTGTTCCACAACAATAAGAAAAGGTCCTTAAGCCCTCATTTGAATACATATGACATTCAGCTCCAGAGAGAGTTCCCAAGTCTTCCTTCGAAGACTGCTCAGAGATTTCTTTCGGAGTTCGAAGACCTTCGGTTCTCAAGTCCTCCACCAAGAGCATCTTGAAGATCTCCTTCGGAGTTCGAAGCCTCCTTTTGTTCTCAAATCCTCCTTCAAGGGCAGCTTGAAGATCTCCTTCGGAGTTCGAAGACCTCCTTTAGATCCTAAGTTCTCCTTAGAAGATGACTCGAAGATCTCCCTCGGTGTCCACACTTCGATTCCAGAGCATTGTTGTTGCGTTCATCCTTTCCTCCTTAGCGTGCTCCACTTGAAGCAACCAAGAATAGAAAAGAGAGCTCTAGAGTTTTCGGTGAAGACTTGAAACTACGTTTGCCCTCCTCGCGCTCAACGACGCCCTCATCTCAACGCTCAACTCAGCGCTCATCTACGCACTCAATTCCACACTCAAAGTAGCTTCTAGAATCAAGGTATGCGCGCACTTGAAAAGTCGACATTGCGTTGAGTGGAAATCGACGTGACATCAAATAAAAGCAGCAATTATTAAGTCAGCGCATGAAATGATAGGCATTCTACGTTGCGTCGAGTGCTATTCGAATGAACTATCCTAGATAGCTCTCGAAGCTAGCGTCTAATAGAAATCGACGGTGCGTAGATTTGTATTCAACACAGCTCTAAATGAATATTTATATTTTTCTCTAAAAAAATTTTGTTTTTCCCAGCAATACCTTTCTATTGAAAATAAGTTTTATTTTATAATAAAAGTGACCTAGAGAGCTCCATCAAGCATTCTCAATGCATTGATGAAGAAATTGTGCTTGCTTTCATCAAGTGGCTTAGTGAATATATCTGCCCTTTGATTATTAGTGGAAATGTATCAAAGAGAGATCTTATCCTTCTCTACATTATCTCTGAGAAAGTGGTTCATTATCTCTATGTGTTTAGTTCTACTGTGGAGAACGGGATTGGAAGCTATAGAAATAGCACTAGAACTGTCACAGAATATTGTAGAGTTCTTAAGAGTAAAGTTGTAATCCAACAACTGATTCTGCATCCACAATATTTGTGAGCAGCAGCTTCCTGCAACTATATAATCAGCTTCAGTTGTAGAAGTGGAGACTGGGATGTGCTTTTTGCTAAACCAGAAAATCAGTCTAGCACCCAGGAATTGACAAGTTCCTGATGTGCTCTTTTTATCAAGCCTGCATCTAGCATAATTTGTAGCATAGCCCAAACAACTAGACCCCTAGGTTGGTTTTTTCATGACTAGGTCATGACAAAACCATAGGAAGACTTATGACCATGTGAACATATGCAAGAAGGAGAAAACCCAAGTGGTCTGCAAATAGCAATTTTCAAATACCAAGCTTAGGGTTGGACTTTAGGGCCTCACCTTGATCCTTTGACCCCCACCATAACATCCCTAACCCATTAGGGGTCCCCTTAGAGCACCAAGGACCCATTGAGGTCAACCAAAGAGGCCAAATTGACCAAAGTCAACCATAACCCTAAATTGGTCAAAGTAGCTTAATTAGAGCCAATTGGCCTCCACCATGACAAATTGACCTTACCCCTACCCTTATAAGGATACTAGGGACCCAATGGACCAAAAGGCCCCATCATGGGGCCTCCAATTTGACATAAGTCAACCCTAGATCTAATTTGGTCAAAAGTGCCCTATTAAGGGGCAATTCACCCTCACCTTGCCAAATTGACCCTACCTAGACCTTCCTATCCCTTGAGGGAGTCCAAGGGGGTCACTACCCACCAATTGTGGTCAACCCAAATGGTCAATTTGACCAAAGTCAATCTTGTCCTAAATTAGGTCAAAATGACCTAATTTGCCCAAATTAAACCCAATCCATTTGGGTTAGGCCCAACTAAAGTGGTCCACCACCTAGTGGGCTTGGTAATTACTGAAATTACCACTCAAATTCTGTAAAAGATGATTAAGAGAGAAAAATGGAGGTTCCCCCTAAATTGGGAGAGAGAGAGAGGGAGAGCAATCATGGTGATTTAATGCATTTGATCCTTCAATCCTCCCCCAATTGATGAGCATTCACCTCCCCCTTCAGTTACAAACAGAATCTTGAGGTTTCCATGGCTAGGGGAGCTGAATCAGGGGAGAATTATAGGTGGCCGAAATCACCATTAATGGTGATAATGGCAATTGATGTCATGGCTCCTCCCCTCCCCCAATTGATCTCTTTAACACCTTCAAGGGTCAGAAAGGAGTGAAACCCCCTCTTACCCGAAAAAATCGAGCACCAGAAGCCTAGATCGGCATGGCACCAAAATCTCTACCACCAGCAATGGCGACTCGCCGGAATACGCGCCACCAGGCAATGGATCAGGTCTGATCCTCTTCCCCTCTTAGTGCTAGATCCTCTAATGATTTGGGGTTTGATTCGAGCTCAATTGGGCTCGGATCGTGCTTCCGAAAGGTCTCGTTTCGAGTAATTTTTCCCCTACAAAAACTCCTCACTCCGGCCACCTCCGGTCGGCCAACCACCCCTAATCGCCGGCCACCACCTCAACGAAGGTGGTGGTGGCATTGGCCGGTCGGGGCGGCACTCAGGTGGCCGGGAATGTGAGGAGGAAGGATGCCCAGGATGGGAACATCTCAGCCCTTGGTTGAAGGTAGAAGAAAACCAGCAGCCGCACGATCCGCGCCAAGATTTGTGCAGAGATCAAATATTTATATTATGCTATGATATGTATTTATGTCACACTTTGAGCAGTGTTTTATTTTCATAATTAAAAATAGTAGAGCCCCTCAAATGAAAAAGTGCCCAACATCAATATTGTAGCCTTTGGTGTGTAGATTAAATGAAAATTTATTTCAGGCCAATAGAAGCACTGTAGCCCCCTGTAGAGCCATTTTGGTAGGACTGGTCCCTAGGGTAGGGCAGTCACCTTTTCTTGAATAACGCTTGATAGAGAAATGCTATGGGCATGAAAATTTAAACCTAGGCTATTTGTATCAACCCCCTTAACATACCCAAAGATGGGAATTTTAGGGGAACATTTTTCTAAGGTTTTTGTAATAATTTCATAATTCATATGTTAATTAATTATAGGGTCTAATGACCTCCAATCCCCTCCAAATTTTGGTGGGTTATCCTTAGGGTTATTATATGACCCTGGTAAAAATTTCAGCCCAATTGGGACTGATTTGGTTAGGTAATTTGTTAACCCAAGTTTGGTCAAACTAGGTCAAAATTAGAGTATGTGCTCCTTTTGGGGTATTGTGGTCAAATTTCATCAACATGATGTGAAACCTTGACCACTAGTTTAGGATCATCTAAAACACCTCCATGACTGATTTGGGGTGATGTGGGGTGGATATGCCCCAAAACCCTAGCTTCTACCCCTAGGGTTGCATTTTGAGCTTTGTGAAGGGCATGGGGTCAAATGTTTTGAATGGTCATGAAATTTGGTGTACAAGTTCAAAGGGTGTAATAATACCCTAGGAAATTTTAGGAGGATTTTAAGAACCCTTATTCCCCCTAAATTAGGTTATAACCCGTTTAGGGCATTTCATTATAAAGGAAATTTACATGCTCAAATGGTCTTGGATGATGATGAAACCTTGGTAGTACATGTATAATCTTATGATAGACCACTGGTAATTTTTGTGTAATTAATTAAATCATTTAACAAGTAATTCATTTACAAAGCACTTATTTTGTCTTAGTCTTAAGAAAAATAATTGAGGGTCCAATACTCTCTGGAAAAATTTGCAACTTGGTTATAGGACATTTCAGGGCACTAGGAAGCTCTGTAAAATTTTATATAATTTTTGGAGATTGTTATCAGTAGGCTACTTCACATCATGTTCATATTAGGATTTATTTTGAATATTTATTTAGATGAGAAAATGATTTTCATAAATTGTGAAACTTAGTCAGTAATTCTTACTGAACACTATAGAGGTCTAGTAATTTTTCCATAATTTTTGAATAGTATTTTTGATGGTTCCTTCATTAACCTCCAACTTTAGATAGATGCTAAATATTATAAATAGAGGACAATTCCTGATTGTAAAATTGTGATATTTTGCACTTACTGTTATTTTGACATGATAGATTTATCTTAATTTTATGGGAGCCATATCATAAGAATACCTTACACTTCATGTTCATTTTTCATGCTTGGAAAATATTGGAGAAATTAAAATAAATGCTAAAGTGTTAAGGAAAAATATGATTATCTGGATTTAGCCTTATAATACCATTATAGTCCTACAGTAATAATCTTGTGTCATGTGGATGAATATTTGGAGTACTTCTACTCATGAGGTTCATATAGTTCGTTTGGTCTGCATATAGTATAATTGTAAAGCTTGGGTAACTAGTGGCCTACTAAGAGAAAATGGGGTTTAGTTGGTGTACATGGTCAGTTTGAAGAGGTTGAGGTCACCAAAAAGGAGGTCATGTGGTAAGTGTGCTTGTTGAGTCCAGGGTGAGGTTGTACTCGGGATTGACGAAAGATCGTCTTTCCCCTAGAGTGTCATAAAGCACTTAGGGTTACCTCAAGTGAAATGATTAAAAGGGGGCACTCTTATGGGTAGACACCAACAACATTAAGTGCCTTGAGAAAGGGAGCTTTGGGGTGTCATCCCATCACAGCCCCTAGTACCGCTGCGAGCCCCTTACAGGGTAATCCTCGGGAAGTCCAAGACTAACCATAAAGTGTAGAAATAAATGGCGGTGTAAGATTAACTTAATAAGACACACACCCACACACTGTGACCATGGGATGTTAGTTTGTTTGGTTTTACGATCGGTAGGCTCGGTAGTTGTAGCAACAGACAAATTAGTCTGGTGAGCTTGTGGCTCAGTAGTACTTGTAGGTACGGACGGGATGGTCCGGCGAGCCATTAGCTCGGAAGGTTATGATAACGGGTAGGTTAGTCCGGGGAGCCTTGTGGATCGGGATATAGTAGGACATTTTGTATGTGCATAAGGTGGTGGGTCATTAGTGTTGACGGTCGTTGCACCGACATCGATACTTCGGCTCGGTAAGAGTGGTTAACACTTTACCAAGAAAAGTCTAGTGGACTATCCAGTAAGAGTATGCAGGAGCTCCGTTGTTGTGTTCTTAGCGTTGAGGCGTATGATAGGTCTAGGTTAGGTAGTGCAAATACCAACCTAGAGGTGGGCGAGGCCCAACCCACCGCTTCTGTTTGCCACTACGGAAGTATCCTGGGAGTTTTGCTAGCTTCAAAAAGGGGGGAACAAAAGGTCAGTGCGCATAGAATCGTAGTGTGTGAGTTGCAATTGTATGAACATAACATTAAACTACATACTTTGCATGACATAGCATATCATTGCATTTCAACCCTTACCCCTATCGTATAAATTGGTTATGGGACACTTTATACGATAAGCCCTGCTAAACACCCCCTTGGTCTATAGGTTTGTATGAGCATGCCTATAAATTAAGGTTACATTTTTTTACTACTGCTTTACTTATTACCACTGCTTACTTGCTACAGTTTTACTTATTACTGCTTTACTCATTGTACTATATATTGCTTACCAATAAACCCTTCTGTAGTTAGACCCACTGTCACCTGCTCTTCATTATACCCCTTGTTGTCCTCTGCTTCATTCCCCCCGCTCGGTGCCTAGGAGTCACCGGGAGAGTGGTGGTGGATTGGCTTAGTCTTTTTGAATAACGGTCGGTGGACCTTATCATTTTAGGGGACCGAGGAGATGTTGCAGCACCTGAGGCTGGTGCAGATGGAGACGGGGCAGTCTAGCACGGGAGCACCATTGACAGGATCCGTGAGTGTCTTTTATCTTTAGTATTGTATGCTTCCGCGAGATAAATTGTAGTGAGGAATTGATGTAGAGGGCATGAGCCCTTTATTATTTCTGTTATCTTTTATTCAGTTACTGTATGTGGACATCTCCTTTGATAGTTTAAAAATCATGGAAGAGAGGAAATGTTGCAGATAATTTTATTATAGACAACTTTTCTAATGTACACTTTTGATTTGATGTCTTTATGATGTAGATAGACTTGGGTGAACATAACAAGAAAATGTTAGGGTATTTTCTCTAAAGCCATTTTGTCTTTTTTGAAGCCTAAACTTTAATTTTCAGGGAACTTCAACTGAGTTTTGGACATCATAGGTGTGGAATGGGAAAATTTTGGTGAGAGGAAAAGTTGTAGATCTTGGTCTAATCTACACAACTGATGTTGAACTCATCTCACTTTGAGGTCTCTAGGATGACCTAATTAAGACTTGAAATGGGATTAAAAAATTTAGTTAAATTTTATTTAACTTAACCGTGATTTTAACAAACTTGAACTTGATTTTTGGACACCATAGAGACATCGATATAAACAATTATGAACATGAAAGTTGTAGTTGTTGAGTTTCATAGACATCAAATGCGCAACGAATATTCATACAAGATTCATGTGAAACACAACAAATAAAAAAAACAAATTTATACCCTTGATAAAATGAAATTTCATGAAGAAAAAGAAAGTTTGAGAACCAAAATATGGAACGAAATCCGCATCTCTACAAGTATCCACTTAAATATAGTACATCCACGCAGTCAGTCTGACGATCTTAAGGATGGAAGATGATCACCCGTCTCTTCAATGAAATACAATTTCATTTCTAGTAGAGATTCTTCTTTCCGTTCCTTCTCACTATTCTCTTTGTTCACATGCATGACAAAATTAGACGTCTCTCTTTTGGTCAAAATTGTGCAAATGCATTCAACTATGGAAGTTTCCAAAACTTACACCCTTTTATAAGAGAGAGAGGAATTCAAAAATCCTTGAAGAGGAATTTGTGGCCCTTGGAATTTTTATTTTTGTTCAGAATCAAAAATAGTAATTCTCAATTAATGCATTATTGTTTTCATATACATTTTGTATTTAGTTTTATTTATATCTAATATAAACTAAACCAATATGACGAATTCTCCAATTTTTGATCATATATGTTCATATTACATTGACAGCAAGACTGATCCGTTAATATGTCAAGATCAAACATTCCAATAGTAGCCATATATATACATTGACTACAACTTTGGTATTCATTGCTCTGACATCAGGGATATGTAGGTTTCTCATATTGGATCCCAAAGGTAGCAATAAAATTTGGCTTCAATATTTTGAAATTTTGAATAAAATTTTAAGGCCAAGTGTATATTAAAATTTAGTGGTCTCTGGTCATGCACTTGGGCTAAGATTTTAATCAGTGGATTTAACCATGTAAAATTTAAATAGAAACTATTTTGGTTTAATTTGGACTTCAGTAACCCCTCCTTATTAACTCCCAAAGTCAACCCAAAATTGTGAAAAATCTGTTTAAGTTACAAATGAAATTTTGGGGCTGACTTTGGAGTAAGATTTGAGGTCCCATAATTGATCAAAATAGAGAATCAATAAATGATCTTGCTAGTCAATATTTTGTTTGTATAATCCTTAAATATCACATCATTTTTGTAGGCAAAACTATTTTTAATATATCTATCAAAATTTTACTTTATTAAGTTTAACAAGTGAAAATATGATGACAAGCCTAGTTTGTACCCTTGGTCATGTCAACATATTTAATATTAGGGTCAATCATTGTTGTCCAATTGTTGGGAAAAATATGATCCTAATTTATCTTACAAATTTGGTAATTCTAGGATTTGTTACCCATGTTGTATAGTGAGAATAGTATGGTCTTTAGATGTCCTAGAATGACATACTCACATTAGAGTGTCAAATTCTAGTCAAAAGGAGAGCAAAATCCAGTTGAATTAATTTTGCGTCAAAAAGAAGTCGACGCAACTTCGATTGAAAGTCGAAGTAACTTTGAATAGAAGTAAAGATAACTCAGACTGGCAGTTGACGTATCATTGGAAGTCGACGCAACATCGAATTGTATTCGACGCAGAAGTCAGAGTTTGAAGTCTACGTTCTTCATCTCGACGAATACGTCGATAAGGAATCGATGCAATGTCGGTAAAAGTGTTCATTTCAAAGCTGCGAAAGATTTCGAAGCTGCTTCTAATAGTATTCATAGGTGCATCAGTAAGAAGTTAGAAGTTATTCGACGCAGCGTCGAATACAGTCACAGTTTTGGAAAATTTCCTAGAATAGATTCTAACGCTTATTCAGAAGGTAGATATGGAAGACATTTAAATTATAACGGACCACACATATACAAGAAGAGAAAGAATAATTCTAGAGATTCAAAAGTGATGAAATTGGAAGTTATACAAAAGGATATTGACAAGCTGTCAACATAAATAGAAAGAGAGAAATAATCCTTCATGGACATTCCAACTGGAGAAGAATCAGAAAAGAAAAGACATTCATCTTTAATCGACAGAAGATTATATAAACAAAATTCA
This sequence comes from Dactylorhiza incarnata, assembly GCA_033032865.1. Taxonomy (NCBI): domain Eukaryota; kingdom Viridiplantae; phylum Streptophyta; class Magnoliopsida; order Asparagales; family Orchidaceae; genus Dactylorhiza; species Dactylorhiza incarnata. Next base: position 3,379,122 of record JAWHQI010000133.1, on the reverse strand, counting down.
AAAAGAAGGAGATACTAATTATAATTATCCATCTCTCTCTCTCTCTCTCTCTCTCTCTCTCTCTCTCTCTCTCTCTCTCTCTCTCTCTCTCTCTCTCTCTCTCTCTTACAGCACACATGATAGATCTCTGTACAACATTCTTCTACAAGCTACAGAAGGTTTCTTCTTCCTCTATCTCCAAAAGAAGCATACACAGAATATAGAGATCAAAACTAGATCAGGGCCATCATAATTTTTGCATCTTCTTCTAAGCAAGGATTCATTCTTTGAAAAAGGATCCAGAACACTTAGTGCCTACAATCCTCTGTGACTGCTGAAAGAGGATTTAATTCAGAAGAATAATCTTCATCTTCTTCTTCTCCTTTCTCCATTTCCTATTTTCTGTAAATTGAGTAAAGAGTCCTAAGAAACCCTCTTCAAAGGATTAAGTCTGGCTCAAGATCTCCTTATCAAAAGATCTGGTTTAATTCAAGATCTCCTTATCAAAAGATCTAGTTTGGTTCCGAGTGTCTCTTTAACAAAAGACTCAGTTCCTGGTTTTAAGACTCTCCTTATCAAAAGACTCATACACTGTGATAGTGTATTCCTACCAAAGTTGTAGAAGAGTGGAGTACCCAGATTTTGGGGAACCACTATAGCTCTTGTGTCTTCTGTGTTGTGGAATTTTTTGTGCTTGTCTCTTATTTAGTTTTATTATTTTGTGATTATTTTATTCTAGTTAGAATTCTGGATGCCTAGTAATTATGACTATTTTTATGCACTTATTATTGAAAAGTTTTAAATCTCTATTCACCCCTCTAGAGAATACTCATGGGAGTCACTGTGCACTTTCAATTTGTATCAAAGCGAGGTTCATCAGGAAAATATTAACACCTTGATCAAAAGATCCTCTCACTCATATTTTTGTATTTTAAAAATATTTAAAGAAAATGAGTTCTAAGGACTATGCATCCACCAGACCACTAGTGTGTAATCTGAACAAATTTACACTCTGGAAGACTAAAATAAAGTTATATATGAATTCTATTGATGAGGACATCTTTGATGTTGTATTATCAGGTCCTCCAATCCCCTATAGAAAAGATGCTACGAATATCTTGATATCAACTATGGCAGATGACATATTCTAGAAAGTGGCTGAATGCTAATCTGCAAATGAAATCTGGGAGTCACTGTCCAAATTAGTTGAAGGGAGCTCTGATGAAAGAAAAGACAAGAAGTCCCTTCTCATATCCTAATGTGAGAACTTTCAGAATAAATCTGAAGAGAATGTTGCTGAAATGTATGAAAGATTCAACATCATAATTAATGAGCTCAAGGGAATGGACAAGGAGATCTCATTGACTGAGATAAATGACAAGCTGCTCATATGCTTACCAAGCATTTGGGATTCAAAGATCTGGGCCATCAGAAAGTCCAAATTCCACAGGGAGATCTCCATAGATGCCCTACTTGGCAAGCTTAAGTCCTATGAGCTGCTGTTGAAAAGTAGAGCTAAGATAGAAGCAAAAGAGAAAGTCTCAACTCCTAAAGAAAGGACCATAATATTTAAGGCAGTTGAAGGAGAGCCTTCTACTTCTACAGAAGAGATGTTTAATCTCTTGGCCAGAAGGTTTAGATGGTGGGTAAAAACTGAAGACTCCAAAAGAAAGGATAGGAGCTCAAGCAAGTCAAGGTTTGATAAAACTCCAAAGCAGGAAGTAATCTGCTTTGCCTGCAAAAAGCCAAGGCACATTGACCCTGAATGTCCAGAAGAATAGAAGGATAAAAGCAACATGGAGTACAAGAAGAAGTCCTTCAAAAAGAAGGTCAAGAAAAAAGGAAGAGGTTTCATAGCTGAAACCTAGAGTGACTCATAATCTGAGTCAAGCTCTTCATCAGAAAGTGATGAAGAAACTGTTGCTAAAGAAGACTGCCTGATGGCTTTGGAAGATTCCTCTGAGGAAGATCAGATATCTCTCTTTGATGACTTTGATTTTACTTCAGAAGAATTTAAGAATTGCTTTAAAGAATTTCATCATGATTATCTTAATGTTCAAAAAGAAATTAAAATAGTTAGAAAAGAATTTGAAGATCTTAGGGAAGATAATATGTATTCTGATAATTATGAATTATGGAGTGAGGTATATAAAAAGAAAATAGAGATAAATAAATTAACTATTGAAAATTTAACACTAAAAGAATAGCTTACAAAAGCAAAAGCTTTTGAAGACTCACTGAATGGGAGGAGTCAAAAGCTAAAAGATATTACAAAGAATCTCTCTATGAGATTTAGATATCTTGGTTTAGGTGCAAATCCATCAACTAGCACAGTAACCTCTAGCAAACCATCTTGGGAAAATCCTATATATTTATTAGACCCAGTGAGAATCAATCAAATGACAATATAGAATCTTGTGATGAACTGAATAACCATCATGATAAGATCATTGTATTCAATATGGTAAATATTACTGACCAAAAAGGAATTCTAGACAAGCATCCCTTAGAAAAATCAATCAATAACAACAAGATTTAAAAAAAAGGAATTATGCGTCAAATAGAACTCGACACAACTTTAAAGATGCGTCGAATGAAACTCAACGCAGTTCTGCATGTGCTTCGACATCAACTTAAAGCAGGTATGAAGGTGCGTCAAATTACACTCGACACAACCAGCATTCTACATCAACTTATTATCGACAGAACTATATAGACACGTCGAGTTACTTTCGACGCAACTCTAGAGATGCTTCGACTTCTTCTCGGCGTATATTTCCAGAAAATATTTTTAAGACATCTAGATTTCCCTCTCTCATTTCTCACTTCAATTCCAAATGCTATTATTGTTCAAAAATTGGATACTGTTAAATTTTTGAAGTGGAAATGGAATGGTGCTGGGCGGTCTGCATATTGGAGACTGCAGAGACCGCGCGGTCTGCATTGGTGCTCTGGTCGGTTCTGTCTCAGGCGATCTGTTCTGGGCGGACTGATCTGGGAGACCACAAAGTGTCTGGGAGGCTTGCGCGGGTTATTCTGGCGACTTGTTCAAGTCGGCCAGATATTCAAGTAGGTCTGTCTTCTTGCAGTGACCGGGTGGTCTGACGTCTTGTTCTTGTCGGTCTGGGTTACTGAAGAAGTTCTTTGCTTTTGAAATAAAGACCGGGCGGTCTGTTTTTGTGACCGTGGTGACCGGGCGGTTTGTATATAACCATTGGTCTAATAAGGGAGTTGTTAGCCTTGCAGAGCTCAGGCGATCTGTCTTGTGAGACCGCTCGCGATCTGATGGGCAGTTATTGTATCCCAGTTTGTGCGGTGATGACATACATCTGCTCGCCTATAAATAGGGGTGCATGGCCCGTCATTAACAATATAGAACTGTAAGAACCAAAGTTGGCTTGATTGTGCCGGTCTCATTCTGAAGTCGCGCAGTTTAAGTTTTGCCTGACCAGTTTGTGTGTTCGCAGGTTAGCGGCTTGCAGTTCGCGGTCAGCATTCTCCCTTCTTCCAGCTTTGAATAAACTAGTCTGGAAGTGGTCTATCTTGGCGGACTGTGTTTAGGTGTTCTTGGATTGTGCAGCAAACTCAGTTGATCAGGCGGTCTTATGTGATCAGGCGGTCTTGAGTGTGGTCTGCAGTAGGAAGCAGTTTCTTTGTCAAGTGTTAACAAGTAGCTTCAGTAATCGGGCGACCTCTTTGTTTGGCGGTCTGAAGTGTGAACAGATTATCTTTCAGCAGTTGAATAAAGCAGCAGGTCGAGCGGTCTGTGGTTGCGGTCTATCGGGCGCGGTCTCAGGGGTTAACCGCATGGCTCGTCTGTTCGCACGGTCTGGCGATCTCAGGTTGTCAAGTCGTCAGCAGCTTGTAGTCTTTTGTGTTTTGTGCTTCTCTCCTCCGTGATTTTTATGAATCATGTCTCGCCATGTATACCTTGAATTGTAAAGAGATAGTTAATACCATAGCACTATTCAGTCTTCCCATTGTCATTGTGTTGCTATACTTATGGAAAGTTTGTGAAGTGTTCCGCATTTTACTTCAACTCCGGACCTCAAATTTTTTAACATGGTATCAGAGGGAGGTTGCTGAGCAGTAGTCGTTGTTACTTCTCTCGGGTTCCTCAAGGTGGTTAGCGATCAGTGGGATAGCAATGGAAGGAGGATATGCTAGAGGTCTTGGTATTGAGCTCCTTACACAGACTAACTTTAAGAAGTGGAAGTCTTGCATAGAGAGCTATCTTCTTGGTGAGGACTTGTGGGAGGTAGTAGGAGGAGAAGCAAGACAAGCTGTTATTCCTGCTGAATTGAATGTTGAGCTCGTGAAGGCTTGGAAGAGAACGAATGCTAAGGCAGAATTCACTCTCAAGAGAGCTATCATTCCGGAGTTGTTTGATCACGTCATTGGATGTAGATCAGCTGCAGAAATTTGGACAGCCTTGGATGGCTTGTTCAATAAGAAGAATGTAGCTAGGCTATAGTTCTTGGAAAATGAGTTGGCGAAAGCAACTCAGGGAGATCTGTCTATCTCAACGTTCTTCTTGAAGATGAAGAACCTTTGCGCAGAGATATCGGCATTGGACCTGGATAAGCCTATCTCAGAAGCTAAGCTGAAGAAGCACATAATCCGCGGCTTGCGGAGGGAGTATGTGATCTTTATTACTTTTGTTCAAGGCTGGGTCAATCAACCATCATTGCTGGAGCTGGAGAACTTACTTGCTTCGCAAGAGAGTTTGGCTAAGCAAATGGCAGGGATGTCAGTCTCTGGGGGAGAAGGAAAGGTTCTCTTCTCTGACAAGAAGAAGAGATAGGACAAGAAAAAGAAGACATCTGGAGATGATGGTCCGTCTACTTCATATCAGCAGGAGAGGAGCTATGCTCCTAAGCATGATGGGAAGAAGAAGGAAGGACCTAGATGCTTCAGGTGCAACAAGCTTGGTCACTTCAAGAGAGATTGCCAAGTCAATCTTCAACCAGGGCATGCTGCAGGAAAGGAAGAGGCTGGTTCCAATTCTGAAGGTAGTTGGGGTGGTGGAAGTTCATTCATGATGGGCACGTGTGTTCGGGCTATGACTTCCATCAACTATCAGGATGATTGGATAGTGGACTTTGGGTGTGGTCATCACCTCACCGGGGATGAGTCAAAGTTCTCCTCATTGCGAGCATATACAGGTAATGACGCTATCATTATGGCTGATGATACTATACATGCAGTAGAGAAGGAGGGTGTGGTTTCATTGAACGATGATAGAGTTACTCTTACATTGAAGGGTTTCTATCATGTTCTGGGAATGAAGAAGAACCTCTTCTCGGTGACCAATGCTGTGGATGCTGGCTATCACGTTCTGTTCGGTCCAACAGAAGTGAAATTTCTCCGAAATGTTTCAGTGGTGAAAGCTGAGGTCACTCATGTAGGAAGACGGGTGAAGGACTTGTTTGTTCTTTCAACAAGTTCCTATGTTGATAAGATGAGGGCTAACGATAGCGCTGCTATCTGGCATGAAAGACTTGGGCATGTTGTGATGGATAAGTTGAAGGCTATGGCAGGAAGAGGCCTTGTGAAAGGTCTGCCAAGCTTGTCATCTTTCGGAGATGGTCACGTTTGTGCAGGTTGTCAGTTTGGTAAAGCTCAACGTCTTCCATTTGACAAATCACAAAGCAGATGTAAAAGACCATCGGAATGTATACATGGTGATCTGTTTGGACCTACCAACACTACAAGTCTTGGAGGTAGCAAGTATATGCTGATTTTGGTTGATGACTTCACCAGATATACTTGGGTATATTTTCTGAAGAAGAAGTCGGAGGCGTTCGAGAGTTTTGTGGAGTTCAAGGAGCTGGTGGAAGGTCGGCTCAACCTGCGGGTCAAGAGGTTCAGAACAGATAATGGAGGGGAGTTCACCTCCAAGGCGCTCTTTAACTTGTGCATGAAGCATGACATTCAAAGAGAGCTTTCTTGTGCTCACACTCCACAACAGAATGGAGTTGCAGAGCGAAAGATCCGTCATCTGACAGAGACCTGCAAATGCTGGCTTCATGCCAAGAGTATCTCAAAGTTCTTCTGCGTAGAGGGAATGTCATGTGCAGCCTATGTTATCAACTGGATGCCTCTCAGTCCCATCAACATGAAGACCCCTCATGAGTTAATGTTCAAGGAGAAGCCAAGCGCGGAACACTTTCATGTGTTTGGTTATACCTGCTACGTTCATGTTCTGGATTCCCTTCGAACGAACCTATATGCAAAGGCAAGGAAACTAGTCTTCGTTGGTTACGATGACCAGAAGAAAGGGTGGAGATGCATGGATCCCGAGACACAGAGATATGTGGTCTCTAGGGATGTGGTATTTGACGAGCTGATGTCATACCAAGGTAGCTCTTCTGTAGAGTTACAAGGAAGCGGGGTAGATGATGGACCAGAGGAAGGTGCAAGGAAAGTTCTGGTGGAGTTGCCTGTTTCTCCAGGTGCTCCAGGTATTTCTAGCTCTGAATCAGGTGCTTCAGGCTCTGGAAGCAGGGGGAGCGATGCTCCATGTTTACCTGAAAGGAGAGCTAGTCCAGAAGCTGTAGTTGAAGAGGTGGTTCAGAGTCAAGCTCTGAGGAGGTCCAAGAGGACCATTATTCCACCAGATCGGTATACGGGAGGGAACTTGGTGAGCTTTGTCTCATGTTTCTTCGCAGGTCCCCTGGATGAGAGAGAGCCATCTTGTTATGAAAATGTCGTTGGATTCAAGGAGTGGGAAGGAGCCATGGATGAAGAAATGGCTTCCCTCAAGAAAAATGAGACTTGGGACTTGGTGCCTAAGGTTGAGGGTATTACCCCGGTGACTTGCAAGTGGGTTTTCAAACTGAAGAAGAAGGTTGATGGAAGTATTGAGCGGTACAAGGCTCTCCTTGTAGCTCGAGGTTTCTCTCAGAAGTATGGGGAAGATTATGAAGAAACATTTAACCTCATTACCAAGATGACTTCGGTCCGGGTGGTGTTCGCATTGGAAGCTTGCCAAGGGTGGAAGATTTGGCAACTCGACGTGAAGAACACTTTCTTATATAGCGAGATTGACAAGGATATCTTCATGGATCAGCCACCTGGTTATGTATCTGAAGAGCACCCAAGATATGTTTGCAAGCTCAAGAAGGCTCTTTATGGCTTGAAGCAAGCGCCTCGGGCGTGGTACGGGAAGATCGCAGAATACCTCCAGTTCTGCGGATACTTTGCTTCTGATTCAGATTCCAGCTTATTCATAAAGAAGACGGGGGAGCTTCAGGTCTTGGTGTTGCTGTACGTTGATGATATGATCGTCACGGGGAATTCTGAAATGGAGGTAGCTAGGCTTCGTGCTGAGCTAGCTATCAGATTTGAGATGAAGGATTTGGGTGAGCTCCACCATTTCCTTGGGCTCGAAGTGGAGAGGAAAGAGAGCGGTATGCTTGTTTCCCAAAAAGGTTATGCGGATCAGATCGTGAAGAGGTTCGGCATGGAAGGGGGGAAGAGCAGCTCTACTCTACTGGAAGTTGGAGTTCATCTTCGACGAGATGAAGGGAAGGTTCTTACCGATCCTTTGATGTTCCGGGCTTTGGTTGGAAGTCTGATATACTTGACGATCACGATGCCAGATATTGCTTATGCAGTTGGCAGAGTGAGTCGGTTTATGGCAGAGCCTCGGAAACCTCATCTTGTGGTGGCTAGGAGTATCTTGAAGTATGTCAAATCCACCTCGGATTTGGGTCTCTTATACGGGAGAGATTTGGGCTTTTGCTTGCACAGGTACATGGATGCTGATTATGGAGGAGATTCAGACGATCAGAGATCGATGTCTGGATATGTCTTTATGACAGGCTCTATAGCTATATCATGGTGCAGCAAGAAGCAGGAGTCTGTGTTTGTCTCTACCATAGAAGAGGAGTACAAAGCTTCGGCTTTTGCGGCTCAGGAAGCCATCTGGCTTAGGAGACTTATGGAGGACATTCATAGGGAGGTGCGAGGTCCTACTCTGCTATGTGGTGACAATGAGAGTGCTCTCAAACTGGTGAACAATCCAGTTTGTCACCCGCGTACGAAGCACATAGAGATTCATCACCATTTCATTCGTGAGAAGGTGTTGGAGGGATCTCTGACTGCGGAGCATGTGCAGAGCAAGGAGAATGTTGCTGACATATTTACTAAGTCGCTGTCAAAGGGACCATGGGTCAGTTGCGGAGCTTGCTTGGGCTGACTTCCACTTCCCACTTCAAGGGGAGTGTTAAATTTTTGAAATGGAAGTGGAATGGTGCTGGGCAGTCTGCAGATTGGAGACCGCAGAGACCATGCGGTCTGCATAGTGGAGACCGCAGAGACTGCGCGGTCTGCGTTGGTGCTCTGGCCGGCTCTATCTCAGGCGATCTATTCTGGGCGATCTGATCTGGGATACCGCAAAATGTCTGGGAGGCTTGCGCAGGTTGTTCTGGCGACTTGTTCAAGTCGGCCAGATGTTCAAGTAGGTCTGTCTTCTTGCAGTGACCGGGCGGTCTGACGTCTTGTTCTGGTCGGTCTGGGTTACTGAAGAAGTTCTTTGCTTTTGCAATAAATACCAGGCAGTCTGTTTTTGTGACCGCGGTGACCGGGCGGTTTGTATATAATCGTTGGTCTAATAAGGGAGCTGTTAGCCTTGTTGAGCTCAGGCGATCTATCTTGTGAGATCGCTCGCGATCTGATGGGTGGTTATTGTATCCTAGTTTGTGCGGTGATGACATCCATCTGCTCGCCTATAAATAGGGGTGCAGGGCCCGTCATTAACAATAAAGAACTGTAAGAACCAAAGTTGGCTTGATTGTGCCGGTCTTATTCTGAGGTCGCGAGGTTTGAGTTTTGTCTGACCGGTTTGTGTGTTCGCTGGTTAGCGTCTTGCAGTTCGCGGCCAACATTCTCCCTTCTTCCAGCTTTAAATAAACCAGTCTGGCAGTGGTCTGTCTGGGCAGACTGTGTTTAGGTGTTCTTGGACTGTGCCGCAAACTCAGTTGATCAGGCGGTCTTAAGTGATCAGGCGGTCTTGAGTGCGGTCTGCAGCAGGAAGCAGTTTCTTTGTCAAGTGTTCGCAAGTAGCTTCAGTGATCGGGCGACCTCTTGGTCTGGCAGTTTGAAGTGCGAACAGGTTATCTTTTAGCAGTTGAATAAAGCGGCAGGTCGAGCGGTCTGTGGTTGCCGTCTATCAGGCGCGGTCTCAGGGGTTAACCGCACGGCTCGTCTGTTCGCATGGTCTGGCGATCTCAGGTTGTCAAGTCATCAGCAGCTTGTAGTCTTTTTTGTTTTGTGCTTCTCTCCTCCGTGATTCTTATGAATCATGTCTCGCCATGTATACCTTGAATTGTAAAGAGATAGTTAATACCATAACACTATTCGGTCTTCCCATTGTCATTGTGTTACTATACTTGTGGAAAGTTTGTGAAGTGTTGCACATTTTACTTTAACTTCAGACCTCATATTTTTTAACAGATACAAGGCCAAACATTGCTGGTATTATAAATCAGCTCTTCTTCACCTTAAGGGGTATCCTAAAAGACCAACTTATTCTTTCATAACTTCTTATGATGATAAATGAAAGGGACTCCAACAAGTGAGGTTCCATGCTAATGTTTAAATTTATGTGCAGAAAAGAGACTGTTCTACCACAAACCAACAGTGGTACTTGGACAGTGGATGCTCCATGCATATGACTAGAGCAAAAGATGTGCTGAAAAACTACAAGGCTCGGGAAGGCCCTAAGGTAATCTTTGGTAGCTCTCACTCTAGTCAGACCAGAGGATATGGTGTGCTCAGAGTTGGAGAAATCTCCTTCTTTAAGGTAGCTTATGTTGAAGGTCTTAAATATAACCTAATTAGTATTGGTTAATTATGTGATGGTGAATACAAGGTTGTATTCACTAAGTCATTATACCATATTGTTAGTTCATTAACTAATCAAATAGTATTAACTGGCCTTAGAAAAGGTAAGGTGTATGTAGTAGATTTTGATTACTCATATTTGAAGTTTATCTGTTTAATTCCAACTAAAAAAATAATGAATTATGGCATATGAGACTTAGTCATTTAAGCTTTAAAATAATAGTTAAGCTATCCAAGCACAACCTAGTAAGAGACTTATCAAATGGTATGTTTAAAAAGTATCATCCTTATAGGACCGACCAATTAAGAAAACAAACAAAATCTTTATTCAAACCAATTGGTAAGAATGATTCTCCTAGAATCCTCTATCTGTTGCACATGGATCTCTTTGGTCATATCTCCACTCAAAGCCTAGCAGGAAAGTCTTATACCTTAGTTATTATAGATGACTTTTCTAGATTTTGCTGGGTGTTCTTTCTAAAAGCTAAGTCAGAAACTTTCAAGATCCTCCCAAGATTCATTAGATAGATTCAATATGAATTCAATACTCAGGTTGCAATGATCAGGAGTGATCATGGCACAGAGTTTGAGATTAGTTAATTTGTAGATTTTGTGAGGATGAAGGGATAGGGCAAAGCTTTTCATCTCCTAGAACCCCCCAACAAAAAGGGGTAGCTGAAAGGAAAAATAGAACCCTAATTGAATTAGGAATGACATTATTGGCTGAATCCAATTTGCCAAAGTATTTCTAGGCTGAGGCAGTGAATACAACTAACTATTTTGTGAATAGGAGTTTCATCCACAAAACTAAGTTAAAGACTTCTTATGAGTTGTTGAAAGGAAAGACGAATATAGTCACATACTTTAGAATATTTGGGCATACTTGCTTCATTATAAACAATGGAAAGAGTCATCTTGCCAAATTTGACAAGAAGGTTGATGCTGAAATATTCTTGGGATACTCTTTATCAAGCAAGACATATATGTGTTATAATAAAAGCACTCTAAAAATTGAGGAGTCAGTGCATGTATTGTTTGATAAAACTAACATGTTCTCCAAAGGGAAGGAAACTTCCACCAATATTACATTGCAGGAAGAATATCAACTTGCAAATCAAGTTGAATGGCTGAGTATTATGAATCACTCATCAGGCTGTCAGGAAAAAGAAAAACAACAAACTGACAATGAATCAGATGAAGACCCAATTGAAAATATTGATGTGATCAAGACACCTAGTCTACCAGAATCATGTATTATTCAACAGTAAGAAAATGGTGTTACTACAACCAATAAAGAAGAAGTAATTAATGAGGATATGAATCCACTCAACATTTCAGCAAGAACTAGAATAACCCTAAAGGATCACCCTCCATCTCAAGTTATATGACACATGACAGTGGGAGTGAAGACTAGACATCAGATCACCAATGAGACCATATTGCAGTGCTTCCTCACCCAATATGAACCAAAGAAGTTTGAAGAAGCAGACAATGATCCTCACTGGATAGCTGTCATGCAAGAGGAGCTTGCACAATTTGAAAGAAATAAAGTCTGGACACTAGTGGAAAGACCAAGGAACTACCCAATTATTGGAACAAAATGGGTATATAAAAATAAGATGGACTCAAATGGAGTTATAGTAAGAAATAAAGTCATACTGGTTGCTCAAGGATATAAACAAGAAGAGGGAATTGACTACAACTAGACTTTTGCTCCAGTGTCTAGACTGGAAGCAATTAGGATGTTTCTTGCTTATACTACTCTTATGAGAATAAAGGTATATCAGATGGATGTGAAGAGTGTATTTTTAAATAGAACTCTTCAAGAAGAAGTATATGTGGAGCAGCCCCCAGATTTTGTCAATCCATCTCATCCCTCTTTTTTTATAGGTTAGAATGTTAGATAAAGCATTGTATGGTCTCAAGCAAGCTCTAAGAGCTTGGTATGAGACCTTGTCCACCTTTCTTCTAGAACACTCCTTTGTAAGAGGTAAGGTGAATAAAATACTCTTCACTAGAGCACATAAAAATCAACTACTTCTAGTTAAAATATATGTAGATGACATAATATTTGGCTCAACAGACCAAAGACTTTGCAAAAAGGTTTGCTGACCTAATGAAGTCTAAGTTTGAGATAAGTAGCATGGGGGAATTATTCTACTTTCTTGGCCACCAAGTAAAGAAAAGTGTAGATGGCATTTTCATATCCCAATCCAAGTACACTAAAGAGCTTATCAAGATATTTGGGATAGAAAATGCCTCTATCATGAAAACCCGCATGGCTACCAATACTGTACTTGATAAAGATGAAAATGGTAAGTCATTTGATCAGGACTTACAAAGAAGGTATTAGCTCACTCCTCTATATTACAGCTAGCAGGCCAGATATAATGTTTGCTACTTGTATATTTGCTAGATTTCAGGTTTACTCCAAGTAATCTCACATGAGTTATGTAAAAAGAATGCTCAGATATCTAAAGGGAACACCTGAACTTGGCTTATGATATCCCACAGAGTCTGGATTTGATCTAATAGGCTACTCAGATGCAGATTAATTATATAAGACCCCATTTCCGCTACAAAACTAGGTCTTATGCCCAGAACCGCCGCTTTGCGGTGACACCCTCCCTCGGGAAGGTCGCCACTACAAAACGCCGATCATGACTTATCGATCATAAAAGAAGTACAGCTTAAATATAGGCACTAGAATGAAAAACTTATAATATCAAAGTTGTTGATCTTATCAAGATCTGCAACAAGACTCCAAAATTCAAGCCAAATGTTGATTAAAATAATAGGAAGGAATGCATGTAGAAATATATTAATTTCTCTCTTAGTTTGAACCAATTTTAAAATTAATTAGGGACTCCAAAATGAAAAAAGCACATAATATCAACATTGTATGGAATAAAAATTCCTTACAACTTTGACATTTAGAAGATCTTACGATTCAGCCTAATAGGGAAGGAGGGGTTGTACATGCAATGGATCATTCGAAAGCCCATTCACTGAATCTATTTGTAGGATGTAATCATACGACTATTACCTTCATGTTGGATCCAATGATGGCTGTAAGATACCACTCAACCCCACCATATGTTCGACATTGTACAACCCTATATTCGCCGAGTGGATCCGCGGGGCCCAAGGTCTCAGTAGGCCCAATATCTTTTAAGAGGCACTGCCCCAGGAAAGAGGGGCGGGTGAGCCGTCGAACGGGCTCAGGACCGAGGTGCGCTGCCCCAGATTATCTCGAAGAGGGGAGCGAGGAGCCCCCCCCCCCCCCCCCCCCCCCCCCCGGGCTCGCCTAGCCCAAGGAGGGCAGAGGGGGCAAGTCAGAGAGGGACCAACCCCCAGTCTCGCCCCGCCCCAGCTAGGGGGCGAGCCGGAGAGGGGCCAACCACCGGTCTCACCCCGCCACAGCTAGGGGGCAAGATGGAGAGGGGCCAACCCCCGGTCTCGCCCCGCCCCAGCAAGGGGGCGAGCCGGAGAGGGGCCAACCCCCGGTATCACCCCGCCCAAGCTAAGGGACGAGCCGGAGAGGGGTCATCCCCCAGTCTCGCCCCGCCCCAGCTAGGGGGCGAATCGGAGAGGGGCCAACCCCCGGTCTCTCCCCGCCACAGCTAGGGGGCGATCCGGAGAGGGGCCAACCCTCGGTCTCGCCCCGCCCTAGCTAGGGGGCAAGCCGGAGAGGGGCCAACCCCGGTCTTGCCCCGCCCCAGCTAGGGGGCTAGTCGGAGAGGGGACAACCCCCGGTCTCGCCCCGCCCCAGCTAGGGGGAGAGCCGGAGAGGGGACACCTCCCGGTCTCGCCCCGCCCCAGCAAGAGGGCGAGCCGGAGAGGGGCCAACCCCCGTTGTTGCCCCGCCCTAGCTAGGGGGCGAGCCGGAGAGGGGCCAACCCTCGGTCTCGCCCCTCCCCAGCAAGGGGGCGAGCCGGAGAGGAGACAACCCCCATTCTCGCCCCGCCCCAGCTAGGGGGTGAGCCGGAGAGGGGCCAACCCTCGGTCTCGCCCCGCCCTAGCAAGGGGTTTAGCCGGAGAGGGGCCAACCCCCGGTCTCGCCCTGCCCCAGCTAGGGGGCGAGCCGGAGAGGGTCCGCCTCCCGATATCGCCCCGCCCCAATGAGGGGGGAGAGCAAGGGAGGCGGCCTGCCCCCTCTCGCCCAGCCCTGAGGAAAGGGGGCGGTCTGCGTTTAGCGCCTTGGAATGGCGGGATTTGGTTGTTGGCAGGCCAAACTTGAGGGTGTTTTCGTAATCTCATAGGCCAAAATGTGTCTTCCGACAGACCAAGTTCAGAAATCTATAAATAGGACCAAGGGGGCACCATTTGGAGGGGCTTCTCTTTTGGCCTCTCTCTCCCCAAGTCACTTTAGTGGGTGAGGAGAGCCTACAAAAGTGCCCAAGCCCGGCATTGGCTTGTGAGAGGAAGCGCTCTAAGATCTTCTGGGTATGTGGTGGGACCTCCTCGCCGAGCCCTTGGTCTTGTTCTTAGTTCCTAAACCTCCAACCTAGTGCTCTCCCATGGGAGAAGTAAGTGTGAGGTCACCCCCCAACTTGTTGAGAGCCAGAGCTCCACAAAGAAGCCAAGTCTTGGTTTCAATATTTATGGTGCGGTGAGCGTGGAGAGTGACCAGCACGGAAAATCTCAAGTCGAGCTCTATGGCTGGAGGTGGAGGAGGCGGTCCAGAGGTCCCACCCCAACAGATGGGCGAGAGCACTCCCGGCCAGCAATCTGGGAGGATGGGGCAAGTGGGGAGGAGGCTTTCGCCCACTCACCCAGCCCCAAGAGGGGGTGAGTGGGGAGGAGGCTTTCCCCCACTCACCCATCCCTAAGGGGGGAGTGGGGAGTAGGCTTTCCCCCACTTGCCCAGCCCCAAGGGGGGAGTGGGGAGGCATCCGGCCCCCACTCGCCTGGTCTCCAAAGAGGGGGTAAGTGGGGAGGAGGCTTTCCCCCACTCGCTCGTCCAACACAAAGAGGGGGTTAGTGGGGAGGAGGCTTTCCCCCACTCGTCCAGCCCAAAGAGGGGGTGAGTGGGTAGGAGGCTTTCCCCCACTCGCCCGCCCAGCCCAAAGAGGGGGTGAGTGGGGAGGAGGCTTTCCCCCACTCGCCCAGCCCCAAGAGGGGGTGAGTGGAGAGAAGGCTTTCCCCCACTCGCCCAGCCCCAAGGAGGGAGTAGGGAGGAGGCTTTCCCCCACTCGCCCAGCCCCAAGGGGGGAGTGGGGAGGCATCCGTCCCCCACTCGCCTGGTCTCCAAAAAGGGGGTGAGGGGGGAGGAGGCTTTCCCCCACTCGCCCGCCGAGCCCAAAGAGGGGGTGAGTGGGGAGGAGGCTTTCCCCCACTCACCCAGCCCAAAGAGGGGGTGAGTGGAGAGGAGGCTTTCCCCCACTCGCCTAACCCAAAGTGGGGGTGAGTGGGGAGGAGGCTTTCCCCCACTCGCCCAGCCCAATGAGGGGTGAGTGGGGAAGAGGCTTTCCCCCACTCGCCCAACCCCAAGGGGGGAGTGGGGAGGCATCCGACCCCCACTCGTCCAGCCCCAAAAAGGGTCGAGCGGAGACGATTTGGCAAGACCTCCCTGGGCGGCAGTTGTTCGGTAGTCCGACAAGTGCAGAGGTCGGCGGGCCGACTCCGCGAGAGTGAACCACTCGCCGAGCCGGGGAGGGAAGCCCCCTTTGTGAGTTGATCCTCTCAGCCCTGGTTCCAGAGGGGTTCAGGGGGTCAGAGATGTCTTACTACTCTGGCAATAATGACTAAGTCCTACACCTGTAGTGGTTGGAGGACATGGTCTCCATCAGGTCCATATAGTGCGATTGTTTGTTTCCATATTTAGTTTTTTCGTAAATACAATATTATGACTAACGTGATAGCAAGTTCTTTCTGCTGGAGTGCCCCAGATCGATTCCGCTGCCGGGCTCTCATAAACGATGGGTCAGGTTGATCTCTGGAGAGGCTGGCAAGGTAGCAAGTTCTTTATGCTGGAGTGCCCCAGATCGATTCCGTTGTCGGGCTCTCATAGACGATGGGTCAGGTTGATCTCTGGAAAGGCTGGCAAGGTAGCAAGTTCTGTATGCTGGAGTGCCCCAGATCGATTCTGCTGTCGGGCTCTCATAGACGGTGGGTTAGGTTGATCTATGGAGAGGCTGGCAAGGTAAAAAGTTCTTTATGCTAGAGTGCCCTAGATCGATTCCGCTGTCAGGCTCTCATAGACGGTTGGTCAGGTTGATCTCTGGAGAGGCTGGCAAGGTAGCAAGTTCTTTATGCTGGAGTGCCTCAGATCGATTCCGCTATCGGGCTCTCATAGACGGTGGGTCAGGTTGATCTCTGGAGAGGCTGACAAGGTAGCAAGTTCTTTATGCTGGAGTGCCCCCAAATCGATTCCGCTGTCGGGCTCTCAAAAATGGTGGTTCAGGTTGATCTCTGAAGAGGCTGAAGAGGCTGGCAAGGTAGCAAGTTCATTATGTTGGAATGCCCCAGATTGATTTCACTGCCGGGCTCTCATAGACGGTGGGTCAGGTTGATCTTTGGAGAGGCTGGCAAGGTAGCAAGTTCTTTATGCTGGAGTGCCCCAGATCGATTCTGCTGCTGGGCTCTCATAGACGGTGGGTCAGGTTGATCCCTGGAGAGGCTGGTAAGGTAGCAAGTTCTTTATGCTGGAGTGCCACAGATCGATTCTGCTGTCAGGCTCTCATAGACAGTGGGTCAGGTTGATCTCTGGAGAGGCTGGCAAGGTAGCAAGTTCTTTATGCTGGAGTGCCCCGGATCGATTCCGCTGTCGGGCTCTCATAGATGGTGGGTCAGGTTGATCTCTGGAGAGGCTGGCAAGATAGCAAGTTCTTTATGCTGGAGTGCCCCAGATCAATTCCGCTATCGGGCTCTCATAGACGGTGGGTTAGATTGATCTCTTGAGAGGCTGGCAAGGTAGCAAGTTCTTTATGCTGGAGTGCCCCAGATCGATTCCGCTGTCGGGCTCTCATAGACGGTGGTTCAGGTTGATCTCTGGAGAGGCTGGCAAGGTAGCAAGTTCTTTATGCTTGAGTGCCCCAGATCGATTCCGTTGTCGGGCTCTCATAGACAGTGGGTCAGGTTGATCTCTGGAGAGGCTGGGAGGTAGCAAGTTCTTTATGCTGGAGTGCCCTAGATCGATTCTGCTGTCGGGCTCTTATAGACGGTGGGTCAGGTTGATCGTTGGAGAGGCTGGCAAGGTAGCAAGTTCTTTATGCTGGAGTGCCCCAGATCGATTGCGCTGCCGGGCTCTCAGAGACAGTGGATCTATGGAGAGGCTGGCAATTTAGCAAATTCTTCATGCTGGAATGCCCCGACGCTGGCCCGCTGACCAGGCTCCCACCAAGCTGGCAGGGCCGGGGACCGCTCGGCGGCCGGAGGTTTTCAAAGTGTTTTCCCCCGAGGTGGCTACGCTAGTCGAGATCTCGCTAGCCGGCATGGTAGGAAGGCCTCTCTGGGAGGCTGTGTTTTTCCCCCGATGTGGCTCCGCTAGTCGGGCTCTCGCTAGCCGGCAGGGTCGGAAGGCCTCTCGGGGAGGCTAAGTGTTTTTCCCCAGAGGTGTCTCCACTAGCCAGGCTCTCGCTAGTCGGCAGGGTGGGAAGGCCTCTCGGAGAGGCTGTGTTTTTCCCCCGAGGTGGCTCTGCTATCCGTGCTCTCGCTAGCCGGCAGGGTCGGAAGGTCTCTCGGGGAGGCTAAGTGTTTTTCCCCCGAGGTGGCTCCGCTAGCTGGGTTCTCGCTAGCCGGCAGGGTCGGAAGGCCTCTCGGGGAGGCTAAGTGTTTTTCCCCCGAGGTGGCTCCACTAGTCGGGCTCTCGCTAGCCAGCAGGGTAGGAAGGCCTCTCGGGGAGGCTGTGTTTTTCCCCCGAGATAGCTCCGCTAGCCGGGCTCTCACAAGTCGTCGAGGTCGGAAGGCCATTCGGGGAGGCTAAGTGTTTTTCCCCCGAGGTGGCTCCGCTAGCCGGGCTCTCGCTAGCCGGTAGGGTCGGAAGGTCTCTCGGGGAGGCTAAGTGTTTTCCCCCGAGGTGGCTCCGCTAGCCGGGCTCTTGCTAGCCGGCAGGGTCGGAAGCCCTCTCGGGGAGGCTAAGTGTTTTTCCGCTGAGGTGGCTCCGCTAGCCGGGCTCTCGCTAGCCGGCAGGTTAGGAAGGCCTCTCAGGGAGGCTAAGTGTTTTTCCCCCGAGATGGCTCCGCTAGCCAGGCGCTCGCTAGTCGGCGAGGTCGAAAGGCATCTCGGGGAGGCTAAGTGTTTTTCCCCCGAGGTGGCTCCGCTAGCCGGGCTCTCGCTAGCCGGCAGGGTCGGAAGGCCTCTCGGGGAGGCTAAGTGTTTTTCCCCTGAGGTGGCTCCGCTAGCCGGGCTCTCGCTAGCCGGCAGGGTTGGAAGGCCTCTCGGGGAGGCTAAATGTATTTCCCCCGAGGTGGATCCACTAGTCGGGCTCTCACTAGCCAGCAGGGTAGGAAGGCCTCTCGGGGAGGCTAAGTGTTTTTCCCCCCGAGATGGCTCCGCTAGCTGAGCTCTCGCTAGTCGGCGAGGTCGGAAGGCCTCTCAGAGAGGTTAAGTGTTTTCCCCCCGAGGTGGCTCCGCTAGCCGGGCTCTCGCTAGTCGGCAGGGTAGGAAGGCCTCTTGGGGAGTCTAAGTATTTTTCCCCCGAGATGGCTCCGCTAGCAAGGCTCTCGCTAGCCGGCGAGGTCGGAAGGCCTCTCGGAGAGGCTAAGTGTTTTTTCCCCCGAGGTGCCTCCGCTAGTCGGGCTCTCGCTAGCCGGCAGGGTCGGAAGGCCTCTCGGGGAGGCTAAGTGTTTTCCCCCAAGGTGGCTCCGCTAGTCGGGGTCTCGCCAGCCGACAGGGTCAGAAGGCCTCTCGGGGAGGCTAAGTGTTTTTCCCCCGAGGTGGCTCCGCTAGCCTGGCTCTCGCTAGCCGGTAGGGTAGGAAGGCCTCTCAGGGAGGCTAAGTGTTTTTCCCCCGAGATGGCTCCGCTAGCCGGGCTCTCTCTAGTCGGCGAGGTCGGAAGGCCTCTCGGGGAGGCTAAGTGTTTTTCCCCCGAGGTGACTCCGCTAGTCAGGCTCTCGCTAGCCGGCAGGGTCGAAAGGCCTCTCGGGGAGGCTAAGTGTTTTTCCCCTGAGGTGGCTCCGCTAACCGGGCTCTCGCTAGCCGGCAGGGTTGGAAGACCTCTCGGGGAGGCTAAGTGTTTTTCCCCCGAGATGGCTCCGCTAGCCGGGCTCTCGCTAGCCGGCGAGGAAGGAAGGTCTCTCGGGGAGGTTAAGTGCTTTCCCCCGAGGAGGCTCCGCTAGTCGGGTTCTCGCTAGCCGACCGTGTTTGAAGGCCTCTCGGGGAGGCTAAGTGTTTTTCCCCCGAGATGGCTCCGCTAGTCGGGCTCTCGCTATCAGACGAGGTCGGAAGGCCTCTCGGGGAGGCTAAGTGTTTATCCCCCGAGGTGGCTCCGCTAGCCGGGCTCTCGCTGGCCGGCAGGGTCGGAAGGCCTCTCATGGAGGCTAAGTATTTTTCCCCAAGGTGGCTCCGCTAGTCGGGCTCTCGCTAGCCGGCAGGGTCGGAAGGCCTCTCGGGGAGGCTAAGTGTTTTTCCCCCGAGGTGGCTCCGCTAGTCGGGCTCTCGCTAGCCGGCAAGGTAGGAAGGCCTCTCGGGGAGGCTAAGTGTTTTCCCACGAAATGGCTCCGCTAGCCGAGCTATCGCTAGCTGATGAGGTCGGAAGGACTCTCAGGGAGGCTAAGTGTTTTTTCTCCGAGGTGGCTCCGCTAGCCGGGCTGTTGCTAGCCGGCGAGGTCAGAAGGCCTCTCGGGGAGGCTAAGTGTTTTTCCCCCGAGGTGGCTCCACTAGCCGGGCTCTCAGGAAGGCACTCACCGGATATGCAGGGTTGGACTTTTCTTTCTGAGCGTGAGTCCCGCTCGAAAAGAGCGGGGATTGTGTAAAACTCTATATTCGCCGAGTGGATCCCCGGGGCCCAAGGTGTTAGTAGGCCCAATATCTTTTCAGAGGCACTGCCGCAGGAAAGAGGGGCGGGTGAGTCGTCGAACGGGCTCAGGACCGAGGGGCGCAGCCCCAGATTATCCTGAAGAGGGGGGCGAGCAGGGGAGAGGAGAGGCCCCCGGGGCTCGCCCAGCCCAAGGAGGGCAGAGGGGGCGAGCCGTAGAGGGGCCAACCCCCAGTCTCGCCCCGCCCCAGCTAGGGAGCGAGCCGGAGTGGGGCCAACCCACGGTCTCGCCCCGCCCCAGCTATGGGGCGAGCCGGAGAGGGGCCAACCGGCCCCGGTCTCGCCCTGCCCCGGCTAGGGAGCGAGCCGGAGAGAGGCCAACCCCCGGTCTCGCCCCGCCCCAACTAGGGGCTAGCCGGAGAGGGGCAACCGCCGGTCTCGCCTCGCCCCAGTAAGGGGGCGAGCCGGAGAGGGGCCAACCCCCGGTCTCGCCCCGTCCCAGCTAGGGGGCGAGCCGGAGAGGGGCCAACCCCCGGTCTCACCCCACCCCAGCAAGGGGGCGTGCCGGAGAGGGGCCAACCCCCTGTCTCGCCCCGCCCCAGCTAGGGGGCGAGCCGGAGAGGGACCGCCTCCCAGTCTCACCCCGCCCCATCAAGGGGGAGAGCTGGAGAGGGGCCAACCCCCAGTCTCGCCCCACCCCAACTAGGGGGCGAGCCGGAGAGGGGCCGCCTCCCGGTCTCGCCCCACCCTAGTGAGGGGACGAGGAAGGGAGGCGTCCTGCCCCCTCTCGCCCAGCCCCGAGGAGAGGGGCTGTCTGCATTTAGCGCCTCAGAATGACGGGATTTGGCTGTTGGCAGACCAAACATGAGGGTATTTTCATAATCTCGTAGGCCAGAATGTGGCTATCGGCAGACCAAGTTCAGAAATCTATAAATAGGACCAAGGGGCACCATTTGGAGGGACTTCTCTTTTGGCCTCTCTCTCCCCAAGTCTCTTTAGTGGGTGAGGAGAGCCTCCAAAGGTGCCCAAGCCCGGCATTGGCTTGGGAGGGGAAGCGCTCTAAGATCTTCTGGGTATGTGGTGGGACCTCCTCGCCGAGCCCTTGGTCTTGTTCTTAGTTCCTAAGCCTCCAACCTCTAGCGCTCTCCCTTGGGAGAAGTAAGTGTGAGGTCACCCCCCCCCCCCAACTTGTTGAGGGCAGGAGCTCCACAAAGAAGCCAAGTCTTGGTTTCAACATACATGATCAGAAGAGGTGCATGGTGGGGGCCTACTACAGTTACCAGCCATCACCAGAGATGGCCAAATTTTAGGATTATTTCACTGTTTAAATGGAGGCTTCCAGCGACACTCCATTCTCTTAAGGTCCATGAGGAAGAGTCATGGGACTCTCACTCACCATCTCACATCCCCGTTGGACATGAGGGACATCGTGGTGGCGGATCTAGTAAGATGGTCTAAGGAATCAACTGACTAGTATCACTGGCTTCAATGGTTGTAGCTGGCAGGGCTCGATGAGAAGAAGATTTGCGACTAGGAGGGAGTCATAAGAACTTAATTCTAACATGTTTAGGTGTTGGAATTGTCAGGTGGCTATGAAGTGGGTTAAATTCATTGGGGATTGGGACGAAAAATCTTGGAGGTGGATGTCAGGTCTCTTCTTGTTTCATTCTAGTTCGCAACGGTGATGAAAGCCACCCCGACAAATTGAACTACTTAAATATCTAGTTCAAGCCCCACTAGAGGACACCCAAGATCTTTGATTGTTTTTCCATTACTAGTATCTTTAGGGTTGTTGTGAGTCTCCAACTCTTATTGGGGGAGGTGAGTGATTAATTCTTAGATCTGGGTTGGCGTGGAGGAGAGTTGTGCTCAATGATGGAAGGTTTGGTCCAATGATTGGTTCTTAATTGAACCCTTTGACTTTATTGATCGATGAGATGACAGTACAAGGGGTCCATTAGGTTGGGTTCGGATATGGGTGAGTTAAGGTTATTGGGTTTAGGTTGAGATGTTACACTTAGTGCATATATGTGAGATATCAAGATGAGCACATGGCATTATATACATGATAAATCCAATTGCAAAAAGATATCAAATCATACTCATGATGTTATTATCTTCCTGAGATATACGACAATTAGCCTTGGAGAGATTTATACCATGGTATATAGGTAAGAATCCTCTCTTAGACTCAAGTATGTTTGTAACGGTCTCCCCAGCATACAGCTCGCAAGGACGACCGTCGGCACCCCCAGTATCCAGCTCGAAAGGGTTCAGCCTAACCAAATGGTCTGCAGACCATGCACCCCAACCCCTCTCTGTCCCACCACAGGGCCCAGCGGGTTGTTGGAGGCCGCAGCCCCCCTTTTCATGAGAAATGATTCAGTTAAGCGACAGCGCAGGGACTTCCCAGGAGGTCACCCATCCCAGTACTACTCCAGCCCAAGCACGCTTAACTATGGAGTTCTTTCAATTCTCATCACCAATTGAGCTGCAGCTCAGTTGGTGATGAGAATTGAAAGAACTCCATAGTTAAGCGTGCTTGGGCTGGAGTAGTACTGGGATGGGTGACCTCCTGGGAAGTCCCTGCGCTGTCGCTTAACTGAATCATTTCTCATGAAAAGGGGGGTTGCGGCCTCCAACAACCCGCTGGGCCCTGTGGTGGGACAGAGAGGGGTTGGGGTGCATGGTCTGCAGACCATTTGGTTAGGCTGAACCCTTTCGAGCTGGATGCTGGGGGTGCCGGCGGTTGTCCTTGCGAGCTGTATGCTGGGGAGACCGTTACAAAAAGTGCCCCCCTTTTTTTTTTGAAGTCCGGGTCTTACCACCCAGAACTGCCGTCTTGTGGTGGTACCCTCTCAAACATGGTCCCCACCACAACACGCCAATCCTGCTGGCTATTCAACTATATCCAGGCCAACCAAAATCTTAAAAGGAAGAGTGAAATAATAGTACAAGTCCACAATAATCACTTCAAAATAGAGAAACATGTCCAACAAGAGATATTTATATAAGGTAAGAGTACATCAGAGAGCGGAAATTAAAATAATAGTACAACATGGCCTAAGCCTGGTCCTTGGACGCTTTCTTCACCTCTCTCCTGGCGAAGATATAACAATCTAAGCATCCACAAGGCTCGACTCCTTCGATGGCATATAACTCCGGCTTCTGACCTGGGTAGATGTGTAGCGTAGGAATATGAGGGGTCTTGCTTACCGGGGCTCTCCCGGCGGCAGCTGAGAGTCCGACTCCAGGCCTGTTCACCGTCTCAGGCACCACCCTCTGCGGATTGACCTGCTCTTCCTGGTTCTCCTATAATAATGGGGTCCACTGACCGTCAGTCTAAAAGACTCAGCATATTCCTCACCGCCTCCACCCGCGACTCCTAGGCACCGTGCGGGAGGAGGAAGCGGAGGACATCAAGGGGTAAATCAAAAGCAGGTGGCAGTGGCGAGACTAGCAAGTATAAAGCTACTAAACAAATAATGAAAGCATATCTACCCAAGCAGGAGTATGTATATAAGCAAAAGTAAGAAGCAGTATAAGTAACAGAGCGGTATAAGTAAAAGAGCAGTATAATTAAGGAGCAGCTATTGAAAGTAACCTTAACTTATATGCACACACAATAACACATAAGCTAAGGGATCTGGCAAGCAATAAACTCATCGTATAAAAGAGCCCACACTGATTTATACGATGAGGTCTCTGATTATGCAGAAATGCTATGCTATGATATGCAATGCAATGATGCAATGTTTGTATTATTATTTCATACACATGCAACTCACACACACGACTCTGTACGTACAGACCTTTAGTTCCAACTTTTCGGAGGTAGCTAACCTCTCGGGCACCTCCCGTCGTGGTCAAACGGTGGCAGAGGGGCGGGCGTCTCCTCACCTAGGTGGGTAAGTCACACTACCAGACCTAGGCCCAAACGTACGCTGTGATACCGGTACCCGGTACTCATGAGCTCCTGCGTACTAAACTGAACTGGCCAGGCAGGGTTTAGGGAATTCGTCCCGTCGGACGCGCAGTAAAACAACCTGGCCCCAATACAACCACTAGCACTGCCGAGTCAACGAACTGCTGTCGGTGTGACGACTAAGACAGAACCGAAGACCCACCACATCTTATACACAAGCAACAAGTATTAGCCATTTACTACCGAGCCTCCAGCTCGCAATTCTATATCAACATTTATAAAGTAGAGCCTACCGCTCGCTAGACTACACTAGTCTTATATTTAAACTATGAACCTACCGCTCGCTGGACTATCCCAGTCCTTCCTTATAACCCGAGCCTACCGCTCGCAGAACTATCCCAGTCCTTCCTTATAACCCGAGCCTACGCTCGCAGGACTATCCCAGTCCTTCCTATTCCCAAGGCACTTAATCTTGTTGGTGTCTACCCCTTTTTACTTGATCCCCATTTTCCTCTCCAATTACATTACATCTCTAAGATGAGTTAAACTTGGCAATTAGAAGTGGGGGAGTTCCTTGAACTCCAACACCTCCAGCTGTGACCGGGTGCTGACTCTCCCGTCGTCACGTTTTAAACTCGAGTCCCCTTTCTTCACCGAGGAACTGCTCACATTCAAATAACATTCTCAACCTTACTTGGACCCACGCTCCTATTCTTCGTCATCCTTAATCCAGGGTTTGCCTTAGATACTTCTCGACTTCTCCCTCGAGTACTACCTTAAGATGGCTCCCCGACTAAGGGTAGTTTTACTTCCATACAATCGTTTAACACTGATGAGTTGTGTGCGGGACCCTTGATGAGGTCTAACCTCCTTTTCACATCACTGTAAACTCACACACCTATAGCTTTGCTAAACGCGCCCCAATCCTTATTTCCCAAGATGCCCTTAGAGGTGCTCTTCCAAGTGACCTGAGCCTTCATAATTACTAAAGAGTTAACAGTTCTACGTGTGAAGGTCAGTGGTGGTCTAATTCACGTAAATCAGTTTCACTATTCGCAGACCGAAACAAGGTTGATCCAGATTAGACTCATATGGTGCGATCTTGATCACATCATATCCAAATGAGTTCCAATTATCACCATAGGTTCGCAATGAGTAGTGATCTAACAATCTCAAATCCTAACTTCATAAATTCTCCAGGGAATCTTAAGTCATAGTTTCTATTAAAGATAGGAGGTGTGCAAATAGAGATTTACACATCAAGTATTCGATTATGATCTCAATGATCTCAGGGAAAATTACCATGACATAACGCTGGTCTAAAAACACCAAAACCTGAGTTTCATATTATTCCAAGTAATATTTACCCTTAATTATCATTTAATACATTTGGTGTGCGTATAAGGGTTTACGCTACAAGTGCTATGTTAAGACTTCAATAAACTCTGGGAAAACTATTATAGCACCATATTAGTCTAAAGGCACCAGATCCTAAGTCTCATATTATTCCAAGTAATATTTACCCTTAATTATCATTTAATACATTTGGTGTGCGTATAAGGGTTTACGCTACAAGTGCTATGTTAAGGCTTCAATAAATTCTGGGAAAACTATTATAGCACCATATTAGTCTAAAAGCACCAGATCCTAAGTCCCATATTATTCCAAGTTCATATGACCGCCTTTTTATTTTATAACCTAAATTAGGGGTAATTTGGTAAATTCCATATCTTGGGATTTTTGTACCCAAAAATCCCAACTAACTTTTGGGAAGGCATATTGCTGCCAAGGATCCATGTCCAGCATTTCAAGCCATTGGGTCAACCCCAAGGCATAGGGCTCACTCCACCCAAATTTGCTAATAGACATAAAGAGCAGTCCTAGAAAAATGGCTCTACAAGGAGCTGTAGAGCTCCAAATCACTTGATCTCAAATCCTACAGCAAGTAGACCCATAGGGCTACAAATGTTGTCTCTGCCAACTTTTCATGATATGGCCTCTAAGGCCTTCAAAAATAGCATGCAAAGTACATTAAAAACCTAGGCAGGATTATGTGGTTTGCTAATAGACAAAATGAGCAGTCCTAGAAAAATGGCTCTACAAAAAGCTGTATAGCTCCAAATCACTTGATCTTAAATCCTACAGAAAGTAGACCCACAGGGCTACAAATGTTGTCTCTGCCAACTTTTCATGATATGGCCTCTAAGGCCTTCAAAAATAGCATGCAAAGTACATTAAAAACCTAGGCAGGATTATGTGGTTTGCTAATAGACAAAATGAGCAGTCCTAGAAAAATGGCTCTACAAGGAGCTGTAGAGCTCCAAATCACTTGATCTTAAATCCTATATAAAGTAGACCCATAGGGCTACAAATGTTGTCTCTGACAACTTTTCATGATATGGCCTCTAAGGCCTTCAAAAATAGCATGCAAAGTACATTAAAAACCTAGGCAGGATTATGTGGTTTGCTAATAGACAATATGAGCAGTCCTAGAAAAATGGCTCTACAAGGAGCTGTAGAGCTCCAAATCACTTGATCTCAAATCCTACAAAAAGTAGACCCATAGGTCTACAAATGTTGTCTCTTCCAACTTTTCATGATATGTCCTCTAAGGCCTTCAAAAATAGCATGCAAAGTACATTAAAAACCTAGGCAGGATTATGTGGTTTGCTAATAGACAAAATGAGCAGTCCTAGAAAAATGGCTCTACAAGGAGCTGTAGAGCTCCAAATCACTTGATCTAAAATCCTACAGAACGTAGACCCATAGGGCTACAAATGTTGTCTCTGCCAACTTTTCATGATATGGCCTCTAAGGCCTTCAAAAATAGCATACAAAATCGGCTAAAGGTGTGACAAATATTCAAACATTATGATTTTATTCATTTCATGGGCTGAGAATAAAAAGAATCAGCCAGATCGGACGGCCAGGGTTCATCGTCCTCGATGAGCCAACAGCCCAGATCTCACGCGCCTGGACCGTTTTGCGGGGCATTTTTCCGGCAATCTGCAGCACCCTACCGCCGGCCACCGCCTCCACCACCTCCGTTGAGGTGGTGGCTAACGCCAGGCGGCGACACGGCCACCGGAGATGGCCTCTCCGGCGATCCCGAGCAAGAAGAAATGCTCGAGAAATCTCCCTCTATCTCACATGGGATCGGGCTCAATTGAGCCCGATTTCTCTCCTAAATGAATCTAGATACTAGCACGGGTGGAGGGGGGAAGGAACTTGCCTGAGCACGGCCTTGGCGGCGGGTGTTGCGGCGGAGGAAGAGTGCGTCCCCGTTCCCGGCATCCATGGCGTTTTCTGTGCGGCTGAGCTCGAAAACTTCTTCTGAAGAGGGGGCTCGACTGCTCTGGGAGTTCTGAAGCTAATGGCGAGGAGAAATAAGAGGGAGAGCGAGTATATGGCTGGCTATCAATACCCGGCGATTTCCTCTATGCCGCCACCGCCCTTGTCAGCCAGTCTCAGACCTCCAGCTCACCAGGAAATTACTCCTGGGCTCACATCGATACCAGAGGAGAGTAAATTGGCTGGCATTGTATTAGGAAGGAGGGAGCGGCCATTATGGTGGCCGGCAAAGTGAGCTTCTCTCTCCTCCCCTCCCTCTCAGCGGCAGCCAGCTCAGTCCCTCTACCTGCTGGAATTCCTTGGGAAGGCAGGAGCCAACCAGGAATTAAGGAGTGGTGGCCAAGTGGCCACCCCTCCATGAATTCCTCATGAATTCAAGGTTGAAGGTGGCCGACCACCTCCTTGGTGCACCCCTCCTTGGACCCAATTTGGGCTCTAGGTAATTCAGTCCACTAGTGGGCTTAATTAGGTGGGGTTGAGCCCAAGGTTCTAAGGTTGGGTTTGGGGTTAGGTCCACCTAGCTTGGGTTTGGCTCACTTGACCCAATTAAGCTAAAGTTGGGATTTTGAGTTTGGGCTTGACCCAAGCTCACTCCACCCAATGTGACTGAGTAACATTGCTCCCCAAGGCTCCATGGACCTATTCCAAGAAGAATTGAGTTAAGGTGGGGTCAAATGGGGCTTGATTGCACTTATTTGCCTATATGGGCAATTTGGGTATTATGTTGATTTTGCCCTAATTTTCCATGGTTGAATGCACACCATGGTCCATCTAGGTCTCATATACTCCCTTTAGGTTTTGGGGGTGATCAATTTGGTCATTCTAAGTCCCTTGAAGATTAATTTGGGTTTTAGCACCTTTTAGGTCAATTTGGGGCTCTTAAGAAATTGACCCAATTTCCCCAAATTGATGGCCCTATGATGGGGCTTTATGGTCCATTAGGTCCCTTAGGGAGGTTGCCATAGGAGAGTGGCTTTAATTTGATCAATTGGGGTTCAATTGCCCTTAATTATGGTGATTTGCCCTAAGATTGCTCACAGTTGACTTTTGGGTCAATTTGACCAAATTGGTTGACCCCAAAGGTCCCTAGTGGCCTACTTGCCCTCCTAGTTGGTCATAGGGATCATGGTGAGGTTATGTTGGCTTTTTGAAGTCTTTTGGTCACCTCTAGGCTAGGACATCCATTTCTGCTATTTGCACCCCAAAGTGCATTCCTTCCCATTTTAATGAGTTCATAGGGCCTTCCTGACCCACTTTGTGTACTTAACTCACCATATGAACTATTCATGGTTATGTGGGGTTTACAAGATATTTTATCCTCCCTTTTGGTTCACTTCTCATTAGGGTGGATCATGATGGCTAAGTGCACACCATGTGTTTTTCACCTCTTCCATTTTTATCATAGGGTTCTAGGTCACTTATCCTATTTTTGTCATGACTTGTCATGACAAAAATCATCTAGGGGCCTAGTAGTTTGGGGGATGTTACAATGTTGACCCACTTCAACGTATTGTCAATATATATACACTAATTGTGGTCAAATAATTTCTTAGATCAATCTTTATAGATCTTAATACCTAATATATATATATTGGTTCACCTAAGTCTTTTATAGAAAAACAGTTCTTTTGTCAAGTGTTAACAAATTACAATGAAAGAATATCATTCACAATAAAATATGTCATCTGCATACAATACTAGAAATACAACTGTGCACTCACTAACCTTCATATAAACACAAGGTTCGTCTTTATTTTTTATGAAATGAACCTCATTGATTTTCTTATCAACTGAAGATTTCAACTTTGAGAAGCTTATTTTAGTCCATAAATAGATTGATGCAGCTTACATAGTTTACAAGCTTCATTTGGAGAAATAAAACCCTCAGATTATATCATGTATACATCATCAAGGAGGTTTCAGTTAAGGAAAAATATTTTAACTTTCATTTGTAAGATTTCATAACTATAGTATGTTGCACTAACAAACAAGATTCTAATGGACATAACCATAGCAACTGGAGAGAAGGTTTCATCAAATTTTACACCATGAATTTGCTTAAAAGTGTAGCTAATAATCTCCCTTTGAAAGTTTGTGCATTCCCGTCCATGACAGTTTTCTAAACGAAAACTCATTGGCAATCGATGGGTTGTGTCCCTTCAGAATGTTCAACCATGTCTATATATGGTTTGTACGCATGAGTCAATTTCAAATCTCATAGTATCAAGCAACTTCTTAGAGTTCGACCCATTTATTGCACCTTTGTAAGTAGTAGGCTCAAATTGATCCATGAGCAACACATTACCTTTCTAAGTCATGAGAAATTCATATCTCTTGAACTCAATGCATTCCCTACTAGATCTATGCAAAAATTGTATTTCTTAAGAAGCCTTTTATGCCACAACTATTTGTAGCAACTACTTGTAGTCCATGTTCAAGTTTCAAGTCGGGGTCATTAATTTTTGTGGTTCTTTAACATATTCAAGTTCCATCTTATTAGTTCATTTAGAATTGATTTTTTTTTAAATACCAGTCCTTGCGAAAAATATTTTCCCTCAAAATATTCATATAAATAATTGTTGGGATTTGTTTGAGCATCTCATGTGCGGCGGAATTAACAACAACTCATTTATTTGATCATGCAAAAACCAATAGATCAAGAACTGGAAATATACTTGCGTTGAAATAAAATTTTAAGAAGAACAATTATTGAATGAGAACCAAAACATAAAATGAGATCCACATCTCTACGGGTATCCACACGAATGCCAGAAACACCTCGCAGTCCATCCAACGGGCTCGGGGTTGGAAGATGATCATCCTACACAATCGCTAGAAACACCTTTCAATCCGTCGAACAGGCTCGAGGTTGGAAGATGATCGTCCTTATCTTCCATGAAATATTAGTTCCATTTTTGGAGAGAAACTTCTCTCACATTGCTAACTTATCTCGGATCTCTTCAGGAGAAAAACAAAAATGCGGCAGCAAGTTCTAAATCTATGACCGCCGTTTACTGCAACTATTACCGTGATCACCAGTATTCTCCTTTGCAAGTTCTCTACTTTTGATTTCACTCTTTTTAATTTTAGGGCAATGTTATAACCAGTCCTATAACGACTAAATGTAGTCCATTCATATTCGCAGTCCAATGAATTTAAGTGTTTTTGGACTGCAAATAGCCGTTTTATATGTTTTTAGGACTGCGAAGCTAGAGTCATCGTAGGATTGCTAATAACATCGCCCTAATTTTAAGTCTGCTTCATCCAGTGGAAGCTCAGGTGCTTCACATGCTTCTTCGATGTTTGTGCACATTAAAGTTTTGAAATCTAGTCGAATGTTGTACTTTAGAAAGAAAACGTCAGAGAAATGCATTGTCGGAGTGTGCTGCTTGCAACTTTCTTAGAAAAGTTATCGCACGTCTTACTCAAATTCGCTTTTTTTTTTACTTCTGATTATTGCAATACTTAGGTCTCTCAAATATCCATTTTAACTTCTTTTAAAATAATATTATCATTATTTTAAATCAGAAAAAAAAATACCATTATATTTGATATAGAAAATATTGCAGCATTCACAAAATTACAAGAAGTTCTGTATTTAATTAAGGGTAAGCAATGAAAACCACCTTTGTATTGGTTGATCACTTATGCATGTTTATACAAATACTTAAAAATAATAATAAAAAATTAAGCAATAACTATATGCAGTTCCACTTTGTCTATGTGCATGCCATGCAATTTGAAAATAGTTATATATATGCAGGCTAATTTCTGAACGGGTTCACAGGTTTCTATGTGTTTTTAGTTTGGCCTGCATAGGTCATGCAATTTGAAAATGGTTATATGCAGACCAATTTTTGAATATAAGGATCTCTCCATTTCCGACGAAATGGAGGGGATCTTACAGTGGGAGGAGGAGGAGGAAGGTGTTGTACAACCGGTCCTTATCAGACAAGCAGAGGTCCAACTGAGCTCTTCCAAAAGCTCTGACACCGCAGGAAGAGGCATCGAGGTTGCTTTTTGGCAGAGGGGAGATTGTCGGCCTAGCAGACTCAGCGACAGAAGCAAGGAAATTGAAGCGACAGAAGCAAGGAATATCAGGATCTCTCCATATTCTTGAGATGTCAGAAATGGAGGGGATCCATTTCACGGTCCTGATCAAATGTTTCTTGATCCAACGGGTTCAGTTTTTCCCATACTTTTATAGCTTTTTTAATCCAAAAAAATCTGCACCACAGGATATATATTAAAGTGCTTTTGACCACTAGATGATGAAATGAATCCCCTCCATTTTGTGAGAAATAGAGAGGATCGGGATCCATATTCTTGGACTGTATACAATCAAAACTGACCTGCATATGACATGACCCAAAAATTAATGCAGATATGAATTATGGTGCATTAAAGGTTGATATTTTTTGCATTATTATGGTTCAGAAGACGACAGTTCATGTCAGGAAAATACAACATACGCTTCTGAACTCCTCAGACCCCCAGCTAGCCATGTGCAGATCAGCTGTCATTAATCTCCTCTGTAATCAAATGCATCTACCTTCTTCTCCGTGCGACTTCTCCGAGTTCTTCTTCTTCTCCTCCTCCTCCTCCTCTCCTAGGCCTATATAAAGAGCTCCTCCTCCACAGAAAGAAGAGAGGGCGATAAAGTAAGGATTAATGGAGAGCAGAAGCTTTTTTCATATTCTTGTGGCAATCATCTTCTGCAGCTCCCAAACGACTACCACCATTGCTGTTTTTGCTGTGAACAAAACGTCGTCGACACCAGTAGTTCCTGCCGTGATTTTGTTCGGAGACTCCATTGTTGATCCCGGCAATAACAATGGCATCAAAACCATAGTCAAGTGTAACTTTCCTCCTTACGGGAAGGATTTCATCGGCCATGTTCCTACCGGCAGATTCTGCAACGGCAGGATACCTGGTGACTTTATTGGTACTTCATCACTTTTCCCAAGATCTAACTTGTGTGTGTGTATGTGTGTTTGCATGCACGTATAGAATTTTTCATACCATCATGACTAACTTAAGCCTTTATATACGGCTCCTTTGTCAACATTGTGCTCTATCTTTAATCATATTCTCACTAATGTCTAAGTACATCATGTCTTTCCTTATAGTTTCATTCCAAGTCTTTATTGGTCTAAACCATTCCAAGTCATTGTGCCTCTAATGATCTCCTTTGTACGTGTCAAAACCATCTTAGTCGAGCTTCTCGCATCTTCTTTGCAGTTTGTTTGTTTTCCCATTATGTAAGAAATATATAAGAGATAAAATGATAAATGTGTCACAAATTTTGTTTGTTTTCATATTATATACATAGTTTGTAAATATATAGTGTATATACATAGTGTATATACATAGTATATACACATATATAGCATGCTCATATGTTTTTTCAAATTTGGACGGGTTCAAATTCGGTGATAGAGAGACCTGAGTAATTAATAAGTTTTTACTACTACATATGTTGGTGTGAGTAGTTTGGCACTCTCGCCGCCCCCCTTAACCTGAGGTCTTGGGTTCAAGCTCTGAAAATGGAAATGATTTGTGTTGAGAGAGCTTTATTCCTTTGTGGGCCGACCCGGCTCGAACAAGATTGCCGCTCTGTGAATACACCAAAAAAATGTTGACATTTTGGCATGGATATTTAAGTGCAAGACGTTAAGAATGAATAAAACTACTGAAAATATATAAAGTAGTCATTGTAATTATTATTGGGAGCGCGTTATTGTGACATATAGGCTTTATATATTTGAGAGAGTTGTAAGAGAGTGATGGAGATTATGAATACAGTTACGAAAATATATAATGTACAAATCATTTTAGAAGACAAAGTATATAGATAAAATAATATTTGAGAAGATATAGTATTAATTTCATTTAAAAATCTTTATAATTTTTAATTATAGTGCAAAAGTTATTTAGGTATAATAAACTAGTGTAATGGCAAGTCTTATCAACCTAATATGAGCCATCAAATTAAAAAAACAATAAGGATATAATGAGAGAAAATATAAAATGAAGACATTAATGAAACTACTAATCTATATGCTACTTTTAGAAAATAAATTAATAATAATTAATAAAAAATACTATCAAGATAATTAAACAAAATACTCGCACTAACAATGAAATAAAAACATTTGTAAAAAATTGCCTAGATTTTGGACTTACAAAACCATTGAATTAATGTCATGAAACCAAAATAAAATTTAAGAAAAATATATTCTATCTTCACATTTAAATCAGAATATTATGACCTACATTTGTATTTATTAAATCTATATAGTCACAATTTAATTTGGGTACAAATCATATCAATCTCTGAGATTTCAAGTCAAGGTAAAATAAGTTTCTAAAATTTTAATCGTGTCAAAATATTTCTTGAACTTCTCATCTAGGCATAATTTAATTTGCGGTTTAATTATCATTATCAATTGAGTTGTCACAACTATTTCATGAATTGTATTTTCATTCATTTCTATAGACTTTTGATTTGAGGTGTTAAATCAAATTTACATAATCAAATTTAAATTATGGTTATGATTAATAAAGTATTATCACGAATAATACTTTATTACTCAAATATAATAACCATACTCTGATTCTCATACTAAATTCTGATGTATATAAGGCTTAATATTTTTTAATAGGCCACATGCATCATGAGCACACAAGTTAGGAATAGTATATTTTAAATATAAATTCATTTGCACCAATTTTTTAAATGAATGAATTAATAATCATATATCAAGATATTTATTGAATCTGAAATCAATAATTATGAACAAATTATTTCTGATTAAAATATTGATGGATAATAAGATATTGCGTCTGTTTGACACAATTTCTTTTGCTCCTGTGAATTCTTTAGGTGAGGTCGGATGATAACGAATGACAGTTTACAGTCATCGCGTTCACCACCACCACCGTCGTGCCAAACAGAGCCATTATCTAAAATTCAAGTCTTATTCACAATTTAATCACCATTAATTTCTTTTTGGTGTTAAAGGCAAACCAGAATTGGCTATTGGCAAACCAATTTTTATGAGTTATTATGCGCCTTTTGAAAATACGCTTTGTACATGCATTTTTAGGAAAAGTGTTCAACACAAAAATTGTAGATCTCGGCGAGATCTACAACTTTCGTGTTGAACGTTTTTCCTAAAAATGCACGCACAAGACGTATTGTCACCCTGATCGTAACTATAGTGAATTTTTGAAAATAACAAGAAAATACGTCTTGTCCATGCATTTTTAGGAAAAGTGTTCAACATAAAAGTTGTAGATCTCGACTAGATCTACAATTTTTGTGTTGAACACTTTTCCTAAAAATGCATGTAAAAAGCGTATTTTCAAAAGGCGCGTAATAACTCATAGAAATTGGTTTGCCAATAGCCAATTCTGATACACCACCCTTGATTAACTACCAGAGAAACTATATATGCATTAATTTATTCTCTCGGGCATTTACTAGCTTTGAGCCACCTAATAGTACTAATTATTTTTGCAATAAATAAGATAGGGAGAGTAATGCCATGTGTTGAGAGCTATTTAGAATCTATCCAGCCGACTTAATATTTTATTGTTGTAGGTTAAGAGGCTTGGGATATAAATTAAATAAATAGACAGTGCAATTTAACAACATGAAAATGTCTTTTAACCTTTTATTTTAGAGTTTTTGGTCTCTAACATATGATTTTATTTAATTGCATGATATGAATGCATTGTGAGACTAGTTTATTGATATATATAGAGTATGATATGTGAATATATAGAGTATGATATGTGAATTTATTATGACATGTTCAAATAATATATAGAGTATGATATGTGAATTTTGTGTGTGTGTGTGTGTGTGTGTTTTAAGTACAAAAAACTACACAAATTTGTTAATATCATGAGATTATATTCTGACCATTTAGAGTGCATATGATTTAAGTATGTGTGGCCATGAATCCTATTACTTTCAAAACAATATTTTATGTCAAAGTGTCATCACAGTAACGCACGTATGATCATATTTTAGCGATCGTGAAAGCCTAAATCTCATAAAATAAAATTTCATGAAAGTTCAAAACTTAGATAAATCATTGTCATTGTGTTTATTGATTAACATCAATTTTATTAATGCAACTGTATGCCCTAATCATTAATGTACATGCTAAAGCAATATTCTTAATTTCCTTCTTGGCTGCACTATCAATATTTAATTTTTAAAAACCTACATGTATGATCATAATTTTGAAACTTTATCAGCATCAAGTCTGGGAGTGAAGGATACAGTACCAGCTTATGTCGGCCAGAATTTGGAAGATGAAGAACTCCTCACCGGAGTCAGCTTCGCTTCAGGAGCTAGCGGATATGATCCTATGACTCCAGCTATTACAGTAGCTTCTCTCCCTTCCTCCCTCCCTCCCTCCCCTCACATTAGTTTATTTCTTGAAAACTAGGATTCATGTATACTTCAATTGTTTTTTAGCTTCATTACTTATATATACATACAAGTCGAACGGCATGGATCTCTTACCCTATGTTAGGGCAACGAAGGGCTTCGTCTGCACTGGCAGCGGGATACGCCGTCCGCTCCCAGCCGAGAGCCCGCCCTCCGCAGGCTGTGCGTGCCATCATGAAAAAGTGAAAAGAGAAAACAAGAATACGTACAAATGAGGTGGTAAACCCCAGCCCTCATGAAAAAGTGAAAACTACCCAACATCTTAATTAGTGGGAAGAGGAACCTAGATAGTGAGTTCTAAACGTAAGGTGGTTTGAAGAATCCGCAGCCATACGTCTGTAGATATGAGTAGGCACAATACCATGAGTAAAACTACAACTAATCTTGTGTGCCAAAGCAAAAATGGTCATCGCATCCGCGACCTTATTCCCCTCCCTAAAAATGTGAGCCAAATATATAGAAGATATTTAAAATAAAAAGTTGAGTTTGATGAAACATTCAAAATTATCAAATATAGCTTTATTATTTTTCTAATGACTTGACCTATATTATAATATATTTCAAAAAATAAAATACAATGCTCATTTAAGTCATGACACTCTATTCTAAATTAAAAGTAATGATGAAAATTTATAAAATTGAAAAGTTTTTATTAGAGCTCATATGTTGTCATTCGACATGTCAACTTTATTCAAGTTGATGTGAAAAGAATAATGATGGAAACCAATCATTTTGATTTTGAAAATTAATGATATATGATTATGATGAGACTTTTTTAAACAAAAATAGAAATGATGTATAATTATTTTCCGCATTAATAAATTAATAGTCTGCTTATTTTAAACTGCGTTAATTAATTGATCGGGGTGGAGCCACATATCTGTCGCGATCGGGGCACTGTCGCGGTTGGGCGTAGGGGCTGAGCCCGTGCCTGTTACTCATATGCCTACTACTATGATAGGTTGTCATTAGGCATTTCAACTTTATTAAATATATCATCCGTTCAAAATATTTTCTCATGTATGCTCATAATGAATTGCAGTCGACAATATCCATGCCGGATCAGCTGGGACTATTTGCAGAATATAAAGATAAATTGAAGGCCATCGCCGGCGAATCTGGAGCGGACAACCTAATTTCCGAGAGCTTGTTCGTGGTCTGTGCCGGCTCCGACGACCTCGCCAACACCTATTTCATCGCCCCTTTTCGCCAGGCGCATTACGACATTCCCTCCTACGTCAATTTGCTCGTCAACTCGGCTTCCGATTTCATACAGGTTAATTATACACAAACCCAACTGCTCTGAACAGTAATAACTATAGCTATAATAATCAATTATATATACCAAATATATTAATATTTATTTATTTTCTTGACAAATATTGATTTATTAAATATATCTATATTCCTACAGTCATCTATCAGTACTTATTTATGAGCTGCAGTATAGTTGATATTTTATTCCCTCAGCCTCCACCAAACGCTTTTATTGTTCATTAACAATTATGCAGACTCTGCATGTACTTCTCATCCTCATTTTTACTATAAACAGTCCGGCTTTGGGACCGAGCAATGGTATGCTCGTCGCTCGCGTCTCTCTGCAGCAGCGTAGCTTGGTGATGCCAGTGCTCTTGATCATCACACGAAAATCTATGGTATGCGCATAGAGAGGATGCGAGCGGCGGCTGAACCGTGCGCGCACGGGACATGAAATGCAGAGACGGCTTTGAATAGAAATAGATGGTCACTTATATAATCATCACATGCATTCTTCTACTTTTGAAGCCAAAATTCCAATAAATAAATAATTAATAACGTTCAAATTTAAGTTTTTAATTTTTAACATATCTATACTATTAAATAAGGAAATATGGAAATTAACTTTTTGATTTTTTCTGAAAAAAGCAATTTTAATTAAAATTATAAGCAGTTTTTTTTTTTAATTTAAATTAATATCTTAACTTTCAATTCAGACGTAGGATCGTAGTGGTCTTATTGTGGAAATTAATCGTCTCGATCAACTAGATCCATCCAACAACATACGAGAGACCGCGCACGGGCGCCCTTATCCGGTCGCGACACAATTGCAGGGTCCCAAAATGACTGCCTGGCCTATTGGGGTTGCGAGCTGCAGGAGTGTTGTCATAATGTGATACTGTAACGGCCGGATTACTGTCGTAGCGCACCTTAATAACCGCATGAGAATTTAAGGTTTTCAATATTTTAGGATTTACAAGTTGAAATTTTATGAGGAAATTTGAAAAATTGAAAAAAAAAACTTGGTGTATTTTTGCTGGCCCTGTAAATATTGAATAATAGCGTTATCTGAGAATATTTGGGCTCCGTTTGAAACAGTGGTGGCGGTCATTCATGAACGCTCATCTAAGGAACTTTATCCATTTGAACATAAAAAGTGGATTAAGTTTCTTAGGTGCCCGTTCACGAATGACGGTTTTACCACCGCGTTCACGACCGCCACCCTCTTGCCAAACGGAGCCTTTATTTCAATGGATCAAAATCCGTACTATAAGAAAAACGTTCTTCATTCGAATGAATTGTAAGCCTGAAGCAGAAAATGAACCTTTCGAAAATCCTATAAGGCTCCGTTCGAGAAACTCAAAGTTTTAGGCTTTGAGTCAAACTCAATTTTTGTGTTTGTTTGTAGAATAGTTTTCATGCACAAGAATTGAAACTGTTAATTTTTCTGTTCGGCTATAGGATAATTTTCAGACACAAGTTTTTGCGAGATTTTTTATCATGAATAATTAACATCTTTAAATCGAAAAAAATATTTAAATTGCTAAAATAGTAATCATTATCAAATAATGCAGATAAAATAGTAATTATTACTTTAAGAGAGAAAAGAACAAGATTTTCTCTCAAAACCGATCAAAATGGAAAGATTTTCTCCATATGCTATTTTCTTAATGGATCCAATCCAGTAGATTTTGGAGGAAAACCAATACCCTTAATAAAAGACCAAGCGAACACGTCTGAATGGAATTCGATTGCACAAAATCAATTCCTTCCAACAAAACCTACCAAACGAACATAGCCTGATAATATGTGATCGATCTATGTATGTGTAAATAAATGTGTATATTTATATGTATTTATTTATACAACACGTAGACATGTATAATATTTATTTATTTATTGCATGCAGAAATTACATCAAATGGGAGCTCGTAAAATAGCGTACGTAGGGCTCCCTCCAATAGGGTGCCTGCCCTCACAAAGGACACTTGGAGGAGGGGTTTCAAGAGAATGTGTAGCTACTCGGAATGAAGCCGCAATGCTTTACAATTCCAAAATCGCTGCAGAACTCAAAACGCTCGGCACAAATTTTGAAGGAACAAAACTCATCTATCTGGATATCTACACCATAATTCTCGACCTTGTTCAGAGACCCTCCTTTTATGGTAATTATTTGTTTCTCTCTCTCTCTATATATATATTTCTCAGTTCCCCCCGGCGGGCTCCGTTTTCAAATCTAGAACACCGAGTGAAATGACAGCGCGATGTGCGGCGTCTCGACACTAGTGTCATCTCGGAAGGCCACTAATGTTATGTTATGTTAGCGCAGGTTTCATTGCCGATCTCCTGGGAGATCACTTTGTGTCTCCAGGGAGATCATTTCGCTGAAATTTAATTAGAAAAGGAATTCGCATTCCCGTGCGCCTTAGACAAGGAAATCGCTGAAATTTCCCGTGCTTTCAAGATCGCGACACGTGTGCACTGTTATTTCACCCGATTCTAGATTTGGAAACGGAGTCCGGTTCCAAAAAATATTATAATTATTACTATGTATTAAGCAGTAAGTAGCTTAATAAAATATTATAATTTTTTCTATCTCCTTCCCATTTAGTCTAGCTATCCTCATATCTAATTCACAAGTTATTTGAGTAATTAATATTAATTTATTAGAATAATTAGATCCATATTGAAGACTATCCTAGTTAACAATTAGTAATTAAGTACTAATTAGTCTACTTCAAAACTATTCAATTACAAATTATCTCTAATAAAACTAATGATCAATCTTCTTCTATGACTTTAGTAATCTATAATTATTACTATTTTTAACATTATAAGCCTTAATTAATTGTAATTTATCATGACAAATTATTAAATATTCAACTATATTTCATGTTTAATTAAATTAAAGATAATTGACTAATCTCAGTGAGTGATGATGTTAGGCTGGGATTAAGAAATAAAGTTGGTAGTATATAATTATTTCACTTTAGGACTTAAGGAAAAGTCATCTTGACTTCTTAACTATTGTGATTATTTCATACTATTAGAATTGCTTTTAATTCTTTTCCTTAATTGAGCTTCTAACCAAAATAAATTTTAATTTAAGTTTTATAGATAAATATATACATATGGAATCTGAAATTAACAAAAAAAAGAATTATAGCCCTTGTAATTTAAAGAATTGTATTCTTTATTTTATTTACTTTTATTCACAATCATTTTATATAAAATTTCACCAATACTTTTGTAAGTCATTGTTAAAAATGTTCTTATTTAATTAAATTTTAATCAATTAAGAGTTCAAATTATTGTTTTATTAGTGTCAAATTAATAAGAAATGTCAACAATTGATATTAAAACACATCAATATCATATGTAGTTAATTAGTTTGCTCTCTCTCTCTCTCTCTCCCTCCCTCTCTCTCTCTCTCTCTCTCTCTCTCTCTCTCTCTCTCTATATATATATATATATATATAATGACAACTAAATCTTTGTTGGATCCAGCCATTCATAAACTATGCATTTGCTCAATTGATGTGCCCATAAATGCAATGTTGTTTGTTGTCCACACTTAGCACACAAGGGCCACAACACGTCAATAATATTGCATACAAATATCAAGTATTTGAACGACACTCATAAATTGTTGTATATATTTTCCCAAACTTCAATTGCTTATAAAGAAATCATACACAAACTAACTTTTCCATCAGCATGAACAAATTAGAGGGGTGAAAATAGTTAATAAACAGTTTTTAAGTAAATTGATGCTTTTATACAATGTGCAAAGTAAAAGATACATGGATACACCATCACTACAAAGCAAAAGAAAGAAAAACACTAGCTAGGGGAAGACTCCTCCATGCCAATAACAATCATATGACATATAAAACTACTGAAAGGAGGAAATAGATAGGTGTGATCGAAAAGTTAAGCAGTAAAAATGACTTCTAGAGTGGCGGTGGAGAAACATGACGAAGCTGAAATTTGGGGTGTGAATGATGGTGAACTTGTAATGATAATAGCCATTTAAAAGTGTTTCCATCTATCAGATATTCCTAAGAGTAATAGTTAGGAGATGCAACTTTGATGGATTTTGGCTGATCTTGATTATGGTAGAAGGTATGGCTACCGTTCTTGTGAGTGTTAAGATTGTGAACAGTTTGATTATTCTACTCTCCATTGGAGCTACAATTGTCGTGGAAGCATGCAGATGACACGAGATGTAATAGTTTTGATAGATTCTACGTAGATTGGGCTAGATAAGAGTGTGTGTTAATTAAGCTCTAGACGGTGATGCCATATATAAAAGCTAAAAGATCGGGTGACAATTATGTTAAGCTCTAGACGGTGATGCCATATATAAAAAAGATAATTAGAACAATACCTTTGTTGTGTATTTCTCATTAGCTAGGTATAATGTAAGTACTTATACACTTGAATATTAGTGTAGATGATACAATAGTGAGTTTTTTTTTTACAAAAACAAATGGAGGAATCTAGAAATTATTACAAGAAGAAAAATGTGTAGTCTAATATATAGTTTCTCATTAGTTATTAGCTGGAAGCCTGGAACTCTAATTGAAGTGTATTATTATTATTATTATTAAAAATAACATATTAAATATTATTTTAACTTATAGAAAAATAACTTGAAATGCTTCAAACTTTTGTTAGACTGAAGAATAATTAATGGTTACGTGCAATTGCAGGATTTGAAGTGTCAAATAAAGGATGTTGCGGCACAGGAGAATTAGAGGTTTCAGTGCTCTGCAATCCTAAGTTACCTATTTGCACAGATGACTCCAAATATGTATTTTGGGATAGCTATCATCCCACTGAAAGAGCTTATAAAATTATAGTAGATAACCTTCTGCAGAGGTACCTCAAATATTTAGTCTAAATTTAGCAAATATTGATTCTATGATGTCAAAGAGGAGGAGATTGTATTATCTTTTTATTTATTTTCTTAATTTTTATTTGAGTGGTTGATTTGTTAGTAGCATTGTTTTATGAATGTGGCATGAGATTTAAGTTACTACATGAACCTCATATATTAAATCTATGATGTAATAATGTATTATTTATTTCAATGTATTTCCCCAATTTTCATTAATTTGAGTTGGATTGAATAAATAAAATAGTATTTTATGAAGTATGATTTAAAGTGGGAGCATTAACTTATGCACATTCGTACAATTTTATGATCGAATATTCCTATTGTACACCTAAATTTACAAATTACGCCCTTCATCTTATGGATTTATCATGTCTTTTACAAGGATATTAATTGCAAAATTCGCCCTTTAGAATTTATTATCTGTTAATTTTTATGCATGTGTCATCAACAAAGAATATTTCATTAGAAATTACAGGCTTCATTAATTTATTCATTTTTATTTCATGGTTTAGTTTTTTGTAAATTGCATAGCTCAGTGAATATTTATTTTTAAATTATTATTTTCATCATGCCTCATTTTTAAAAATTTGCAAAGAATATTCATGAATGATATTAATAATTTAAAATAATTAATTAAATATCAATATGCATTCCAATAAAATGCCTTCATGCAATGCTTATAATTCTTCCCTATATACTCAATCCTATATATGGATATATAAATTTTGTAGAATACTTGGGACTAATATATTATTGTTTTTCTTGCTAACATGAAATCAATACTATTCGTTTCGCGGGTTTTACAAGGAGGGTTTTGGTTTTAGTCAAAAATCAAAAAATTTTAGGTTTTGGTCCAAAATCAATTTTTTTGTTCGTTTGCACCCATGGTTTTGCAGGAAGATTTTGAAAAATAAATTTTACCAAATGAAAAAAAAAAATTTGTTCGTTTGCACCCATGGTTTTGCAGGAAGATTTTGGTCAATCATTTTTTCTTCATTTGCACCCATGGTTTTGCGGGTAAGATGATCAGACATGAAAGAAAACCTATCAAATTTGGTGGGGTTTGGGGATAGGTAGATTTCCAAAGTTCCAAAATCTATGGGTTTTGGGCAAAAGCCAATCTCGTCCATAAAAAGGTTCAAACGAACAACATAATTGGTTTTGGTCCAAAACCTTCCTCCAAAAACCGATCGGATCAATTCCTTCCGCTAAACACACGAAACGAACACACATATTGGTTTTGATATACCCAAAACCAATTCCTTCATTTCAAAACCCGCGAAACGAACGCAGCCTTAGGGTTATTATCGAGTGCTTGAATTTCTTGGAGCACAAGTCTACTTAAAATGATTTTATGTTGACTTGAAATTGCTTTGAGATTGAGAGTAGAAGTGGAAATAATGAGGAAAATTTGTGTGACAATCGAGTGTAAACTTAACAAACACAGCCG
The DNA here is from genome assembly GCA_033032865.1 of Dactylorhiza incarnata. Taxonomy (NCBI): domain Eukaryota; kingdom Viridiplantae; phylum Streptophyta; class Magnoliopsida; order Asparagales; family Orchidaceae; genus Dactylorhiza; species Dactylorhiza incarnata. Next base: position 3,336,022 of record JAWHQI010000133.1, on the reverse strand, counting down.
CATCATTGTGCCACACGAGAAATACTCAAAAACTCGAGATTGATTTAAGATCAACTTGTGTACGACTTACATTACACAATGTTAGCATGCATATGATGATCTCATTGAGCATGGGTGTAATTAGAACCGTTAGAATTTAGAATCGCCTCGATTCAATCTGAGATCGATTTGAAATCGGCTTTAAATTACGACTTAGCCGAGTTTTGACTCATGGCTAGCTCAAACTGCTCAAGTTCAATCTGAGATATATGCTAGCGACATTGGACGGGCCGCGATAATACCTCATCCACGACAGTGGCATGACGCGATAATACTCACGCCGCTCACAGTCCCCGAGCGTGGTATTGCAGTCCCTCAGCACGACTGCCCTCCGGGGGCTGGGAGCGAGGGATTGTCATTACATGGTGGCACTGTCACGACCGCACAGGATGACCCCGTGCACTACTGCTCATATAAATATAAAGACGAAAATATTTTCATAAGAAACATAATTTCTTAGATATAGAAAATACTATTTTTTATATTTATTTGTATTTTTTTTTTATAAATCTGGCGGATGAACAGTGAGGCAATCCATCGTTCATCCACCTATTAATATAGTTCATATTATATATATCTTATTTATTATAATATATTAATTAATAATGAACAGTGACTGTGTACGTGATACGCATATCACTACTATTCAACTATCATGTTCCTTTATAATAATATTATATTTTTTTTTTATATTATAAAATATTAATTAATAATGAATAGGGTTTGTGTAGGCTATATGCCTACTGTCACTGTTCAACTATCATGTTCATTTATAATATCATGTCTTAAGGTCCAGTCTTCTCTTATGTGTGATCTAGCTAGGATTAAGGCTTCGTTTGGGGGAGACTTATTTTCACCGGTCAAGTGGTTACGACCGCATGAATCGGACCTTAATTAAGGTCCGGTTCATGCAACCGGACCTTAATTAAGGTCCGGTTCATGCGGTCGTAACCACTTGACCGGTGAAAATAAGTCCTCCCAAACTGTGGCTAGTCCTATCCAGTTGTATTGTGACAATAAAGATGTAATCAGTATTGCCAACAACCTAGTTCAGCACGATCACATCAAACACTTTGAGGTGGATAGACAAAATCAAAGAGAATATTGAGAAGAAAAATATATGTATTTCATTTGTTTCTTCAGAGGGGCAATTAACTGATATTCTTACTAAGAGTTTGTGGGTGAATGTGTTCCGTGGTTTTATCCACAAGTTAAGTATTAGATATATAGCATGCCCAACTGATGGAGTGTTACAATTAATTAAGTAAATATGTATCCCTTGTAGTATTAACTTTCCATTTGATATCTAATCGATGAGCGCAGCGGAAAGGATCGAAATATAGAGGATTGGGAACGACATTATACCTCCGGCCATTAGAGCCGTCTTTTGGACGATCGGCTTCGAGTGGTGAACGAAGAAACCAAGGGCTGCACTGGACGATCCCGTATAACCCCTGCTGCGGTCCTGGAAATGCCAAGATTGAAGTCGGGGCGGCGTTAGGGCTATATCCGACTGGAGAAGGAGGCGGATTCCTTGCGGTGGCTGTTAACGCAATCTTGATGTTGCGTCTTGGAGATCGCCGGCTGGAGGGAGACGCGACTGGAAGTCGCCGGAGCCGGGGAGGAGGAACGCCGCCTGGAGGCACTGAGGTTGCCGGAGCCGCGAAGGATGGACTCCGCCTGGAGTCGCGTCGAGCAGCACCCTCCTGGCTTCGCAAAAACGAGAAGGCGCGACCCACGACTTCGCCCTAACCGACGGGAGGAAAAGAAATGGGGGGAGGGTTTCGGCTTCTGAATTTTGGGGGCTAAAGTGAACCGAATGGATTGTTGAGATGGGTTTACAATCCCTATTTATACCCAAATTCAGGGCCTAGAGTTAACCCTGAGCGATCGTGTCCGTCCATCCTCCCATCTAGAGGATTTGGACTAAACCTTGATCTAACCGCAGACCACGATCACATTTGAGTCCGATGAGTCATACCTAATACTGAGCACCCCACCGCACCACTACGCGGTTGAATCAATACGAGAAAAAAGGCTAACACTCTCCCACTTGATTCAACGCGCAGTAACCTATTTTAACATTTAGAAAATAATTAATTTTATTTATAATAATAAAATAATACTAGACTCGTGGGGTGTCAGTTAACAAAAAAGAGACTTTTCGTATGGCCATACTAATAGAACAAAACAATGACTCTCGACCCAAACTTTATGTGATCACTGAATACTTGAATAGAATGTCATAATTACAAGAACTGTAGGGGTTGTATCTTAAGAGGTAGACACTCCCTTCCACAATTACTATGTAACCGCTAAACCCTATCAAGTGCCTTATGTGGCAATATAACTTTATGAGTGGATACTCCCACTCTTTAATGCAATACAAAATCTCTCAACATGACTTTAATGCGCACAAAGGAGATAGTAAAGTGAAATACTGCATTAATCCAAAAGGAGAGTTATAATAAACGTCATGACTACTTAACCATCAAGAGAGTCCACAAGACCCATACTTTCAACATGACTTTTGTACAATTTAGGTGGGAGCCCCTTAGTCATGGGGTCTGCTATCATAAGCAGTGTGCCTATATGCTAAATGATGATTTTACTCTCCCTTACATTTTCTCTAACCACCAAGAACTTAATATCTATGTGCTTGCTGCGGCTCCCACTTTTGTTGTTCTTGGCGAAGAACATTGCTGCAGCGTTGTCACATAGAAGCTTCATTGGCTTAGGTACTGCATCCATCACCCTAAGCCCTGAAGAAAAATTCTTCAGCCACAATGCCTGCTTCGTTGCTTCATAACATGCAATAAACTCTGCTTCCATGGTCGAAGATGCTATAAGAGTTTGTTTGACACTCTTCCAAGACACTGCACCGCCGGCTAACATGAAAATATAGCCAGAAGTGGACTTCCTCGAATCCTGGCAACCGGCAAAGTCTGCATCCGTGTATCCAACTATATCCAGATGATCGGACTCTCTGTATGTAAGCATGTAATCCTTCGTTCCCTGGAGATATCTCATAACCTTCTTAGCCGCTGTCCAATGCTCTGGTCCAGGATTACTTTGATATCTCCCTAACATCCCCACTACAAATGCGATGTTTGGTCTAGTGCAAACCTCTAAATAGACCAGACTGCCAACCGCAGACGCATACGGAATATTTTTCATGGATTCCAATTCCAGAGAATTCTTGGGGCATTGTGACAAACTGAATTTGTCACCCTTTACTATAGGAGCTATAGGACTTGAACAATTTGCCATATTAAATCTCTCCAAAATTTTGTTAATATATGCCTTCTGAGATAACCCCAAGATCCTTTTAGATCTATCTCTATGTATCTCAATTCCTAAGACATAGGATGCCTCTCCTAAGTCTTTCATGTCAAAATTTTTGGAAAGAAATTGTTTAGTCTCCCTTAGCATTCCCAAGTTATTGCTTGCTAGCAGGATATCATCAACATACAGGACTAATATTATGAATTTGCTCCCACTAACCTTGAAGTATATGCACTGATCCACAATGTTTTCCTCAAAACCAAATGAGATTATAACATTGTGAAACTTGAAATACCATTGTCGTGAGGCCTGTTTTAGCCCATATATTGATTTCCTTAGTCTGCAGACAAGCTTTTTATGTTTCTCTGAAATGAAACCTGTAGGTTGCTCCATGTATACTTCTTCCTCAAGACCCCCATTTAAGAATGTCGTTTTGATATCCATCTGTTGTAGCTCCAGATCATAATGAGCTACAAAGGCCAAGATTATCCTTAATGAATCCTTCTTTGAAACTGGTGAGAAGGTGTCGTGATAATCAATACCTTCCTTTTGAAGGAAACCTTTGGCAACAAGTCTTGCCTTATATCGTTCAATTTTACCAGAGGCATCAATTTTGGTCTTAAAGACCCATTTGCAGCCTACGGCACGATGGCCATCTGGTAATTCTACTAGATCCCACACTTGATTATGTGCCATAGAGTTTAACTCATCCTTCATAGCATCAAACCACTTATCAGAATCTGTTCGGCTCATGGCCTCTGAAAAGGTGATAGGGTCTTGATTGAGTCCAGACATGTAGTCGGTCTCCTGCAAGTATACAACGTAATCAGATGAAATAGCTGATCTTTTAACTCTTGAGGATTTCCTTACATCTGACTGAATAGGTAGTTGTGATGCAACCTCAACCACTGGTTGTGGTTCCTGAACGACTGCCTCACTAATCACACCTTCATGAGAGCTTGGAATAGGAATATCCTCAACCACTTCATCACAAGATGGAATCTGAATAGATGAGTGTTGAGCCATAATAGGTATTAGCCCACCAGGTTCAACACTACTACCTGAAGGTGCAGAATCCTGCACCTCTTCTAACACAGCCTTGTGAGAACAGCTCTCGTCAGTATTATTATTCTCAAGAAAAATAGCATTCCTTGCTTCTACTATTTTAAGCGGGTGAGATGGACAATAAAATTTGTAACCCTTGGACTTTTCTGCATAGACAATGAAAAAACCACTGACTGTCCTCGGGTCCAATTTCTTCTCATGTGGGTTGTACACCCTAACCTCTACTGGACAGCCCCATATGTGCACATGATTCAAACTGGGTTTCCATCCATTCCATAACTCAAAGGGTGTTTTAGGAACAGACTTTGATGGAACCCTGTTTAAGAGATACACTGCTGTTTTTAAGGCTTCACTCCACATACGAGGAGGGAGAGTTGAGACACTTATCATGCTCCTGACCATGTCCATTAAGGTACGATTCCTTCTTTCAGCTACACCATTTTGTTGTGGTGTGCCAGGCATCGTATACTGAGCTATAATTCCATGTTCCTCAAGGAATATGGCAAATGGACCAGGTCGTTGGCCTTCACTTGTGGACCTACCGTAGTATTCACCACCCCTATCCGACCTGACAATCTTGATACTCAAACTAGATTGTTTCTCTACCTCTGCTTTATAAACTTTGAAAGCATCTAGTGCTTCTGACTTGTCATTCAGAAGGTAGAGAAACATGTATCTTGTAAAATCATCAATGAAGGTAATGAAATATTTTTGACTATTCATACATGAGGTTGTAAATGGTCCACATATATCAGTGTGAATAATCTTTAATTTTTCATCACTTCTTCTAGCCCCTTTATTGGACTTGTTGGTCTGCTTTCCCTTCATGCAACCTATACAAGATCCAAAATCAGATAAGTCAAGTGTCTGAATGACACCTTCCTTCACTAATCTTTTTAGGCGCTCTATGGAGATGTGACCCAATCTCCTATGCCATAGGCTAGATGAGTGAATATTTTTCACATTGAAATTACTATTATTAGCATGCATCACAGTAAAAGATTGCATATAATTTGAATCGAGATTAAGACTATATAATCCATCTGTCAATATACCAGAGCCAATAGTAACCAAATCTTTAACAATCAGAAAAGAAGAGTCTTTAAACTAAAAATCAAAGCCCGTAGGCGCTAGTCTTGATACAGATACTAGATTTTTAGAAAAACTAGGGATATAAAAAGTCTTTTCCAGGTCCAAAATGTATCCAGTCTGTAGGACGAGCCTATATGTCCCCACACCTTCGACATTTGATGGCATCTTGTTCCCTGAATAGACGCACAGTTCTCCATCACTGGGTTTCCTTAGACTTTGAAACCCCTGCACGATAGTAGAAACATGTATTGTGGAACCTGAATCAATCCACCATGTATTATGAAAATCATGGGAATTTACAAAATTTGATTCATAGCATACTAAAGATGTCATACCTCCAGTCTTGGCAAGCCATGTCTTGTATTTATTGCAGTCCTTCTTCATGTGACCCTTCTTTTTGCAGAAGAAACAAGTGGATAGCTTCAGGTTTTCCGGTTTCTTTATGGAAATTGCTATCCCCTTGCTTCTATCCTTTGGGTCAACTTTGGACTTGCTTGACTGCCCTTTCTCTTTATTGTGTGTCATAAAGTGCACTGATTCCATTTTCTCTTGTTTCAGCCTGCCTTGCTCTTGAACGCACATGTTCAATAGCTCATTCACCGACCATTTTTCCTTATGTGTCATATAAGACACCTTAAAGGCGGTGTAATCAGCAGGCAATGAAGTCAAAATAAAATGAACCAGAAATGACTCTGAGAAGTCGACATCTAATGCCTTCAGTTGAGCAGCTATGTCCCTCATCTCCATAATGTGTCCTCTCACGCTTTCTGTTCCTTTTAGCTTCATGGAACAGAGCTTTGCCATTAGAGTGCTGGCCTGAGCTTTATCCGAGCTGACAAACTGTTCGTCAATGGCCCCCATCAGTTCTTTAGCAGTTTTGCACTCGGGGATAGATCCCCTAATGCTCTGACTGACGTGGGTCTTGATCACCATTATACTAAGACGATTGGATCTCTCCCATCGCTCGTATAAGGTACGATCAGCTGGTGTGCTCTCCGTCGTAGGGAGAGCGGGCTCATCGGCCATGCGAAGAGCCAAATCAAGGTCCATGCACCCCAATGCTAGAAGCACCTTATCTTTCCATATTTTATAATTATCCCCCGTTAGAGTGGGTATTAGCTGAGTGGGGTCAATCACGGTGTTGAACACTGTAAAAAACGCAAAAAGTACACGCTTACGTTCAGTATGAAAATAACGAAGTAAAATCTTTACTTTAAAATAGGCATTATGCAAAACTTTAATTTAACAATTAACTCATGTTAATTGTTAATGGTAAAAATCCAGTCTCCCTTTGGGCAAAGACCGCTATCACATTGGATTTTACCTTACTTTATTTTATATAAATATAGTCAGTAAGTAGTATGCCACCATTAATGGAATCTCGTACCTGTGGGTATGGGGACCCATCGATAGTGGTATATGCTTACTACTATATGCCGATTAAATTCTAACCGCTAATCATTACTTCCCTGTGGGCCAGGTAATGAATAACAAACATGAATAGAACCGCAACGTGCCTAAATTAGATTAGTGATTTTATAACGCATCCCATGATATGTTCCCAGAGAATCACTTTAACCGGGTTTTTCAGAATGCTGTGGCTACTTCTGAAAAACGTCGATAAACATTTATTCTAATTTTTTGCACACAAAAAAAAAATTTGGAGCTCAAAACAGAGGACCCGAATCCGATCACCAAAAGACCCCAGGAACAAGTAAAAACACCGAGGAAACTTCAGGCACTGCATATCCAACCGTCAAGTAGTGTTGTGACTCCTTCCTTCATTCCTGTATGCTTGCCCCGCCAATTCACACCGGATAGCACAGGAGTACACCATAACTTCATTAGAGGACGCTGACGGGTGTGACGATCGGATTCGGGTCAAGATTGCGTATTTGTTCATTGCCACAAAAGTACATTCCAGACAATAAAAATAATAATTTACAGGGCCTTGAAAAAATATTACAACCATTCCAGACAAGGGCAATGAAACAAATAACGCAATCTTTCAAACAAAAAACGAGCATCCAACCAGAAAACTACGCGCGTTTGGGAAGAAATCGCCCAGAATATTTTTCAAAACATCATCACAGATTTTTTGGAAGAAATCTTCACATAGGTTTTGAAATAAAAGTAATGCCATTTTGGGAAGAAATCTCCACAGAAGTTTTATCAAACCGTTCTCATTTTGACCTCTATAGATATGCTCTGATACCAAGTGTAGTATTAACTTTCCATTTGATATCTAATCGATGAGCGCAGCGGAAAGGATCGAAATATAGAGGATTGGGAACGACATTATACCTCCGACCATTAGAGCCGTCTTTTGGACGATCGGCTTCGAGTGGTGAACGAAGAAACCAAGGGCTGCACTGGACGATCCCGTATAACCCCTGCTGCGGTCCTGGAAATGCCAAGATTGAAGTCGGGGAGGCGTTAGGGCTATATCCGACTGGAGAAGGAGGCGGATTCCTTGCGGTGGCTGTTAACGCAATCTTGATGTTACGTCTTGGAGATCGCCGGCTGGAGGGAGACGCGACTGGAAGTCGCCGGAGCCGGGGAGGAGGAACGCCGCCTGGAGGCACTGAGGTTGCCGGAGCCGCGAAGGATGGACGCTGCCTGGAGTCGCGTCGAGCAGCACCCGCCTGGCTTCGCAAAAACGAGAAGGCGCGACCCACGACTTCGCCCTAACAGACGGGAGGAAAAGAAATGGGGGAGGGTTTCGGCTTCTGAATTTTGGGGGCTAAAGTGAACCGAATGGATTGTTGAGATGGGCTTACAATCCCTATTTATACCCAAATTCAGGGCCTAGAGTTAACCCTGAGCGATCGTGTCCGTCCATCCTCCCATCTAGAGGATTTGGACTAAACCTTGATCTAACCGCAGACCACGATCACATTTGAGTCCGATGAGTCATACCTAATACTGAGCACCCCACCGCACCACTACGCGGTTGAATCAATACGAGAAAAAAGGCTAACATCCCTCTCTTATATAAGAGGTGTCATCTCATTAATATCAATACACACAATATTTTCAGTCCACTTAACACGAGTTATATACTATGCTAATGAAAATGGTCCCATGTCGTAAAGTTTGGGGCTGATCTAGAAGTTGATTTTGATATGAAGCGGGTATGTATTTTTCTGTATGCTTTTGATTCATGTATATATATACATACATATATATATATACATGCATATATACATATATACATACATACATACAAACATATATATATATATATATATATATATATATATTCATACATACATATATATATATATATATGAGTGACAGTGCACGGGGGGCCCCCCGTGCCCTGCGCTACAGTACTCTACGCGCACCCGGCGGGCTTCGCCCGCACCCGGCGGGCTTCGCCCGCACCCGGCACGACAGTACTTTGTCCGCATTCGGCGAGACGACGATCATTAGCTAATGTTTGATTAATACCTCAAAGCCTGCATATAGCACCAGCGCGGTAAATTTTTAAAAATATGATCTCTGAATATTTTTAAAATATATAGTATAAATAATATTTCAGTATTTATGTTGCAAAATATTCGGCACAGATAAACTTTGAATATAATAATCTTTATATTTATATTTATGTATTTGTAAATATTCGTCGATTTTAAGAAATGGAAAAGAATAAAAGATATAAAGATCTCCATATATATATTGATAGGTATAGGCTTCGCCCGCCACCATTGGTCTTCGCCCATATATAAATATTTATATATTTAATGTTTAAAACGCGTAATAGGTGGAGAGGTGAGGCTTTTATTACTCCCACATCGGCAGAAAATAAAGTCTGATGCTCTTTATAAAGGCCCGCAACAGTTCATTGCCAGATGTGTTCCTATGAGCTGTAATCTGTTGTGCGTGTTATGAAATATTGTGGTCCAGCGGGCTAAATTCTTGTGGGCCGGTCCGGCCCGGTCTAAAATAAAAAAGAGCTCTTTTTAAAACAAATTTTTGATTACACAGAATGCGGACCTATTAGTTGGCGGGATGTACGAAAATTTGTACAGTTGGCTAGAATTTAAAATATTCCAAAAAAATTCAGACTTATAGGGGATAAAAAAGTCATTTCACGTTGTAGGGTAGAGGAGCCCTACAAAATTTATAGGTTTAGGACATCATGGTAGGTTTAGGAGACCTAGGAAAAAAATATGAACGGTCCTGATTCGTCATGCGATCGAACGGCCGAGATCTTATAATCTGATCAAATCGAACGGTTCAGATTGATATAATGGTATGCCACCATTACACAAAAATTAAAAAATTACAAAAATCCTTAAAAAGTATACTTCTTTATATATATAGTATAGATATATCTTTTATATTATAGTATATTAATTAATAATGAATAGGGTTTTATATTATAGTATATTAATTAATAATGAATAGGGTTTGTGTAGGCGATATGCCTACGGCCACTGTTCAACTATCATTCATTTATAATTGGCAAAAATTGTAAATAGGTCCTAACGTTTGGGGGTCATTTGAAATTGATATCTAATGTTTAAAAAGTTTGAAATCGGTTCTCAATCTTTCAAATTTTTTTTAAATAGATCTCATTTAACCTCTCCGTCCATCTGATTAACGAAAATGTTGAGGTGGATGTTGAATAGACAGTTATTATCATTTTTAATTGGCACCTTTTTAATAAAGACAAGAAAGCAGATTATTTTTTATTTCTTTAAGTGATCGTCCAGCAAATGTGCCGAACTCCACCTCCGTCTCCTCCAGCGCCGACCTCCGTCTCCTCCAGCGCCGACCTCCGCCTCCTTTGACGACCTAGATCACATAGAGATAGGGAGTTCTTCTCCTTCTCCAGCGACATCAAGGACATGCAGATCTGGTGGTATATCCTCCAATTTAGTTACTTCCCTCTCTCTTTCCTAGATTTGAAATGTTTATTTTCTAGGGTTTACAGATTCCCCTGCTTTCCACAATAAAATTTCAAAAGGCTGAACCAGTTTTAGCGGCTAGCCATGTTGACATTTCATTAGTTGTATGCATTATATTAACCTCGAGGTACACCTCTATGTTCCAGATTGTTTCAAAAAAATCTATTTATAGTGAATGTTACCAGCATAGTATTGTTGAAGCCAGAAAAATCTCGGTTCCAAAATTCGGATCAATGCAGCCGGAGGCTACTCGCCCATCAGTCCGAATAAATGGCTTGACTGGCAACGACGAAAAGGGCTCGGACAAAAATCAACAGGACCCCAGGCGCTGCGGCAGAGAGGTCTCACCACGTACACAGAAGCTCAGAAGAGACTTCCCCTCCAAAACCAAAAATGACCGAGCAGGGTACGAGGAAGGCACCGACATGGCTAGTACCGAGAGTAACTACCAAGGATGACGGGTCCGAGAATTTGAATGTGGGAGTTCCAAAAGCTCAAGTTCAGATATCAATCCCAGCACCCCTGGGGTCCTATTTATAGGAAAACTAAAGAGGGGGGGGGGTCATATTTATACCCCACCCAACTCGGCAACTCGGCGACATTGAGGCGACCTCGTCTGAAGAGGGGCGAGTATCACCTATGGTCGCCCACCTTTTGGCGAATATCTGAGCTACTCGCGCTAGTCCACCCATACTCGCTCAGGCCTTCTTTTGCTCCTGCTGACTGAGCTGTCTTGTGTCTTGGACTGCTGACCTCTGGTTTGACCTTGACTTTTGCCTACGTGGCTTTGAGTGGACCCATCCTCGGAGAATGAGGGTTGTACACAATTCCCACTCTTTGCGAGTAACGTAGTTGCTCAGAAAGAATCATCCAACCTTCATTCGACGACTTGTCCTTCTGGCGAGTACTGATCTATAGTCGGCATCTCTCTGGCCAATGCCCTGACCCTATATATAGAGGGGGAGGGGTCTCTGATGGCAAGGCTTTTCCAATCTCGCTTCAAGATGTCGTGCAATCATGCTGAGGAAGATGCTGCTGATATGGCTGACCTCATAGGTTTGCTTCCACCTCTTCGGACTCCTGCTTGCGTTGATGTCGAGCTTGGAGACTTCCTCACCTCCAAGAAGAGGAAGTGTCTTGCGAAGAAGAAGAAAAAAGAGAAAAAGAGGAGAACGTCTGCTTCAGAGGATGTCGCCGATCCTCTAGGCGACCAACGTCAGCAACTGCTCGACGATCTGGGTCTTTCTCGCGAGGGCGACTCGCCTGTTACTGATCCTCCCGCACCAAATCTCGCCCCAGAGGCGAGTACGACTGGGACCTTGGCCCACAACCAACTGGACGTCACACCCGTGCGAGGTAGGAGCTACCCACTCGCTACCTTTTAGCTCGCTAATTCATTTATGCTGGCGAGGTTTTGACACTTTTCCTGATACTCGCAGATTCGCCGACTACTAATGCTCAAGAGGAGCCTTTTGTCGTGCCGCCTTTGCGATCATCTCCGATGATCTCGCCTGGGGCTTGTAGTCGCTCGGTGCGAATCCTTCACAACTCCTTGTTGGAGAAGCGACCTTCAAGCGAGCAGAGGGCTCCTTCGGCGAGCAACGCGCCTCCACCGCCACCGCCCCCACAATAATCGGAGTTGGCGAGCAGCTCGCAGCTGCCCGCTGGTGGGCTTCCGCCGCGTCCTCCGTTCCCTCCTCCTGTCGACATCCAAGGCAATCAGCGCCCTTTCTTTTCTGCCGCTCCCTCAACCCATTTGGGAGAATCCTCGCACCGAGGCAGGGTTGGGGGTTCTTTGGGTTTGTTCGCCCCAAGGGGGGGAGGGCGACCAGTGGATGGTCGCGGTCGGGTGGATGCTCCTCGCGGCAGGGAGCAAACCGGCGGGATGCACTCCAGTCGGCGAGGTGCTGGCCCTCATAGCATCTCCCCTCATCGAGGAAGGGGCTCCCCTTCTCGGCGATCTCGCAGTCCTCCTCGCGGCTCGAGGAATGATACTCGCCGACCTGATAACTTTGGTTGTTGCCTTCTAGATTCTGCTGGATCTGCCCTTTGATACTCGCCACTAAAGTCTTCTGCTTCTCTGTCTTTTGTTTAGCCCCCGCTCAGACTCTGGTGAGAGCTTTGATAGATGGAGCCGACCTTCCTTCTCGTGAGTACCAGGAGAGGGCTAGTCGCGTCATCTTGGACCTGGAGGTGAAGATAGAGCGCCTGGCGATCAGCGAGCCTCATCGCCATTTGACTGATATGGAGTCGCGGGTCGAGCGCTTGGCGGCCGTCGAATCTCATTGTCGACTGACTGAGCTTGAGGTGTGAGTATCACAGCTGGAAGAGTTCGATACTCGGCTAACTGGCGTGGAATCTCGCCTGCAGATTGCCAATGACTTGGAGCGTCGGGTCGCCAGGTTGGAGCATCGTCAACAGCTTCACCATTACAAGCTCGTTGGGATGCGCGCGACCATGGGCTCGGTTGGTCGCTTGGCGAGGATTGAAGATCAGCTTCGGCAAGACGAGGATGCGATGACCATGACCTTCGAATACTTCAAGCGGGCTCGCAACAAGGGCTGGGTTGGGCGACATCCACAGCCTCCTGAGGCCCAGGCAAACCTCCAGGGTCATCCTTAGATGCTGCTTCCTTTCTTTGCTGTTGTTGTCGCATGGTCGCCATTTGGCGAATGATTGTAATTCGAACATTTGAATTTTAAGTAATTTTATTTGGACGAGTATTTGAATCTCGCCCTTTATTTATTACTTGCTTGCTTGCTGTGACGTCTGAATTCTGTTATCTCCTTTTTTGCGGTCTTTTTGCGAGTAGTAGTAGAATGTCGTGCCTATTTGGCGAGCTCCCTTGTATTCTGATGCAGGTACTCGCTCGCTGAGTATTGATTATTTGGCGTGCGCCGCTAATTACTTCCTTGATGCTCGCCACCCCGTACTCGTACTCGCGGCGGCGTATGCGACAAGCCAAGTCTTTCCGACTAATATAAATAGGGGGTGGGTACATATTGTTGGAACAACCCTATTACTGATTTGGGCTAGGATCACTATATGTTGATTAGGATCTGTATTGACCACATTGTATAGTCTTATGGTAAAGTTTTTAGGCTGATTAGATTAGTCAGAACTTAGGAAAATTCAAGCTCGACAAATGGCTAGCGGCGTTCGACGATTTGTCTGTCAGTGTTCAACAAATTCCAGGCAGTGCTCGACGAATTTCAGTCAGCGCTCGACAAATTCCTTTTTGAAGCTCAGATTAATATTTTCAGTTGGATATCAGTTCTCTGAATACAAATCGACAAAATAACGGATATATTTAATTCTTTTTGGACGTATTCAGTCAGTTATGTAAGGATATCTTTCTTATTTTTTATATCCTTATATTCTTTCTATTCCAAGAAAAAGAATAGTCGTTGACATTTAATGCCAAGGCATCTTTCACGACAAAAGGAATTGAAAGGACTTGCCAAAACTGTTTTGGGTGGCTGCATAGTTCCAAGATGGATTTAAGTCAGAATAATATATTCCTTAAAAGCACATGATTTGAATTTGTAAGATTACAAGTCATCAAAGAAGAAACAGAATATAGGAGTCGATTTTTCCTTCATACAGAGCACAGAGATACATTCAAAAATTTCTCTCAGTCTCTCTGTTATTACAGAACAAGAAGAACAAAGATAAGTATTAGAGAAAGAAGAAGAAGGACAGAACATTATTCATTTTTCCCAGTCTTCTTCTTACTCAAGGCAGCACCCTCATCATTCTGAGAACAATACTCAACCTCTCAGAACTGCTGCAAGTTAAAGTCTTTCAAAGAGCAACAACAATCTGAAGATTCATTTCTTCCAGATAATCTGCTACAAAAGACTTGTGTTAGAGAAAGCTCTGTCCACAAACTGTCATCAACTCTCATCAGACAGGGGGAGCTTTCAGCTTCAACACCATCTTGTCTTCTCTCAGATCATTGACAGAGAAGAACACTCTAAACCTCTTTATCTCATCTTGTACATGGTTAATTCTCCCTCCAAAAGTTTACACAGTGGTGGCAAGACACCTTATCAAAAAATCCTTGTGTGGTTTTTAAGCACCTTATCAAAAGCTTATTGGTGTGTGGACACCTTATCAAAAACCCATTGGTGCTAGGGCACCTGATCAACCCTCCTAGTGGATTCCTACCAAGGGTGGTAGAAGAGTAGACGTACCCAGATTTATTGGGGAACTACTATAGCTCCTTGTGTCTTCTGTGCTTGCTTATTCTTCTGTGCTTGTGCTGTGTGATTTTCTTTTTACTGTTTTTGTCTTTATCTTTAACTCTCACTGATTACACATATACTTAACAGTATTTTAAATTTCGCTATAAAACTAAATAAAATAGTTTTAATACTCTATTCACCCCCCCCCCCCCTCTAGAGTAACTTAAGATCTGACCTCCACTTTCAATTGGTATCAGAGGGGTGTTGATTTTTTACAGGCTAACACCTGAATCACAAAGATCAACCAGATCTTAAATTTCCTCAGAGTTTCTTTCTCTTTATTTTTATCTTATTTAAAACTAATGGCACAAAACAAGGAATATTCCAGCACAAGACCTCCTATGTGCAATCTCAATAAGTTTGCACTATGGAAAGCAAGGATTATGCTGTATATGAACTCCATTGATGAAGAAATTTTCAATGTCATTTTGACAGGACCTCCAGCTACCACAGCATCAACAAGTACTGATGCAGTAACAAACAATACTGCTGTTCCACCTCCTGAGTGGACTGAAGCTCAGAAGAAGCAGAGAAATGCAGATGCAAAGGCCATGAACATTCTGGCCCTAACTATGTCAGATGACATATTCCAGAAGGTTGTTGAGTGCACCTCAGCAAGAGAAATTTGGGAATCTCTCAACAGCATGGTGGCAGGCTCAGCAGATGAAAGAAAAGATAGATGATCTCATCTGATTTCTCAATATGACAACTTCAAGAAGGGAGAATCAGAAAGTGTTGTTGATATGTACAATAGGCTCAGCCTCATAATAAGTGAGCTGAAGTCTCTGGACAAAGTGATCTCACTCACAGAGATCAATGACAAAATTCTTATGTGCTTCCCCAGCACATGGGACTCCAGAATCTGGCCAATCAAGGAAGCCAGAAGTCTCAATGAGATCACCACTGAAGCTTTGTTGGGCAAGCTCAAGTCTTATGAGCAGCTTATCAAAGCTAGGGAAGCTGAAGAATCTACTTCATCTCTAGCACCCAAGAAGGAAAGAAGCATAGCCTTCAAGGCTGCAGAAGAAGAAGGAAAAGCTCTTGACAATGAGGAGTTTATGAGTTTGATAGCCAAAAGATTCTATAAAATGGCTAGAAAAGATTTCAAGAAAAAGACATCCGGAAGCCATGACAAGCCAAGGTATGACAAAAATCACTCTAATGAAATTATATGTTTTGGTTGCAGAAAATCAGGACACATTGCTCCTGACTGTCCAGATAATCAGAACAAAAAGGACAAGAAGGACAGGAGAAGAGAAAAGGAAGAAAAGAAGAGCTCTACCAAATCTTCCTCCCACTCTCACAAAAAGAAGGGAAGAGGATTTGTAGCAAAATCCTGGAGTGATACAGAGTCTGAGTCAGAATCTTCATCATGATCATCTGATGAAGAGGAAACAAAAGACAATGACCAATGTTTGATGGCTAGTTATGACTCAGACAGTGAGTCACAATCTGCATCATCATCCAGCTCCAGTGATGACGAAGAAGAAAGAAATTTCTGCATGATGGCAATCAATGCCTCAACCAACAATTCTGATGAAGCGAAATCAGAATCAGAAACAGAATATGATACTGATCAGGTATTACCTGGCTTTGATTTTACTTCTATTGAATTTAAAGATGATTTCAAAATTCTTTGCCAAGACTTAATAAAATCTGAGAAAGAAGTAATCTCTCTCAGAAATAAGTTAGTTGAGATGAATAATATAAGTGAAGAGAATGCAAGTCTTAAGAAAAAATTGGCTGCCTCCAAAGAACACACTATTCTCATTGAGAATAAGTTGTCTGAAGCCAAGAAATTTGAAGAATCTCTCAATGGGAGAAGCATCAAACTGATGGACATCACAAGCACTGTCAATGCTAGATTTAACAATAACAAACTGGGCTTGGGTGCTTCATCAAGTGAGCCATCTCTGATTAAGAGAAACATCCTCTCCACACCCATAAAATTTATTTCTGCTAAAAGCAAAGAGGCTGCAGAAAGAAATAAAGATATTTCAAGCAAGTCTGTTAAGGATAAGAGAATTCAGAAGAATTCGTCTAACGAAGCTCGACAAAAAAATTCAAATCTGTCGAACGGGGATCGACGAAAACTGAGAACAGATTTTCAGTATAGTTATAATATGGATGGCGCTCGACAAAAACATGCACATTCGTCGAACGGCGGTCGACGAATTTACCCAAATTTGTCGAACAGACATTATACAGAAAACTCTAAGAATTCTAATCCTAAATATACTAAAAATCCTTTTACTGAGTGGACTATACCTCCAAGGAGATATCATCCACAAGGCTATAAGGATCAGCCTGAAATGTCATTTATCTCTGAATTTTGTGGTAACATAAAAGGACCCAAGGTAGTCTGGGTCAAAAACAACTAGTTTATGTTTTTGTATTTGCAGGTACACAGCTATCCAAGATTAAATCAAAAATGGTACTTGGATAATGGCTGCTCAAAGCACATGACAGGAAACAAGGCCAACCTGAACAACTACAAGGCAAAGCTTGGACCCAAGGTGATCTTTGGAGACTCCAACTGTGGACAAACCAAAGGCTATGGTCAAATTAAAGTTGGAGCAGTGACATTCAAGGAAGTAACCTATGTCAAGGGTCTGAAGCACAACCTTATCAGCATAAGTCAGTTATGTGATGAAGGTTATTAGGTAACATTTAATAAATCAGAATGCATTATTAAATCCTCTGATAATGTTATTGTTCTATCAGGTATTAGGCAAGGAAATATATATTTAGTAAATTTCAACTCATCCAAATCAGAAATTTGTTTATTTAATGAGCTAAGCAAACCTAGTGAATTATGGCATAAAAGATTAGGACATGTAAACCTTAGGACCATTGCTAAACTAGCTAAGGATAATCTTGTTAGAGGCTTACCATCAGGATCATATAAGAAAGAAGGTCTTTGTAGGGCATGTCAGTTAGGCAAGCAAACCAAAAACAGCTTTAAATCATTATCTAAAAGTGATTCACCTAGAATCTTGTATTTGCTACATATGGACCTTTTTGGACCTATAGCAATACAGAGTTTAGGGGGGAAGTCTTACACTCTAGTCATTGTAGATGACTTCTCTAGATTCACTTGGGTGTTCTTTTTGAGAGAAAAGTCAGATAACTTTAAAGTTCTTACGGACTTTCTTAAGAGCATACAGATTGAGTACTCTACTGTAGTTGCATTGATCAGAAGTGATCATGGCACTGAGTTTGAGTCTCTTCTCATGCAAGAATTCTGTGAGATGGAAGGTATCAGACATTGCTTCTCAGCTCATAGAACTCCTCAACAAAATGGGGTAGTTGAAAGGAAAAATAGAACTCTAATTGAATCAGCAAGAACATTGCTTGTAGATGCTAACTTACCCCTATCTTTTTTGGCAGAGGCTGTCAGCACAGCAAATTATGTTCTGAATAGAAGTTTGATACACAAACTTAAGGGTAAAACTCCCTATGAATTACTTAAAGGGAAGAAACCTAAAGTTGATTATTTTAGAACTTTTGGATGTAGATGTTTTGTTCATAACAATGATAAAAAGTACCTTAGAAAATTTGAACCAAAATCTGAAGAAGGAATCTTCTTAGGATATTCATTAGTTAGCAAAGCATATAAGGTATTTAATAAATCTTCTCTTAAAATAGAAGAGTCTATGCATGTTTCCTTTGATGAAACTAACATGTTTTACAATGAGAAGAATTCTTCTACCAAAAACAATATGCAGGTACCAGCTCTATGTGAAGAGCTTGATGGATTAAATCTACAGACAGAAGATTCACTGCATCCATCACCTCAAACTCTTGAAGATAGTGAAGAAGAAGATCATCCAGATCTTGCTGTTAACCTACATCAAGTAACAACAGAACATCCTCCACAGGACACAACAGCTGAACAAATTCCCCAAATGGATATTGCTGCTGAACCAACTCCAACTGTTGACCACATCACAGTTAGAGATCATCCAATTTCACAAGTAATTGGTGATATCACAGCAGGTGTTCAAACAAGGCATCAACTACACCAAAATCAGATGCATACTTATTTCCTATCACAAGTTGAACCTCAAACCATAAAAGATGCAAAACAAGATCCAAATTGGATCCTTGCAATGCAAGAGGAACTCAACCAGTTTGAAAGGAACAAGGTTTGGGATTTGGTTCCAAGACCAAAAGGCCATCCTGTTATTGGCACCAAGTGGTCTTCAGGAACAAACTTGATGATCAAGGCAATATTGTGAGAAACAAAGCTAGGCTAGTAGCTCAAGGGTACTCACAGGAAGAAGGAATAGACTACGATCAAACTTTTGCACCAGTTGCAAGGTTAGAAGCAATCAGAATCTTCCTTGCATTTGATGCATATAAAAAGTTCAAAGTATATCAAATGGATGTGAAGAGTGCATTTCTAAATGGAGACATCAAAGAAGAAGTCTATGTGGAACAACCACCAGGTTTCATCTCTCCAACTCATTCCTCCTATGTATTTAAGCTTAATAAAGCTCTTTATGGTCTCAAACAAGCTCCCAGAGCATGGTATGAGACTTTAGCTAATTTTCTTTTGGAAAATAATTTCTGTAGGGGCATAGTAGATAAAACATTATTTTTCAGGATACATAAAAATCAAACATTACTAGTTCAAATATATGTAGATGATATTATCTTTGGCTCTACAGATTCAAATTTATGCAAAAAGTTTTCTAAACTAATGCAATCTAAATTTGAAATGAGTAGCATGGGTGAATTATCATACTTCCTTGGTCTTCAAGTGAAGCAAACCCCATCAGGAATCTTCATTTCCCAATCTAAGTATGCTAAGGAATTAGTGAAAAGATTTGGAATGTCTGATTCTTCTACCATGAAAACACTCATGGTCTCTAATGCTGTTGTTGATACTGATGAATCAGGGAAACCTGTTGATCAGAAAGTGTATAGGGCAATTGTTGGCTCTCTACTCTATTTAACAGCTAGTAGGCCAGATATAATATTTGCTACATGTATTTGTGCTAGGTTTCAAGTTAACCCTAAAGAATCTCATCTTTTTTTACTTAAAAGAATTTTAAGATATATAAAGGGTTGCCCTAATCTAGGACTTTGGTATCCAACAGCATCTGAATTTGAATTAACTGGATTCTCAGATTCAGATTATGTTGGATGCAGAGTAGACAGGAAGAGCGCATCAGGAACTTGTCAGTTTCTTGGTGATAGGCTTGTGTCTTGGTTTTGTAAGAAACAAACATCTGTGTCTACATCAACAGCTGAAGCTGAATACATAGCTGCTGGCAGTTGCTGCTCACAGATATTGTGGATACAAAATCAGCTCCTAGACTATGGTGTCAACTTAAATAATTCAATTATATTTTGTGAAAACACTAGTGCAATATCTATAACACAAAATCCAGTTCTCCATAGTAGGACTAAACACATATAAATTAGGCACCACTTCCTTAGGGATAATGTGGATAAAAACAAAATTTGCCAACAATTCATTTCTACTGATTTGCAAAGAGCTGACATTTTCACCAAGCCCTTGGATGAAAAGAAGCACATATTCTTTATAAATCAACTAGGAATGATAGATGGAGACTAAATCTGTTAAAAATTAAATTTTCTATCTATCCCATAAATTCGTCGAACGAAGAACGACGAATTTGAATCATTCATCGAACGATGATCGATGAGAACCTTTAACTTCAGAATCGACAAAGGAAATCTCATTTGTCGAACCGTTGTCGACGAAAAAGATGTTTTCGTACGCAGTCTGACGAAGAAATAACTCCTTTTCGACTTCTAATTTTATTAGGTTTTGTCGAACTGCGGTCTACAAATGCGCCCTCATTCTTCGATCTTTCTATATAAGCTTTATTTTATCTCTTTCTAAGTTTGCGCCTACAGAAATCGTCTTTCCCTCCAGTTCCCCTCTGGACTTGATCTTCATTTTCTTTGCAGGAACAATGGCGATTTCTCAGGCCTCTCTGCACTCAATGAACTTTGACGCAGGTTTTGATATCGACATGGATTCTTTTGCACAATCTGACCAAATATTCAAGGATGTTCTTCAACTACTGGAAGACCAACATCTAAAGAAGTTTTTGAGCACTAGGCAGAAAATACCAGTTGCAGAGATTAAAGAATGGGTTCATACTGTTCAGACAGAGGATGAGAAGATTTCTGACACCATCTCAGATCATCAAGTCTCTCCCTCTCCCACCATTCTTACTGAAATTTTTGGTTTTTAGAATGGTGATGATGACTTAGACATAAGCTCAGAACAATTTGATGAAGCTTTAGTCAAAATGGGTCACTTAACTAGAAACCCTAATCACTTACTGAAAAAGAACTTATCTCAGGACTACAAGTTCTTAGCTGACATTGTTGGAAAAGTCTTGCTGGGCAAGACTTCTGGGCATGACTATATCAACATGCACCAATTTCTGTTGATGGTGGCCTTGATGGAGAAGACGAAAATTAACTGGGGATCAATTCTCTTTGAATTGATTAAAAAAAATTCTAAAGATAGTGTCAGTTTTGGAAGAGTTATTGGTATCTTCCTGCAGGAAAGGCATCCAGACCTTCTGGTGTCACCCAAGGTGACTATAAATGCCAGCAAGAGGCTGACCTCAGCACTCTTTGCTAAGTGGGATAGGGTAATCCCCAAGAAGAATACAAAAGCTGATGCTTCTAGGAAAAGGAAAACATCTGAGGACACAAGGACTGACCAAGTCACTCCCTCTACCCTTCCAGAAGTTCATCCCTCAGTTCCTTCTCCTTCTCATATCCCATCTCCACCTGCTCAACAGTCTCCTGAACAATTTCTACCTCCAAACTCTCCACCATCTCCTTCAACTGATATACCACCTATCAATGATATTTCCCCTCTATCTCCAGAACCACTGCCTTCCCCTCCTCCATCTCCTATCAACACTAATCTCAATTCCTCAACTCTACCTCAATCACCTATTCCACCTCCATCTCCAATACATGATGAACATCAGTCACCAATTCATCCCTCAAGTTCAAACCATCCAGATAGCATTTCCACACATTCTGAAACTGTCAGAGATATCCTTCTACCAACTCTCATCCCATCCACTTCACAACCATCTACATCACTTCCATCAGACTATCTATCTCTCAACCTCACCTCTATTGCTGATCAAATTTTTGATCACATTCTTCCTAAAATAAACCAACTCCTGGATGCAAAATTTGCTCCAGTCCTCCAAGCTATTTCTACCTTATCTGCTAAGCTTTCTTCCCTTCCTTCCTCTATTGCTGTCCCTTATTCTAGGGGCCTAGATTCAGGCATCCCTGAAGCTAGACAGGGGGAGATGTCCTGTGAAGAAGCTCCTGAAGCAGAAGTTGCTCCAGAAGTAGCATAAGTTACAGTTTTTGGTTCAGATACAGTTTTTGAAGAGAATGCTGAACAAACTCTTCAAACCTCTGATGTAGATATGTGTGAAGAAACTCCATAAGTACCAATCATGGAAAAGATAAATAATATCTATATTCATCCCTCTCTAGATATTATTTCCTTACTATCCAAGTTCAGTTTTGCCTCCTTAGCTCTGCCAAAACATCAAATTCATTCTAGAGCAATTGTCCCCTATACTGCTCCAATTGACAAAATTTTGCTGAAAAAGATTATTAATAGCTTTGCAGTTCAAAGAGCAGTTCCAGCTCTTGTTCAAGTTCCAGAACAAATTATCAATAATTTTGAATTCCCAACTTTTGTCCTTGATGAATCACCAATTCCAGACTTCGATGAAATCTGGAGAGCAGAAGATGAAGCTTATAAAGTTGAAGAGCAAAGAATCAAAGCTCTTAAAATGATCAATGATTTATATGATAATCCAACTCCCTCTTCTGATTCTGATGAAGAAGAAAATGACAGTGATTCTGATGATACTCTATCAAGGAAGAGAAAGAAAAGAAAAACAAAGTCAAAGGCAGTTCCCAAGCCTCCAAATCCTGAGAATGATATCCCATATTATGTTCTTCATAATATTACTCTTGACAAAGATACACCTCATTGGATGAAATTCTCAAGGAATGAGAATAAAAGAAGGAAGAAGATGAGGAAAACTGGTTACTATTCTGACAAACATGTCAAATATAACCATCCTCCTCCTCCTCCAGCAGCAGGCTCAGCAGCACCATCATCCTTCTCCCAGAAGCCCAGCTCTCAACATTCAAGGATTTCTGGTAGTTCCAATGGATCTCAAGCATCAGGATCAGCCAACCATCCTCCTTCTAAGAACTCAGCAGTTGCTTTACAAGAAAGTCAAGTCATTGTTTCATCTCAAATTTCTTCAGAATACAAACTTCATATCTCTGATGGATCTTTTCACAAGATCAGAAATCCTCAAAGTGATCTTCAAGATCAAGTTGATAATTCAGAATATGTTCCTTATCTTCCAGATCCTGAAGAAGAAAGATTATCTCAAATGGCAAGACTCAAAGAATCAATTGCTTATGCCCAGATTATGAAAGCAAAATCAGAAGGTAAAGGATTTTACAAACATTTCTACCATGTCTGATTACAGAAGGAAAGAGCTTAACAAGTACAACTCCAAAGAGTTATTCAATGCTGAAGAATATCTTGATATGCACCCAGAAGCTTTTGTTCCTCATGTCAAATCTCAAACTGTTCTGGGAGCTCAAGATCTATACATCAGCAAGAAGAAATCTCAAGATCCAAACAGGCAAATAATTTTCAAGCCTTCATCTGCAAAGAAATAAAAGGTTCTAAACTATCATCTTTGTTTGTTTGATAGATTCTACTTTGTTGTAATACTGTGAGAACTCAGAGCACTTCTTATTTCATCTACTGAAATGATTTTTCATTCTGCCAGATTTATTTATGCTCTGTTGTTTTCTTTTTCAGTTGTATATTATTTGAATGATTGTTAAATAGTATATATCCTAACCCAAATAGGGGGAGATTGTTGGAACAACCCTATTACTGATTTGGTCTAGGATCACTATATGTTGATTAGGATCTGTATTGACCCCATTGTATAGTCCTAGGGTCCAGTTTTTAGGCTGATTAGATTAGTCAGAACTTAGGAAAATTCAAGCTCGACAAATGGCTAGCGGCGTTCGACGATTTGTCTGTCAGTGTTCAACAAATTCCAGGCAGTGCTCGACGAATTTCAGTCAGCGCTCGACAAATTCCTTTCTGAAGCTCAGATTAATATTTTCAGTTGGATATCAGTTCTCTGAATACAAATCGACAGAATAACGGATATATTTAATTCTTTTTGGACGTATTCAGTCAGTTATGTAAGGATATCTTTCTTATTTATTATATCCTTATATTCTTTCTATTCCAAGAAAAAGAATAGCCGTTGACATTTAATGCCAAGGCATCTTTCACGACAAAAGGAATTGAAAGGACTTGCCAAAACTGTTTTGGGTGGCTGCATAGTTCCAAGAAGGATTTAAGTCAGAATAATATATTCCTTAAAAGCAGATGATTTGAATTTGCAAGATTACAAGTCATCAAAGAAGAAACAGAATATAAGAGTCGATTTTTCCTTCATACAGAGCACAGAGATACATTCAAAAAATTTTCTCAGTCTCTCTGTTATTACAGAACAAGAAGAACAAAGAGAAGTATTAGAGAAAGAAGAAGAAGGACAGAACATTATTCATTTTTCCCAGTCTTCTTCTTACTCAAGGCAGCACCCTCATCATTCTGAGAACAACACTCAACCTCTCAGAACTGCTGCAAGTTAAAGTCTTTCAAAGAGCAACAACAATCTGAAGATTCATTTCTTCCAGATAATCTACTACAAAAGACTTGTGTTAGAGAAAGCTCTGTCCACAAACTGTCATCAACTCTCATCAGACAGGGGGAGCTTTCAGCTTCAACACCATCTTGTCTTCTCTCAGATCATTGACAGAGAAGAACACTCTAAACCTCTTTATCTCATCTTGTGCAGGGTTAATTCTCCCTCCAAAAGTTTACACAGTGGTGGCAAGACACCTTATCAAAAAATCCTTGTGTGGTTTTTAAGCACCTTATCAAAAGCTTATTGGTGTGTGGATACCTTATCAAAAAACCCTTGGTGCTAGGGCACCTGATCAACCCTCCTAGTGGATTCCTACCAAGGGTGGTAGAAGAGTAGACGTACCCAGATTTATTGGGGAACTACTATAGCTCCTTGTGTCTTCTGTGCTTGCTTATTCTTCTGTGCTTGTGCTGTGTGATTTTCTTTTTACTGTTTCTGTCTTTATCTTTAACTCTCACTGATTACACATATACTTAACAGTATTTTAAATTCCGCTATAAAACTAAATAAAAAAGTTTTAATACTCTATTCACCCCCCCCCCCCCTCTAGAGTAACTTAAGATCTGACCTCCACTTTCACATATTTATTATGCTTTCTGGCGATCTTCTTGCATTCCTAGCGAGTATCTCCTTATTGCTTTCTTTTTCGCCTCTTTTGATACTCACTCCTTTTCTTCCCTTACTTTCAGAATGGCTGATGAGGCGACCATTCGGCGTTCGAATCACGCCAAGAACTTCGAGGCGACTTCCTTCAAGAAGTCGATTACTCGGCCGCAGGATTTGAAGGAGTTCTCCGCCAAATACCTATCGTCGGGCTATGTCGTCAGGTTTCCTCGCGCTGATGAACGCATGAACACCTTCTCGCCTACCGAGATGGTGTTCCTTATTCTTCACTTCGAGGTCGGCTTGCGACTACCGTTGTGGACAGAATTCTGCCAGATTATGCGCTACTTCGGGATAGTCCCTGCTCAGATCAACCCGAACGGAGTGGCGATGATCGTTGGGTTCCTCTGCTTCCTGCGGGAAGAGAAGATCGCCTTTGATCTCTCTGTCTTTCGGCGAGTATTCCACTTCAACGCCACAGGTGAGGGCGTTGTCTTTTTGTGCAGCCACGTCTACACGCTGGTCGGCACGGCGAATAAGAATCATCGATAGGGCGAGTGACTAGTCGTCAATTAGGGTGTAGAGGGACCTTTGTCCCTTTTACCAGTTGTGTTCTTACATCTGGAGACCTGTATTGTAATAGAGTCATAAAGTAGTTACAATAATATTGAAGGATAAGCAGATACATGTGCGCGCACGTTCAATCTTGCGGCTTACTGTTTAACAACAACAAAACTTGGAAAATTGAAAAAAGGAAACAATTACTTGGGGATATGGACTTTCTGCTCTGCTCCCTTAGTCCTTGATAAGGTCATATTTATCAAATTATAATTGAGAATCCAATTTGAATTCGCTTCAATTTAAAGTCTAAACCTATTATTTTCATACTCATTCACATCATAATAGTTATTTACTCACATTAGATGAAGTTTTAACTTAAACTTATGCATCCAGGTGTATTCAGGTTGAAGAATGAAGATCCAAAGGAAAATGGCTTCTATACGGCTAGGCACAAGGCCAGACACACGACCGTGTCTTTACACACAGTCTCCTACACGGCTTGGTGCAATCCCGTGTTCACAGAATTTGGACAACAAAAATGACAGAGAAAGTCACGGCTAGGCACACGGCTGAAGACACGGCTGTGTCATAGGAAAGCTCAACAACGTACACAGCCTCATAGACGGCCGTGGTACACAGCCTCATACACGGCCGTGTGGATGGACGTGTCCAGCAGCACGACTACCATTTCCTATGTAACTGTTCCCACTCTTTCTACACGGCCACTGACACTCGTGTGCAAGGCCATGTCCGTCTATTTTCTTCTCTTTTCCAACACACACTATAAAAGAAAGAAAGATGGCTGATGAGAAGAGTTTTTTTTTGGAAGGGCTGGAGTTTTCTGAAGTTTGAAGATTGTGAAGGAAGAAGAGCAAAAGGGATTTGAGTATGTTTCATTATTTTAATTTTGTGTTTGAACTTCATCTTTGTCTAGAGAAGATGATGCGGAACTAATTTCTCTTCAGCGTTTGGATGTAAGAACCATATGTTGATGTTTTAATTATTTTGAATGATCTCTTCTTTTAATCTCTCAACCTTATGTTAATTTGTTCATGCAATTTAATTGTGTATAATTATATTTTTCCGTAATTGTAATTCTCGTATGATTTCATCCTTTGAGATTGAGAAATCCTTAGCATGTTCAGACCTTGTATGAATGAAAGGAATAGATTGCAATTTTAGGGATAGATTGCGATATTCTTCCGTGTTTTAAGATAACAGTTATTCGTGTTCAAAGCAAGTGAAAGAGGTTTGATTTAGGAGAAATTCTAATCATTCAACCTTATCTTAGTATTAACTTGCTCGAGAGAGAAGTTAATTATTTCTGTATCTTCTCGGTTGACTAGGTTTTGAGATATTGAAGTAGGGGCGTCAAGAATCTATTGTTTCATCTATGTGTTCTCTACATCCGAATGCTATCCTTTAATTATCAGGTCTTTCTTTCGCAAATTACCGTTTTTATTAAATAGATAACTAAGTTTAAATTTTGTTTCTACAAAAGCAAAACCACTCTTGATTCGCTTGGTAGATAATTGAAGAGAAGTGAGTACGAGTAATTGAAAAGACCCTTGGGAATACGACATAAGATAGGGATATCTTATTTATTACAATTGATAGATTCGCTTGCCTTGGAAATTTATTATTAAGTGAAGTTTCGCAACCATCAAGTTTTTGGCGCCGTTGCCGGGGAGTCAATTTTCGATATTATGAAAACTTGGATTTTATTAATCTACCTTTATTATTAGTGTCATTCACATTATATTTTTTTGTTCATTTCACTTGATCTTCTTTTGTAGTACTCTAGTTTATGACCAGGAAACCGAACACTGCCTTTGTGCAATATCAGTCGGAACCACAACGATTACGTCGTCAATCACAATCGACTAATTCGGAAGCCAGTGCAAATTCAGATAATCAGTCGGTGGAGGAGACATCAGTTCTACATACAAGCAAATCTAACACCATGGCAGATAATCAGGATGAAGCGAATCAGCAACGAACCATAGCCGATTATGCACGTCCCGATACAACTGGAACTGGATCCAGTATTACTCGACCAACTGTAGAAGAAAGTAATTTTGAACTCAAACCGGGGATTATTCAGATGGTTCAGCAGTACGTTCAGTTTGATGGACTCCAAGACGAAGACCCTAATATGCATATATCGAATTTCTTGGAGATCTGTGACACTTTTAAGATCAATGGAGCAACCAATGATGCCATTAGATTGAGACTGTTCCCATTTTCCTTGAGGCATAAAGCAAAGCAATGGTTGAACTCTCTACCAAGGGGGTCAATAACAACCTGGGATACATTGGTTGAAAAGTTTCTACTGAAGTATTTCCCGCCATCAAAGTCTGCTAAGCTCAGAAATGACATCAACACCTACTGCCAGATGGAAACAGAAATGCTATATGACACCTGGGAACGCTACAAAGAGCTATTACGTCGTCTACCTCATCATGCAATACCTGTCTGGCAGCAAATCCAAACATTTTATAATGGTCTGAATCAAGTTTACAAGGCAATTGTTAGACTCTGCCGCAGGAGGAGCATTGAATAACAAAACCCCCGACACAGCAACCGAGTTGATAGAAGGGATGACCATGAACAACATCCAGTGGAGCGTACCTCGAGCAAGACCAAATAAACCCGTCGGGGTGTATGATATTGGTGTCGTAACCGCATTGGCAATACAAGTAGATAAACTACATCAAAAGATGGACAATCTCTCGCTTGCCCAAGCACCTCCTACGACGGTACAATGGGATCCGACAAGAGACGGCTCTACGGAACATGAACAAGTGGATTATTTGGGCAATGCAAATAGACCCCCATTCAACCCCGCAAACAACCCATATAGTGCAACTTATAATCCAGGATGGAGAAATCACCCAAATTTCTCATGGGGAGGACAAGGTCCTAAACAACCCAATGCCATGCAATGGGGATTTCAACATCAACAACAACAACCACCAGTTGAACAACGGAAGCCGCCATTTGAGGAGGTCTTAGCAAGGTTCATGCAGACAGTCGAAACGTCTTTTCGAAATCAAGAGAGTTCAATCCAAAATTTGGAAAACCAAGTTGGGCAATTGGCAAAACTCTTCTCCCAGCATTCTCTTGGAACCCTCCCAGGGAATACTGAGACAAATCCAAGGGAGCATGTAACATCCCCAATCCTACTAGACCCCTAGTGTGTGAGTGGCGAGCTCAAAGGGTGGGATGAGGGGTCTTAAGGACCCCTTAGGATGAGAATTTTGCTAAGTGCACACCTAAAGTCCCAATCAAATAGGACCCAAGCTACTAAGAAGGGCCAATTGGACACCAATTTTCCCAAAATTAGACCACCCTTAGTCCCCTAAACTTTAAGGAAGGGTGATGGGGTGAACATCACCCCTTAGTGGGGCTCAATTCCATAGGATTAGCCCAAAATCACCTTAGGTGAGCATGGACCAAACCAATCAATTAAGGGGCAATTGACCCCCAGGTGGCCAAATTGACTTCCCCCTTATACACCTAGCACTAAAAGAGACCTATTAGACCCAAAGGCCCCATCATGAGGTGACCCATCCTCCTCAATTGGGCCAAAGTGTGACAAGGGGCAAAATGGTCAAATCCACCATCTTGTAACCAATTGGCCACCCAATGACCAAATTGATCTCACACATATGTTCTAAATATAATTTTGAACATAAAGGTCCCAAAAGCCCCATCAGGGGATGGTCAACCCTCTCCAATTTGGTCAGAATCCAAATTAGGGCAAAAAGGTCAACTCAACCCAAATATGGTCAGCATGCACTCAAACCCTAAAATTGACTCCACATCTAGTATCTAAACATCATTAAGGATCTGAGAGGCCCAAAAGACCCATCATGGAAGGGTCAAATCACCTCAATTTGGCCAAAGTCCCAAGGAAGGGCATGTTGGGTAATTTCACAACTTTGGATCAAATTGGGCCAAATATGGCCCCACCATGGGCCAAGCCCTATTGGGTGATGACATGGGACCCATGACCTACATGGGGGACCAGTCAACCCAAATAGTCAAAGTAAAGTCAACCCAAATGGGCTTAAGCCCAATTTGAGTGACCAAATCATTATCTCCATTAATTAGAGCTAAGTCTAAAGTTTGTAAAATTAAATAGGCTCATAAGAGACCTTGTGAGCTGTGGCTAAGAGATTGGGCTAACCCAAGCTAACCCAAATGGGGGATTGGGTTAAAGGAGGGGACAAAAGTAAAAGCAAAAAGCAAAAGAAGCCTTCCCCTCCCTCTCTCTCCTCCCAATCAATCTTGGGCCACTCCCTAAGGGGTGTTGATTTCTATGGTGGAGCTGGAAAGCTGGGCTGCAGCAGGTGGTGGTCGGCCAAGCCAAGCCCGTGAGCCACCCATTCAAATTTCCCAAGGCAGCCCTCCTCCGCCTATATAAACATCACCAACAGCTTCAGAACCCCTTTTTACAGCCGGGTTAGAGCTTTGGATCAAAGAATTCGGGGGAGGATTGCTAGCTGACGAGAGTTCACCGGAGCCGGAGAAGGAAATGGCAAACCGCCGGAATACTCGCCGCCCAGCCCGTTTCCAGGTTCGCTTCCCCCCCCCCCCCCCCCCCCCCCCCCCCTCTGACTGTGCTAGCATCTAGGATTGTTAGAATTTGAATTCGAGCTCAACTGAGCCGAGTTCATTTCGGATTTTCCCTGTTTGTCGCCATTTGGGCTTCTTGGTAGAACCGCCTCCTCCGGCGACCAATCCACCGCCAATCGATCGGCACCACCTCAACGAAGGTGGTGGTGGCGGTGGCTGGCCAGGGAGATGGAAGGACGACCGGGATTTTCGGTTTCAAGCGGCTCCAGGACGGGCTGATCTGGGCCGTTGGCTCGAGGAGGACGATGAAGGAGCACCGCCCGATCTGCTTTAAGATCCGTGCGCGATCAGCGCCTTAAGCAATGTATCATTGGTGTGTTGTTAGCCAATTTTTGCAGTGTTTTGTAGCTTAAGTTTAAGGCCCTTAGATGCCATAAATCGAAAAATGCCCTGAGATAACTTTTGTAGATCTGGAAGCCTACTTTCAATTGAATCTTAGATCAAATCATTTGGAGTTGATTTGACTCCTGTAGAGCCATTTTCCTGAGACTGGTACAAAATAATTTCTACCACTAAAACAACCATAACTCTCTTTTGGCTTGGAGTTTAGGGCTGAAATTTTAAACACTATTGTAACTATCCCTGGCCTACATTGTGCCCAAAAAATCAGAATTTTTGGGGCACACTTTTCTATAGTTTTTGTCCAAACATTGAAAATTAAATTTATGATAATTAGGTGGCCAAAACCCCTTGTGGGGCCCCCATATTAGGGTGGGGTGAAGTTTAGGCTTTGTCCACATACTGTTAAAAATATTGGGTCCATTGGACCACTCCTTGAGGGTGAACCCTCTTTGGAGTGAGGATGGCTTAAGGGTTTGTGTGTGTTGGGCCAGAAAATTTATTTAACTCAAGGAGCCAAATTGAGGCCCTTAATGGCCAAATCATGAAAATGGTGTGAGACACACTATTGTAGCCCTAAATGTCTAGTTTCATTAGAAACTAATATTTTGGCATTTGGAGGTCTGGAGACCCTAGAGGAGCCTTTTTCCTAGGGCTGGTCCTAGGTGGGGATTAGCCCACTAAAACCTTAATATCTTTTGAATGGGTGGGCCTATGGGGTTGAAATTTTGGCCACATCAGTGCCCACCCTAGGCCTACCCTATGCCCAAATAGTGGTATGTTTAGAGCACTTTTGTTATAGTTTTGATCATAATTTAGAAAACTGACCTATGAATAATTAGTGGGTGTAATCACCCCTAATGGCCCCAACCTTTTGGTGGCATGTAGATATGTATATGAGTAGCCTCTGTTTCAAATTTTAGGACAATTGGAGTTCATCTTAATGGTGAACCCCCAAGGGACATTTTGATGCCCTAGGTTTGGAAACCACTTAGCCTTGGTGGCTTGTGGATTTTGGAGCTTAGCCATAAGGGCTTATCCAAATCTAGTGGTAATGGGGCTTAGGGATTGTGTAGGGTCTTGCTCATCATCAATGGGTGATTGGAGCAATGGAGACCAAAAATCCTAGCCCATACCTCTAAAATTGCTTAATTGCCCTTTTGGGCCTTAATGAAGCAACTAGGACCTAAACACATATTTAGACAACCAAACTTCATCCCTAGGTAGGGAATAGTGTTATAGGGCTAAGATAATCATCATGAGAATTGCTAGTACTTTTCTCCCAAATAAATGAAATTACCACCTTTTCCTTCATAAAATAAAATGCAAGGTCATATGACCTTGTATGACTTTGACATACTATCAGTGGCTGTATTAGGGTGAAATAAGGCTATGGTAATTTTGTTATGAGTTATGGAAGCATTATTCCTTGTATAGGAAGTTTTAAGTGATTGATAGCTTAAGGGAATTTAATATTTTAAAATATCAAATCATGGGGCTATGATGTGATACTTGGTTACCTGTAGTCTTAGGTCAATATATGCCCATGATAATTGTTTGGAAGCTTGTTGAATTTTATTTCCTGTACTTCATGTAGAAATTGGAATTTACACCCCTTGAGTATTAAATCTTTTAAAATATCAAATCATGGGCCACTGATGTGATACTTGGTTATCTGTAGTTTTAGGTTATTATATGCCCATGATAATTGTTTGGAAGCTTGTTGAATTATATTTCTTGTACCTCATGTAGAAATTGGAATTTACACCCCTTGAGTATTAAATCTTTTTAAAATATCAAATCATGGGGCAATGATGTGATACTTGGTTACCTGTATTCTTTGGTCAATATATGCATATGATAATTGTTTGGAATCTTGTTGAATTCTATTTCTTGTACCTCATGTAGAAATTTGAATTTACACCCCTTGAGTATTAAATTTTTTAAAATATCAAATCATGGGGCAATGATGTGATACTTGGTTATCTGTAGTTTTAGGTTAATATATGCCCATGATAATTGTTTGGAAGCTTGTTGAATTTTATTTCTTGTACCTCATGTAGAAATTGATAATTGCCACTTTGGGATGTTTAATCATTTTTAAAATAACAAAACACATGGTAATGACACAATCTTTTGGCAGTGGACTCTAGGTCCCCAATTGGACACTTGGTAATTTTTGTAGATTTTTCAGAAGTGAATTACTATTTTTCCTAATTATAGTGTCATTTTGATATTTATACAATTATGATGATTTAGTAGGCCAAATGACATCCTAGGGTCATGATACTCAGTGAACCACCATGATATGGAATATTATCTTACTGATAATTCTCATGAAGCATGAAGAAGCATTTTGAGGGTAGTTCATGTGTAATGTGACTTAACGCCTTAACTACTTAAAATTATATTAAATAACAATTTAATATAGAAAATTATGGAAATTGGAACATACCTTATTAAGATCAGTGAGAGACTAGGATAATTATTAGAAACCTTGGTGATGACTTTTAGAAGGGTTCCCTTTTGGGGCTGATGGTTAATTCAAATTAGTGGTATGCGTTTAGTAAAAACAGAATTTTGAGTTTTAGACAATTCAGACCACTAAGTAGTGTTTAGAAGTCGTATACAATCAGTAATTGAGTTATAGCACACAAGGATTCAAGGAGGGTCAATCCTAGGGTTAGTTGTGAGGTTGTACTAGAGTCAACGTAGGAGGAATGAGCGTACGTCCAACCCATTTGGGTGAGACGGGTGTTGAGCTAAATCAGTCTAAGTATATGAAATAATGACGGTGAACCAAATGTTAATCACCGAATAAAGTAATTGTCCTGAGGAGGATGGTGGGGTTGAGCAAATTGATCTGTAGTACCGTTAGGGGCCCTTCACCGGATGTACCTCGGGAAGTCCAAGATTAACCCTAAATTGCAATAACAATTAAAGTAGGCAAGAGTAGCCATAGTAGGGTAAGATTGGATTTATGTATCTCCTCCCAGTTGCGGGAGTGGCAGGATTGTGGTGAACGGTTAGACGAGCGGGAACCTCGAGGGGATGATTATCCCGGTAACTTTCTCAAAAATGTGGCAGGTCTTCGGTACTAGGCAGGTCGTCACTCCGACTGCGGTACATTGACTTAGCGGGTGTGTAGGGGTCTAAGGGGCCAGCTTGGCTGCGTGTCGGGATGACAGTTCCCCGAAGAGACCTCTCACTTGGCTCACAGTCTAGTGGACTCCAGCAAAGAGTACGCAGAGCTCCGCGGTTGTTTAGCGTCGAGGCGTACGTGCGGTCTAGGCCTGGTAGAGTGTATACCCGCCTAGGAGTGGACAGCCCGGTCCGCTACCACCGTGTGTCACAACGGTTGGTACCCGAGAGGTTGGCTTCCTCTCAAATAGAGGGAACTACAAAGGTCTGTGTGCACAGAGTCGTGTGTGTGAGTTCATTGCATAATCATTCATAGCATAAGCATAGCATACGCACTTGCAGATCCTCATCATATAAATTAGTAAGGGCTCTTTTATATGATGAGTTATAATTCCTGGAAATCCTAACTTATAAGTTTGTATGGGCATTCATATAAGTTAGGGTACGAGATTGATTACTTGTCGCTACTGTTCATACTGCTTGCTTTACCTGCTTTACTTACTGTTTATTTACTGTTGTATACCTTATTTATACTCCTGCTTATACTCCTGCTTATACATGATTAGATTAGCCCCTTTTACACTTGTGTAGCTTAGAAATTGTGTATATGCTAGTTTACTTTCCCTGTCACCTGCTTGTTCCTTGCTCATCCTCCGCTTCTTCCTCCCGCGCGGTACCTAGGAGTCGCATGAGGAGGAGGGGACCTAGCGAGCTCGGTCATATTTGACTGACGGTTTGCATTGGGGCCGCAAAACAATCTAGGATTCCGAGGAGACGGAGCTGTCGCACGCACCGCAGGAGATGAGGGCAGGACCTGAGCAGCCAGCGACGCAGCGGGTAGCGGCCACGAGACATCAAGTGGATTACATTTTGAGTGTTAGTGATGAGTGATGTTGAAATAGCTTCCGCATGTAGAGAGGATGTGAGATGTGAGAGATTTGTTTCATGATGTACCGGGCTTAAGCCCTTTCATTTATGTACTCTCTATTTTCATGCTCGGACTTATATATATATATCGTTTTGATTAGCTTTTGATTTATATTGGAATGTGATTTGTGGACTCCTTTTGCTTAGTTTGTACTCGCTCTTGTACTCACTTTTACTATTGCTCGCACTATGATCGTAGCCGGCAGGGTCGACGATGCGTGGTGTAGCCCAACCCGTGTGTTGGAAGTCACCGCAATGCGTCGGTTCTGGGCATAAGGTCTGCTTGGCCCCGGGAGCGGGGAAGGGATCTTACAGAGCATGGCAAGGCAATAACCTTGAGCAGTGGGAAACCGCTTCACCAATAACTTCTGATTACTGAAGAGTCGGAAGAGAACACCCCATCACCAGAAGCAGTTCAATCACCATCAGAACCACTTCCTCCCTTGAAAGAATACAAGCCCCCGATACAATATCCGGCAAAGCTGAGCAAGGATCGTATGGATGCACAATACGGTAAATTTCTATCCTTATTTAAACAATTACATACTAATTTGCCTTTTGCAGAAGCAGTGTCTCAAATGCCCAAGTATGCGAAGTTCTTGAAAGACTTACTTTCTAACAAAAAGAAACTATAGGAACTTTCCACTGTCACGTTGGGTGAAGAATGTTCAGCAATCTTACAAAACAAATTACCTAAAAAGCTAACGGATTCAGGTAGTTTTTCTATTCCATGTTTAATCGGTGACATGCAAGTTAAAAGAGCTCTAGCTGATTTAGGAGCATGTATTAATCTCATGCCTTATAAACTCTTTTTAAGATTAGGAATAGGCGAACTATGCCCAACTAGAATAAGTATTCAACTTGCTGATCGACCGGTAAAATATCCAAGGAGAGTTATAGAGGATGTTTTAATAAAAGTTGATAAATTTATTTTCCCTGTGGATTTTGTTATATTAGATATGGATGAAGATACTGAAATACCACTCATTCTTGGTCGTCCATTCTTAGCAACTTCTAGAGCCTTGATTGATTTTTTCGTAGGAAAATTAGTTTTACGAGTTGGAGAGGAGGAGGTTACATTTCAAATTAACAATGCTAAGAAACAACCAATAGAGTTGATAAATTTATTTTAGAGTTTTCTTTTTCTTAAAAACTCATGGCACAAATCATCCTCTGATACCAATTGAAAGGAGGTTAGATCTTAGATTTACTCTAGAGGGGGGGTGAATAGAGTATTAAAAACTTTTGGACTTTGATACCAATTGAAAGGTGGAGTTCAATTGATAAACTGATACCAATTGAAAGTGCTGGTAACAATGGAAAGTTCTTTGAATTAATTTTATAGCGGAATTAAAATAGTGATACTTATATGTGTATAGCAGAGTGATTTATAAGAACAAGATAAATAAAACAGCATACCGCATAGCACATCATAGAAAATAAATAAGCATCACAGACGACACAAGGATCTATAGTAGTTTTCCAATCAACCTGGGTACATCTACTCTTCTACCACCCTTGGTAGGAATCCACTGGGTTTTTGATCAGGTGCCCTATCACCAGTAGATTTTTAATCAGGTGCCCTATCACCAGTAGGTTTTTGATCAGGTGCTCTATCACCTTGAGCTTTTGATCAGGTGCTCAAACCAAACCACAGGTTTTTGTTCAGGTGCCCTGCCACCAATGGGTTAACTTTTGAAGGGAGTTAGAACCCTGTACAAGATGAGGTAAAGGGGGTTTTAGATGTTCTTCTTTGTCAATATTCTGAGAGAAGACTCTAGTGGATTGTTGATGTTGTAAAGCTCCCCCTGTCTGATATAAAATTGTTGACAGTTGAGGATGGAAGCTTTCTCTTGAATGTACTGATCTTCCTGTAGCTGATTAATCTGAGAGAATGAGTTCCTCAGATTGTTGTTGCTCTTTGAAGATTTGATCTAGCAGCTGATGACTGAGAGAGTAGAGTTGATGTTCTCAGTGAACGAGTGTTGCTTGAGGAAGAAGAAGATCTGTAAAGCTTTTCATTATTTATTTCTTTCTATCTTTCTTCTTCCTGTAACTTTCTCTGTCGACTAATCTTCTCTATTCTGTATTGTTGTACTCTAATAATCTTCTTCCTTTTTCTTTTACAATATATCTTTAATTTGAAATTCAAATCATCTGAAAAAGGAATAGAATAATCTGCATTGATTATTTTCCTTGAAACTGCAAACTGATTCGGCAAATATTAATTCCTTTTCCTTTTCAATAAAAGCATCCTTTTCCAAAAAGCCAAACGGCTACTTTCTTGAGAGAAGATAAACGGAAAGGCATATAATAAAGGAAAGAAAATATCTTGCTGAAAGCCGATCTGAGATCAGAGAATATAACTTATCATTCTGGAATAAATCTGCTGAAAAGATTTTTCATCGATCTCAGAGCTAAATTCGTCGACCTGAAGATATTCGTCGAACGCTGAGCTTTGGAAGTTCATCGACCGCTGAGTCGCTGAGACTGAAGATCGTCGAACATAGATTGAAGCACGTCGTTCATCAAACGCAGATTGACACGTCGTTCGTCGAACGCAGATAGCATTTCGTCGAACGCAGTGTTGAGTTCGTCGAACACAG
The DNA here is from genome assembly GCA_033032865.1 of Dactylorhiza incarnata. NCBI lineage: Eukaryota > Viridiplantae > Streptophyta > Magnoliopsida > Asparagales > Orchidaceae > Dactylorhiza > Dactylorhiza incarnata. Next base: position 3,298,766 of record JAWHQI010000133.1, on the reverse strand, counting down.
AATGACATGCCGTTCGTCGAACGCAGATATCATTTCCTCGAATGCAGTGTTGAGATCGTCGAACGCAGAACCTGAATATTTTCTTGAGTTCTAACAGCCTAAACCATTGACCCATTGACTATACATTGGGGTCAACTTTATCCTAGTCAACATATAGTGATCCTAGCCCAAATCAGAAATAGGGTTGTTCCAACATAAACTCTTATTAAGATTAGGAATAGGCGAACTACGCGCAACTAGAATAAGTATTCAACTTGCTGATCGAACGGTAAAATATCCAAGGGGAGTTATAGAGGATGTTTTAATAAAAGTTGATAAATTTATTTTCTCTGCGGATTTTGTTATATTAGATATGGATGAAGATACTGAAATACCACTCATTCTTGGTCGTCCATTCTTAGCAACTTCTAGAGCCTTGATTGATGTTTTCGAAGGAAAATTAGTTTTACGAGTTGGAGAGGAGGAAGTTACATTTCAAATTAACAATGCTATGAAACAACCAATAGAGGCTGATGATACATGTTATTTTCTTAATAATATTGATCATGTTGTTTCAACAATACCTTCTGAATTGCTTTGCGGTGATCCTTTAGAACTTTGTATTGCTAATTGTCATTTAAAGGATTTTACTACTTATGTTTGTGAGCACTTAGCTTATCTTGAGGATTCTCGATCTTTAACTAGAAAAGTGGATTTTGAGGTTATAAAAAAAAGCGATAAAGATCATTTAAAAGAAATCACAACTGATCCTCCAATTTTGGAATTAAAGAAATTACCTGATCATCTTGAATATGTATTTTGGGAGTTAATTCTACTTTTCCTGTTATTGTCTCTAGTAATTTATCTGAATCTGAAAAAGCAAAATTGGTTTATGTTTTAAAAGAGCATAAGAGAGCAATACCATGGTCAATCTCTGGTATTAAAGGAATTAATCCTTCATTTTGTTCTCATAAAATCTTTATGGAAGATAATTATAAACCATCTATCCAACCTCAACGTAGACTCAATCCAAATATGAAAGAGGTTGTGAAAACTGAAGTTTTGAAATTACTAGATTCTGGGATGATTTATCCTATTTCTGATAGTTCATGGGTGAGCCCTATTCACGTAGTCCCTAAAAAGGGAGGTCTTACAGTAGTAGCCAACGAACGAAATGAACTTATTCCTACACACACTGTCACAGGATGGCGAGTTTGTATAGATTATAGGAAGCTAAATGATGCTACATGAAAAGATCACTTCCCGCTTCCTTTCATAGATCAAATTTTAGAGTGTTTATCGGGAAACGCTTACTATTGTTTTCTAGATGGATTGTCAGGCTACTTACAAATTCCTATAGCCCCGGAGGATCAAGAAAAGACCACCTTTACTTGTCCGTTCGGCACTTTTGCATACAGACGTATGCCCTTCGGATTATGTAACGCGCCTACTACTTTTCAAAGATGCATGCTAGCCATATTTAATGAATTAGTTGAAGATGTTATGGAAGTATTTATGGATGATTTTTCAATTTTTGGGGATTCTTTTGACTTATCTTTAGAAAATCTTAAAAAGGTTCTTGCTCGATGTGAAGAAACTAATCTTGTACTTAATTGGGAGAAATGTCATTTCATGGTACAAGAAGGTTTGGTTTTGGGCCATAAGATTACATGTCGTGGAATTGAGGTGGATAGAGAAAAAATTGAAACTATTGAACACTTACCACCTCCCGCCACGGTTAAGGCAGTGCAAAGCTTTTTAGGACATGCAGGCTTTTACCGACGATTTATAAAAGACTTTTCAAGAATTTTAAAACCGTTAACAAAATTATTAGAAAAAGATACTCCTTTTATTTTTGATGGTGAATGCCTAAAATCTTTTGAAATACTAAAAGACAAATTAATTAATTCTCCCATTATGATTGCACCAGATTTTTCTCAACCTTTTGAATTAATGTGTGATGCTAGTAGCTTCGCGATTGGTGCAGTACTAGGACAACGAAGAAACAAACATTTTCACCACATTTACTATGCTAGTAAGACATTGAATGTTGCACAGGAGAATTATACAACAACTGAAAAAAAACTATTAGCAGTTATTTTTGCATTTGATAAATTTCGTTCATACTTAACATTGTCCAAAGTGATTGTTTACACTGATCATTCCGCTCTACATTACTTACTTTCGAAAACTGATGCAAAACCCCGTTTGCTCCGTTGGATCTTGCTTTTGCAAGAATTCGACTTAGAAATATAAGATAAGAGGGGAGCCAAAAATTTGGCGGCAGACCACCTCACTCGCCTTGAGAATCCATATTTAGAAGTATTAAATGAATTCACTATAAATTATAGTTTTCCCGAAGAACGATTATATATGCTTGAAACTCAATCTCATTCTAACACTCAATGGTTTGCAGATTTTGCAAATTATATTGTGGCTAAGGTCCTTCCAACAGATCTTTCACATCAGCAAAAGAAGAGATTCTTTTCTGATCTAAAATACTACTTTTGGGAGGACCCTTTTTTGTTTCGCATTTGTGCAGATTCGATCATCCGGAGATGTGTATCAGATGAAGAAGGGTGGAAGATCTTAGAGCATTGTCATTCAGGACCTACGGGAGGACACTTTGGGCCAATTCGTACGGCAAAGAAAGTACTCGATTCAGGTTTTTATTGGCCCCTTCTATTCAGGGATGCCCAAAGGTATGTTCGTTTATGTAATTTTCTCCAGAGATCAGGTAATATTTCAAAAGCAAATGAAATGCACAAAAGTTTATTTTAGAATGTGAAATATTTGATGTTTGGGGAATTGACTTTATGAGGTCATTTCCTAATTCGTACGGTAATAAATACATATTAGTTGTCGTAGACTATGTTTCAAAATGGGTAGAAGCGCAAGCCTTACTAACAAATGACGCTAGAGTTGTTGTCGAATTCCTTAGAAAATTGTTCTCGCGGTTTGGAACGCCTCGTGCCATCATTAGTGATCGAGGGACTCACTTTTGTAATTCTCAGTTTAATAAAGCTTTAACTAAATATGAGATTACGCATATGGTAGCCACTCCTTATCATCCACAAACTAGTGGGCAAGTCGAGGTATCCAACCGAGAGTTGAAACACATCCTAGAAAAATCAATAGAGGGGAATAGGAAACAATGGGCTAAAAAATTGGACGACGCTTTATGGACCTACCGCACTGCATTTAAGACACCAATAGGCACTACACCGTATAGACTAGTATATGGCAAGGCATGTCACCTACCAGTTGAACTTGAACATAAAGCATATTGGGCTATTCGGACTATAAACATGAACTTGGATCTATCAGGAGAGAAGCGGAAATTTCAACTCAATGAATTAGATGAGTGGAGAATAATCGCATATGAGAATTCTCATATATACAAAGAGAAAGCAAAAGCTTTCCATGATAGACAACTTCGGAATCATAAATCGTTCAAAATTGGGGATAATGTTTTGTTATACAATTCTCGTCTTAAACTCTTTCCCAGGAAATTGAAATCAAGATGGTCAGGCCCATTTAGAGTTGAGCAAGTATTTTCATACGGAGCGGTTGAACTCTCTCACCCAGAGAAAGGGGTTTTCAAAGTCAATGGACATAGACTAAATCACTATTTCGGAGAAGAATTTGAGCGTCAAGGCAAGGAGGAGTTAAGTCTCCGGCTTGACACTAACTGAATTTTCATGGCATCTCGCTAAGAGTTCTTAGGTTGTTAGGTTTGTTCGTTTTCTATTTTCGTAATTTTGTTTTTGTTCTGCAAATACGTTCGTGATCTTGTTCCTGTTTAAAAAGAAAAATATTTGTGTATTTCTACATATTTATATAGCAATCAATGTTTATCTGTGTGTCTACCCGAGTTCTTTTGTGCTTGCGCGGACCCTTTCGCATTTCACAAATCTTTAAAGCTTACATTCCACGAACACGGACAGTCACACGGCCGTGTGCACGACCGTGTTAATCATTTAGCCATTTTCTCATTACTGTTCACAAAAGCGAAACACGGGTTGTCACACGGCCGTGTATATGGCCGTGTCCCGTATATTAAAAGAAAAAAAAATATTTTTTTTAAACCCCCACTTCATCTTCCTCCTTTCTTCCCTTCGAGCCGTGTACCAAACCAGCCGAAAAAAACTCCATTTCCAGCCCTCTTTTTCGGACATTTCTCCCTCCCCGGAGCTCCGAACTCGAAAATTTTAGCGGCTCTCTTCTCCTCTCGCCCCGATCTACATTTTAAGGTAATTTTTACACAAATCCTTGAACTTTGCCGAGATTATTTCATACTTCCGATCTATGTCTTCCTCAATTTTTTTCTCTCCATCCCATGGCTTTACATTGCTATATACAGGGAATATCTTCCATTCGGCATGTCGACTCATCGTCAACGCTCAAATCGACGCCGCACCGATCAATCCACCGCCCATCCTCCCGCCATGCATGCTGAAGTCGGCATGCTACATTTTGAAGATCCCGCTCATCTTGCCAGATTTGAACGTCTCCGCAAGCGCAAATTTCAAGATTGTCGCTGTATAGATTGGGACGTGTTGGAGGAAATTCATTTAAGCGAGGAAGTCGGACTCCTCATCGGCCATAGCAGTTGGGATGCCTTTTTCGCTATCAATGAACTCGGTTACCGTGAGGTCACGTTGGAATTTCTTTCCACATTCACCATGGAGATGAATTACTATACCATGGCGGGGAGCACGAATCGCCCTTCTATCACCACCACAATTTCATTTCGGGTACATCGTCACGTTTACTCGCTCAGTCTTCAAGAGTTCACGTCATTCCTCCGCCTCTATGACGAGGAGTTCCTCACGGTCCGCAATACCATAATCTTCACTACACCCTACCCCATGGAGTGCACCCCGAGTCCATATGGCGTAGCATTGCCGATGGCCCGCCTTATGAGGCCAAGAGCTCCAAGGCCTCCTATTTGATCAGCCCCGCTGTCCACTACCTCCATCACCTTTTGAGCCATACTCTGTCTGGGCGAGGAGAGAGCTCCGGAGTCGTTAGTACCAAAGATATTATATATCTGTATAGCATGACGGAGCATTTTCCCCTTCACTTAGGATATTTTGTTGCCACCTTCATTCGCCACCAGGCTCGGGACTATCTGTATCGCACCATACATCACACTCCTTCTGAAAGGCATGAATCTCTTTGACGGCCTTCCTCCCATGGAAGTGGTCGCTCGCACTATACCCATTTCCATGGCTTCACTTCGATCACTTAGGATAGTTTGAGTCCGTCCTGGAGTTGGCAGACCAGTCTATCATGTAGCTAGACATCAGGATGAGGTGGGCGATGAGGTTGAGGAGGAGAGGAATAGAGAGGAAGAGGAGGAGCCACGGGATGTTCCACCGCGTATAGGATATTCACATCCTGGTGCGTCCTCTTCTCACGCACCCCAGGAGCATCACTCATATGACGATCTCTATGACTCATACGCCTTCTTTCGTATGGATATGTCTCGGAGGTTGGATAGAGTCGAGTAGAATCAAGAGGCTATGACAGATATATTCGCCCATATGGATTACAATCAGGAGAAAATATTGCGCAATCAGCGCGATATGCAGGAGCAGTATGAGGAGTCCAATCAATAAACTCAGACCGCTATTTACCAGCTTTGTGATCACTTCGAGGTAGCCATGCCACCATCACCACATTCCTCTGCTCGACGTCGTTGTGACCCACCACCACCACCTACCTTCTGATTGTGTCTTGGGGATGAGTCCAGGGATATCTACTTGTTTCAGTTTTACTATTTTCACGAACTATATCTTGTATTGTTTTTATTCACGCTGATCTGTTATGGTACTGCTCTACTTTATTACTTTATGATGGCCGCTACTTCGCGGATGTATACATTGGTCGCTTGGAGATTTTTCATTTGCACCCCTGCACTTCTTTTCTATTCATGCTTAGAGCAATGAGGACATTGCATGATTTAAGTTGGGGGTATCATTGTTAGAACTTTATATTCTCAATATATAAAATTCCAAATCATTTACATTTTTTTATAAATACCCATACAATATTGAGCAAAGACTTTTCAATCCATTCATGCGTTTTAACTATAAAAAGTAATATTTTAATTAGATTTCTCTTAATCAGTTACCCAATTAAAGCATTACAATTTATGTTATTCGATTATGGATGTTGTAATTTGCATAACTCCGTTGTTTTACGCCACATTGTGATAAAAAAAATTGTTTTGAAATTTCTATATTCTATACTTTACTTTGATCTGAAATTTAATTCACGTTTCAATTCACTTATTCTTTAAAGCAAAAATTCTATTAGACTATCAATTATTTCACTCTATTGAATTATGGATCTTGCTTTTATAAACTCCATATGCAACTCAATATATCATAACTATAAGATTATTTGAAATGATCTAGGCCACCTTTGATTAGTTTGGACCTTTTCAACTCTTATTCCACTCCTATCAATTACCATTGCACCATTGCCATACTTAGCTTCTTTGATATTATTTACAACCCTCAAAACATTCGTTTCTCTACAACCTCAGCACTCATCATCATAGTTTACAGTTAAACTGTTGGAATATTTTCTCCTATATTCCTATATTAATATACAAAATGATATATTTTCATTTTTAAAACTTTTACAGAAACAGCAGATATATACAAATATATAAACAGCAATATCAATAATTTTGCATGAAGGAGGTGAGAAATAAAAGAGAGGAAATATATAGTTCAGAATCGAGCCTGGGTAAGGCGTGTGGTACTGCCCTAAAGAAGTTGCACCACCCTCCGGCAGGGCTTTCGACCGATGCTCACTCCTCCAAGGTACAACACCCGGCTAGATCCCGAAACTCCGATGTGCGCGGACACCGAAGAAGCACAGAGCACCCGAACAACCACTTGATGAAGCAAACGTAAAGAAAAGCAAACACGTAGAATATCGTGACAGGAACAGAGAGCACAAGAGCGTATCAGAGCGATCGTTCTTTCTGAGAAGAACGACAATATATAAAGACAAAATCGCCGGAAAAGGAGGATTTGAAAACGGCAATATTAAAACCATAATAAGTATTGACGGTTATAATTGGAAGGATCATAATCGAGAAAATAAACGTTGAATATTTCCAACGTAAAAAATGGCGAGAAACATGCATTTAAGAGCGGTTAAGGTAACGCGTAAAATGGCAGAAAGCGTGAAAGCAATTCGACGTTGCGTCGACATCATATCGACGCAACGTCGAGTTCTATCGACGCAGGACCTATCGACGCAAGCCTTATCGACGCAAGCGTCGAGTTCTATCGACGCATGCGTCGAATTCCATTCGACGCCACGCCAACTTCAGCGGCTTGACGACGCTACGTCGAAATCTATTCGACGCAGCTCCGAATTCTAATCGACGCAACTCCGAGTAAAACTCTGAAACTATTTTGAACAAAAAATATAATTCAATTCAATTATTCCCCAAATCCGAAATCCGGATCCGGTCTGGTGCGTGCACGCGCGCGCGCGTGTGGTTCATAGTTTCTCCTTATGTTCTTTTGAACAAATAAGAAGGTGTGAAAACATATATAAACTCTTTGGCTAGAGAGCTAATAAGCAAGGTGGGACTAAAGGTTCATCCTTTCATTCATGAAAGGTTTCCCTTCAAATAATTTGGATTCCCTCAAATTTGGTTTTGGAGCTTTTCATCTATAATGAGGAGCCAAACACCAAACACCATACAAGGCTCCAATAAACATTTATGAAATGAATGTTTGTAAATAAAATTTCTAACATAAACTTTTTGAATAAATGGAATATGATTAATATATGTTGCATCACATCATTTGAGTATATCCTTTTGATTGATCTCTTCTATGTGGGAGAGATTTATTATATTTATTGGCTCAGTCTGATTTTCCCTCCTTGTTCTAAAAAAAATAATGAGCATACAAAAGTTTGTATCTAAAAAAAAGAATGAAAAAAAAGGGAGAAAGGAAAAAAATGATTAGCCATTATTCTTTTTCAATAGGATAATGTCATGATGTGTTTCATAATCATGAGTTTATTCACTAGTTTAAATGTATTCTTATATGATGAGAAATTGCGTTTGATATCATTGTTTATCATATCCTAGCCCAGGCCAAAGTTAGCACCTCAAAAGTCCTAGTGATCCTTTAATCTTATTATTTCTTTCTATGAGTTGAAGTTGAAGTTTACTAACAAGCCAATGTCATTCAAAATAGATATCAAAACTATGGAGTGTAACATTGAGAAAGATAATAGAATCTTATTTCAAAAATTGATGGTGAATTCGATACGTGTTTTTTCTGGATTGATTGGAGATAAGTACAAGAATATTGATATTTTCATAATTTGTTTTGATCACATTTGAAGGTAAATTTTCAGTTTTAAGTTGTGAAAATTTCCTTCCACAAATTGAATCTTTGAAAATAATATTAATTTGGGTAACTTGCTTATTAGAAATCTAATTTTGAGTTGTTTACGCTCATCCTTTATTCATGTATTTTTCTTTGGAATAGCAAAACTCTAAGTGTAGGGGAATTTGATAAGGTCATATTTATCAAATTATAATTGAGAATCCAATTTGAATTCGCCTCAATTTAAAGTCTAAACCCATTATTTTCATACTCATTCTCATCATAATAGTTATTTGCTCACATTAGATGAAGTTTTAACTTAAACTTATGCATCCAGGTGTATTCAGGTTGAAGAATGAAGATCCTAAGGAAAATGGCTTCTACACGGCTAGGCACGCGGCCAGACACACAACCGTGTCTTTACACACGGTCTCCTACACGGCTTGGTGCAATCCCGTGTTCAGAGAATTTGGACAACCAAAATGACAGAGAAAGTCACGGCTAGGCACACGGCTGAAGACACGGCCGTGTCATAGGAAAGCTCAACAACGTACACGGACTCGTACACGACCGTGTGGATGGCCGTGTCCAGCGGCACGACTACCATTTCTTATGTAACTGTTCCCACTCTTTCTACACGGCCACTGACACGGCCGTGTGCAAGGTCGTGTCCGTCTATTTTCTTCTCTTTTCCAACACACACTATAAAAGAAAGAAAGGTGGCTGATGAGAAGAGTTTTTTTTTGGAAGGGCTGGAGTTTTCTGAAGTTTGAAGATTGTGAAGGAAGAAGAGCAAAGGGGATTTGAGTATGTTTCATTATTTTAATTTTGCGTTTGAATTTCATCTTTGTCTAGAGAAGATGATGCGAAACTAATTTCTCTTTAGCGTTTAGATGTAAGAACCATATGTTGATGTTTTAATTGTTTTGAATGATCTCTTCTTTTAATGTCTCAACCTTATGTTAATTTGTTCATGCAATTTAATTGTGTAGAATTATATTTTTCCAGAATTGTAATTCTCGTATGATTTCATCCTTTGAGATTGAGAAATCCTTAGCATGTTAAGACCTTGTATGAATGAAAGGAATAGATTGCAATTTTAGAGATAGATTGCGATATTCTTCCGTGTTTTAAGATAAAAGTTATTCGTGTTCAAAGCAAGTGAAGGAGTTTTGATTTAGGAGAAATTCTAATCATTCAACCTTATCTTAATATTAACTTGCTCGAGAGAGAAGTTAATTATTTTTGTATCTTCTCGGTTGACTAGGTTTTGAGAGATTGAAATAGGGGCGTCAAGAATCTATTGTTTCATCTATGTGTTCTCTACATCCGAACGCTATCCTTTAATTATTAGGTCTTTCTTTCGCAAATTACCGTTTTTATTAAATAGATAACTAAGTTTAAATTTTGTGTCTACAAAAGCAAAACCACTCTTGATTCGCTTGGTAGATAATTGAAGAGAAGTGAGTACGAGTAATTGAAAAGACCCTTGGGAATACGACATAAGATATTGATATCTTATTTATTACAATTGATAGGTTCGCTTGCCTTGGAAATTTATTATTAAGTGAAGTTTCGCAACCATCAGTTCTCCAACTGCATCAAGCTTCGGAGAGGCCCTTGGGAGTTGTGCCTTTTCCAGGGTGCAACTGATGTAGATAACAGAGTCGAGATGCTTCTTGACCACCGCGCACAACACCTATCCCTCCATAAGTAACAAATTTCATTGTTAGATGTGTGATTGAAGGAATTGCCTCGAATAGGATCTGGAGAGGGAGGCCAAAGATGGAGTTGTATGCAGAGTCCTATTCAATGATCACAAGCTGGAAGATGTGCGTGACTTGCTTCGAAAATTCTCCAAGGCTGACCGGGAGAATGATCGTCCCTTGCACTGGTATGGGGCTATTATCGAAGCCTTAAACCAGTCCTGCGACCGGCTTGAGATGATCCTTTGCGATCTTCACGCCGTGGATGGTGGACATAAATAGGACATCTACTGATCTTCCATTGTCGATAAGTATCCTCTAGATATTGAGGCAGGGGTCGCCGATCCAAGCGCTGGTGAGGAGAGGGGTCTTGGTGTTGATGCAGTCCCTCCAAATATTCGTCCCCGAAGTTGAAAGTGGCGTTCCGTCGTGCCTTCTGCTCTTCGTAGCCCTTCTTGGGTTGGGCAATGGAGTAAACTTGAGCAGGGAGGAAGGGGGACCCAGTTATGGTCGCAACATCCCCGATCATTTGCCTGCCCCTCTATGCGCCCTGGTGCGCAGGAGGTCGATCTCTTCCGGGTTGGGCGGTGCTGGTCGGTTCAAAACTTGATTTTGTATGAAACTTCCGAGGAGCCCTTGTCGAACAAGGCGCTCGATCACTTCTTTCAGTTTGGTGTAGTCCTCCGTGTTGTGCACATGCCCACGACAATAGTTTCAATACTGTGTTTGGTCACCTCGGTTTGGGACTAGTGGCTTGGGCTAGCGAAGTGTGCCTCAATTATCTCATCAGTTGCGATCTGGGCTTTGACCCGATGAACGAGGTCGGGATAGATGGGCATAGACTCCCGTATTAGCACGAAGTAGAAGCCACTAGGGTGGAGCCCTCCGAGAAAATCTCTCCTCAGAAGCTCAGGATCGACACCCAAAATTTGTCGCGCCTTGGTAGTGAAGCATCAGAAGAAAGCCTTAAGTGTTTCCCCCTCGTTCTGGCAGATCCCAGAGAAGTGAGAGGGGTCCCAGAGGATTCAGCAATTAGATATAAATTGATTTGTGAACATCTGAGTTAACTCCGCGAAGCTATTGATCTCTCCCTCCTTCAGAGAATAGAACCAGATGCGAGTATGCTTCTTCAGAGTCGCTGGGAATACTTGGCAGTAGTTTGTCAGGAGCGTTGTAGATGCCCATGATGATGGTGAAGTGGTTGACATGCTCTAGCAGTTCGTCAGTCCTGTCGAACGTCTCGATGCTCGGGAGTTTGAAACCGTGCAGGATCGGATGCGCTAGGACTTAGGGTGTCGGCGGGAAGCCACGGTGGAGATGGAGGCGAGCGAGAGTGCCCTTTCGCCTGACTTGCTCGTATTCTTCTGCGATTATGTCGCGTATCTCTTTGCGAGTGAGCCTCCCAATAACACGCTTGAAACCTGCTGCTCCTGAATGGGGATGATGATGGTTTCCCTTGGGATCACTGGATGGCAGAACAGGGTGCATTGAGTTGGCTGCGTCGGAGAACACCTCTTCAGTAGCGTTGTTCTTGCGAGCGGCGTGCTCAGAGGGGGCATGGTTCGGAGCTGGCGGAGGCTGGTTGTCCAGCGCGGTGGTTGGATTGGGAGCTCGAGCATCCTTCATGTTCCTCAGGAGAGTGAGCATTTCAGCCTGACCTAACTCCATTTGGCGCATGCGCCCTTCCAAGACGGCTACTGGCGCGATTGCGAGCTCTTCTGCTATTGGTATGTTGATGAGTGAATGAGAGGGAGCCTGATCGGTTTTCCCCTCAGGGATTGATCCATCAGTAGCACGTAAACCTTTTCTTGCCATCTGTTAGTCACGAGTACCGCCTCAAAGCAAGTACCGTCTTCGGAGAATTTCCGGAGAGCTTGAGAACAACTTCCCACAGACGAAACCAAATAGTTGTGGGTCGCTCGACACTCTCACGGTCAGGTCAAACTAAACCGTCTCAGCTCGAGAGTGAGCCGAATGCTTAAACAGTCACAGAATGAGACAACAGGTGACGACATGGCATTTTAGAAAAACCCAAAAGGGGAAAAACCACAGGGCCAGATCAATGCTGACCAATTCCACTATCTTTCGGAGCTGTTACAAGTGGTCGTTTCTCAAGGGCGACAGGCCACCGCTCTTTACAATTGAGTTATCAGGAACTCTAGAATTGCTCGATGGGGAGCGTCGTGCAGCGCGCTTGGAAGCAGACTGGAAGGATGTACACAACAACGGAAGCTCTGGACTCCAAGCACGAAGCCGAAGGAGATCTTCAAGCCGTATTCGAGGGGACCTTCGAGGACCGAAGGAGATCATCGAGCTCTCTTCAAAGTGATCTTCGAACATCGAAGGAGATCTTCGAACGCCGAAGGGGATCTTCGAACCCCGATTGGGATCTTCGAACCCCAATTGGGATCTTCGTTCGATCCCCGGAGGGGATCTTCGATCGATCCCTGGAGGGGATCTTCGAGCCCCAGAGGAGATCTTCAAGGATGTCTTCGAACACCGAATGTGGTCTCTGGGATCTTCGAGAATGTCTTCGAACACCGGTTCAGGCACCTCGTGCAAGGACGGCGGCAGAGGTGGCGGCGATGATGGTGGCGACGGCGGAGGCGGGAGGGGAGCACGGCGGCGGGAGGGGAGCACGGCGGCGGGAGGAGAGTGCGGTGATGAGCGCTCGGTGGGAGGCGAGCACGGCGGCGGGAGGCGAGCGCGGTGATGAGTGCTCGACAGTGAGCATGGTGATGAGCGTGCAGCGGTGACGGCGCAAGACCCACGCGCACTCCCATGTGTGGCCTCCTTTGAGCGCCAAGACTGAGCTGCAGATAGAAACATTGAATGCTAAAAATAAACATTTTTAGGCTAATATGCGACCGAGAGCTAGGAGCAAGAAGATGTAATCCGCACATGGTTGTAAGTTCAATCAAGATGTGAGGTCCTCTTCACCTCTCATGTGCATTCTTCTCTCCCTAATTATCATGTTTGAGAAACGGAGTGGTGAAATTTTTTATTTTGCCCAATTGATTCCTGGGAGCCCAATTTTCTTGGAATTGACTTCCAACTAAAGGCTTTCAATTCCAGTTCGACAATAGAATACACAATTTTCGTTAGGGAATTGAACGCCAAACTTCCCATCTGTTTCTTCTTTACGAGGCTATCGGAAATGGGTTCATTAAGGAAAGTTTTATTAGATTTTACTTGTTGTTTTATGGTTTATCGAGTAGTCAGGATTTCTGCTATTTTGATTTACGCTATTTTGATATTCTGATGAGTGGTAGGGATTCCTCCAGCTCTGCATAAGTTGAGAGTTTTGAGTTCCATTCATGTGTTTTTTCAGCTGTGTTGTGAAATTGACTCTGACCGCTACCACATAAAATTGCATTCAGGTGTTCATGACATCTGAGAAAACGCAATTTTTCAAACAGCGTAATTGCGTTCATGACCGCCACCGCCCATCGCTGCGTCCATGACCGCCACAGCAACGCCAAACAGACCCTCGCCCACCAGTCTTTCATGAAACAGAAAATCTGCACATCGGAGTCCCCCAACGCGGTAGCCGTCAATCCCGCCACCGGCCATCTGTCTCTTTTGAAACCCAAAACACGTAGTTGCTCCCTCGACACCATGCAGATTGCCTCCCCAACTCTATAAAACCCTACAACATTTTTAAAATACGGCCAAATCATATGCTTGAGGCAGCTGACACCTAATTCGTCATCTGATCCTATAAGCGTCAACAAGGTACAAGAAATAAATAAAAAAAAAAGTTAGTATTTGAATTCAAGCTTGTCTCCCAGGTCTCCAGCCCCGCCACCGCCATGAGTCTGAAGCCGACGACGGCAAATATCTACGCCATCTAAGGATTCCAACCATCTAGTTCTTTGGGTGTGCGGATAAGAAATTGGCCTGCTCATAAAATCTTGTAGCCATTTATGATGTGTTGTTAACATTGCTCTTATTTTATCAGCTTTATTAAATTCCCCCGTTTTTACAAAATCATAGGGGGCATTAAGGTTTTGAAAACCGGACCGGACATCGAACCGGCGGAGGGAGAGGTTCAAGGTTGAACCGGTTTAACCGGGGTCGAACCGTTATATATATATATATATATATATATATATTAGAAAATAAAAAATTAATTAATGCTACATAAAAAATTTGCATATAAATTGTTAATTTATTATGATTATATTGTGATACAATTATACAAATAAAACTAATATATCCATCGTCACTGTATTCGTATATTTTTAAGGCTCCGTCTGGCCCGGCGTTTTTGCTCTAATGTGTTTTGACAAAAACGTAAGTGTAATAAAATGGAGTTTTGACTTTTGTACATAAAAGTGGACGAAGTTTCTTAGATAAGGACAGTTCATAACCACCGTGTTTATGATCGCCACCGCCGTGCCAAACGGAGCCTAAATATATTATTAACTTTAATTTTTAAAAGATAATTTAATAAGTTATTATAATAATATATCTAAGAAATTTTTAATTTATATTTATATAGTCACGTATATTATTTTATATATACATTAATATTTATATATATATAATACAATACAGTTAAGAAGAACAAGAGCCAAACGGTCTAGTGGTCCACTGTTCCTTTAATTACAAAGTGGCGTGGTCTAGTGGTGAATCTTCGTGATTTGGAATTTCTGGCATTTAAATTTTTGGGTTTCTTGGGCCGCCCGGTTACGCAAAACCCCGCCCGGTTCCTGGCCCGCCGGTCCGCCCGCCCGGTTCCGCGGTTCACCAGCGGTTCGCAGATGGAGGCGGTTTCTCACCTGGACCGAACCGGCCGTGTGTCCGGTCCGCGGTTCGACCGGTTGGACCGGCCGGTCCGGTTTTCAAAAGCTTGGGGGGCACAATTGATTTGATCTGAAATTCATCTTCCAAACACACGGCAAATGGAATAATTCGATAAAGCCGCCGCCTCTAACAAAGCGAAGGAGCATCCATTAGACGACGAAAACCAAACAAGTATGGGAAATTATTTAAGCAGAAAAAAATTCCCATCTTGAATAATTTTTGAATTCTCAGAATCATTAAAAAAAGATTAAAAAAAAACCTGTAATAATCATAACAGTAACAAGCTTCCACCTTCTAATCACCAGAGCTTGCTGACCTGAGAATGCTGAAGGCCGTGTGATAAGAAAACTGCACCTTGGGAGAGTCCCTGAATGAATTCTGCTGTCCTACTGTAAAAAAATCCTGATAAAGATGAGAATTTGACAATAGAAGCAGCAATCAGTACAGGCTAAAACCAAAGAGCTGGCTTATGATAATGGCCACCCCCATGAAAATTGCCAGAAGAGAAGCGGCCCATGTCAGTTTCTCTGTTATCCTCGGAACCCTTTCTTTCAGCGCCTGGCTACACGAACCGATAAAAACCGTGTAAGTCCCCATGGCGAGAACGGTCCCGACAAGAAACATGCCGAGAAACGCGGCGCCGGCCAGCCTCGAGGGTAGAGCGAGCGCCGGCAAAATCATCACCAGCGCATCCGGCTGTAATCCGTGCACGATGCCCGTAGCGAAAGTCGCAAGTCCGATCTTCTTCCTCGCCCCCGAGGAGACCTCTAAAGTCCCATCCTCAAGACAAGAAGCTGGCACCTCCGAAGCTTCCTTGATTCCCATTGCTCCTATGAGGAGCAAAGTTATACCGACGACCCTCGTGCCCCAAGTTCGGATGACCTCGATGTGTAGACGATCTTTGAGGAGCAAGAACAGCAACCCGAATATCATTTGTCCTGCATCGTGGCCGCAGCCCCAAAGGGCGCCGACAATAGCGCTCTCTATACGTGTTCGACCGATTGATAATGGAGCGAGCGCGGCCAAGTGGTCGGGCCCGGATAATGTGTGAAGACAACCTGCAAAGAAGCCGGTCCAAGCGCTACTGAGAAACTCGGCTCGGATGAGTCTTCCTCCGGATTGGGTGGCAGTCTGAACTGTCGCATAGACCGGCCGTGCTGAAATCGTCTGGATAAAGGTGACTGTCGCAGCTGAAAGTAGGACTGATAAAACAACGGAAACAACCTGGCAGGGATCAATTAAGGAGTGAGAATAATTGAGCGAAGCTGATGCAAAAAAAAACATACATGAAGTGAAATGATGAACTGAAAATTTAAGATCAGGAAATGTGCCAGTGGGATGGGGTGAGGTGGAGATTTTGCTGAAGTTTTGATGTCTTGATTGTTGGGAAGGGAAGAGTCTGGTGTATGAGAAAATTTGGTAGATAAAGAGTGTCGGAATATTTAGTCACACTGCCAAAATTTCATGTGGCTTTTAGTATGTAATAGAACTTGGAGGGCTCTACCTACTATCAAATGATTTTATACTTGATGATTAGGTTCTAAGTTCTAACAAAGCTACCCATGGAATGAGTCCCTCTCCCTACTACGTCCGCGTCCTCCATGTGTTAAAACATGTGATGAAGCATTTATTCCATGTGTTCCAACATGTGAGAGGGTGTTGAAATATTTAGTCCCACATTGAGTATCTCATGCTGACTTAAGTACTTTATTATATCTTAGGCATGTTGATGGGGATCACGACACCATAGGCATACACAACGATCGGGGCCGTCCATTT
This sequence comes from Dactylorhiza incarnata, assembly GCA_033032865.1. Classification (NCBI taxonomy): domain Eukaryota; kingdom Viridiplantae; phylum Streptophyta; class Magnoliopsida; order Asparagales; family Orchidaceae; genus Dactylorhiza; species Dactylorhiza incarnata. The sequence continues at coordinate 3,282,118 of JAWHQI010000133.1, read as the reverse complement.
TGTGCGGATCGACGATCCATGAGTTTTAGTTATTTTTTGTATTTTTCTGATTTTTTTTCATTTAATGTATTTGAGGGTCATCATGATTGGAGAATCATGGTCGTCCATGGTAGCCCCTTAGTCTATAAATAGGTATAGATGGCTCATTTAAAAGGGATTGAAAGATTGACCGAAGAAGAGAATCGTCCTTAAGTACTTTATTAGATCTCGGGCTTCTCACTAAATACAAATTGCTTATAATTGGATGCTTTGGTTCTAACAAAAAGAAATGAGATTCAGAATGAGAAGACTAAATTTTTGCGTTGAGAGAAATTTATGAGGCAGAACGAGAATAAAAGCCTCATGAGCAGGAGAATGTACTAAGAATCGATCAAATTAAGAGATGATAGAAGAAAGTCATTTATGTATTCATACCATATTCAATTACAACATAAGGCTTACTAGTAGTCATAATTTTCAAGAATGACAAGTTCGAAGTATTTGTTAGTTTTGATGAGTTTGAAGTGGGTGATAGTGATGTGTTAGAAGGCATGATTAATCAAGATGATGAGGGTTTAGTCAATGATCAAGACTCTTTATTATCAAATTATGATTAAAACGATGAATGCAATCTTGAATTATCAGACGGAGAGGTCAGCAAATCTCAGACTGATGGAGCAGCACATTATGTAGTCCTAATATGGTTGAATTTGAAATGTCAAAAAACATAAGTGAATCAACAATATTTCAGAATGACATGGTATTTGCTGACGTGAATGCATTTAGAAATGCTTTAGTTAATCTATTAGAGAGGGATGCAAGTTAGATAGAATGAATAATGAGAAGGCGAGGGTTACACTTCGTTGTGCAAGTTCATACTGCAAGTGGAGAATACATGTTTTGGCCTTCAAATGATGTTGTGCCATCTACCATTCTATCACCTCGCATTAAATGATTGTTGGGAAGACCCAAAAAGAATAGGAAAAAGGAGCCCGGTGAGCAAACTAAAATAAGCAGAACAAGGAAGCGTGAGGTCACTAAATGTGGCAACTATGGAGGTACTGGTCATAACAGGAGGACGTGCAAAATTGGAAGCTTGCAGGTTTTTTTTATAATATATTGTACTCTAAATTTGTTATTACATTATTTTAAAATATACTGTGCTCTAAGTTTGTTATCTTTTGCAGTTGGATGATGAAACACCACTTGCTATGTTTGTTGGCCAGAGAAAAAGACCAAGGCAAGCTCAAGAGGAGAGCCATGAAGCATGACAGCGCCAAGCTCAAATGAAGAGCCATGAAGCATGACAGCACCATGCTTAATCATGGGAGACTGCTTTTTGAAATATGCAATTGAAAATGCAAGGCAAGCTCAGGAGGAGAGCCATGAAGCATGACAGCGCCAAGCTCGAGTGGAGAGCCATGAAGCATGACAGCGCCATGCTTAATTTTGGGAGACTACTTTTTGAAATATGCAATTGAAAAGACATTTTATTTTATGAACGATTAATATTGTGTGAACGGTTAATATTTTATGAACAGAGTCACCAATGCACCAAGCTCAAGTTAAGGAACATCAATGAAGTTATTTTGTGATTTTACAATTGATAATACATTTTATTTTGTGAACAGTTAATATTTTGTGAAGAGTCATCAATGCACCAAGCTCAAGTTAAGGAACATCAATGAAGTTATTTTGTGATTTTGCAATTGAAAATGCGTTTTATTTTGTGAACAGTCACCTGACACCTTAATAAATTTCATACTCACTTTACATAGTATGTAAAAAACTGAAAGTTATTATAACATTAAAATGATAAAATTTTAGAATAGTTAAATAATATTTACTCAATTAAAAAAACTAATGATGAAATAAAATGGAGGATGCACGAAAGAGAAAGTCATTATGATTTCAAAAATCTCAGCTATATATATATTGATTAATAAAAATAAATCAAATTACACTTTGTTTTTCGAAAATTTATTGCAACAATCTTCTTTACAAAATAAGAACATTACAAAATCACTCCTTTATAAAGTAAAATGTTACGACCGGCGCGTCACCAGGCTACCCGATTACTGTGCACATCGACCAAAGGAGAAGGCGGAGGAAAACCGGGCTGAACCATCCGGTTCAGCCCGCCATTATTAATATAAGGAGCATCGGGGCTGAACCGCACCGGTTCAGCCCCTATGGGGGCCGGCCGGCCCTAGGGGTTGGGTGGGCATAAATACCCAACCCCTCCTCCTTGGTTGGGCATCAAAGATCATTAGCAAGGTATTCTTCCTCTCTTTTCCCTCAAACCCTAACCCTATTATCTAGATTTCTCTAGTTCTTCCCCTTTCTCTAGTTAGATCATAACATTTGGTATCAGAGGATCTTCCTCCCAACCATGGTGACACGCACCGAAGCCGAGAATGCACGCTTGGCCACCATCGAAGAGAACTATGTAGGGTTGTCGGACAAGGTGGCGGCGCTCGAAGAATAAGTGAAATCCTCCCAAAAAAATCTAGAGGATCGCTTGGACGCGCGCATGGAGGAGATCAAGGGCCTCCTCATGCAAAATCTGAGCGGAAAAACTCAAATCTCAGACGGATTCGAAGCCGAGGCGTCCTATCTCCCTCCGGCGGCATCGAACGGCACTGGAATCACTAGCGGGGCAAGCGGAGGGCAGCAAGGAGGCAGATCGACCTCGACAGGAGGAGCCCTGGGGGGATCGGGCTCGACGGAAGCCGATCCCGTCCGGATCGGGCTTACGCACGCCCGATCGGCATACGATGGCAACGGGGTCCCCTGGGCTCCCTCCGGCGGACCTTATGAGGTCGTCCACGGCCGGCCAGAGGGCTGGCGGAAGCCGGAGCCACCGGCGCACGGGATCAACCCAGACGACCCCCAATCGGCCTGGATCGGCCCTGGGACGCAACTGGGGTCTTCCTGGCGAGCTCCGGGGCAGGGGGCGGCTCCCTTTCGACCTACGGGGGCGAATGCCGTCCCAATCGGAGGTGTGGCGGGTATCCTGCCACTACCGCGGCCTCCGGGAGGTCCGTCGGGCTATGGAAATGGAAATCCTTGGGCAGGAGGGCAACAAGGAGGCTACGGTCTGGACCGGGGACGGCCCGGGCCCGCAGCGGCTCCAGCGCAACCTTACCAACCAGCACATGCAGAACCACGGCCGTACATGCAGCCCAAACTGACACGTATGAACTTCCCCAAGTTCAAAGGCGGCGACGCCTTAGAGTGGATCCAGAAGGCTGAACTTTTCTTCAAGTACCAAGAGATTCTGGAAGGGCAGTGGGTCCAGTTGGCGTCTTTTCACCTGGAAGATGACGCTTTCCAGTGGACAAAGTGGTTTCTGAGGGGACGCAATTACGCAGCCTGGGAGGAATTTGTGGAGTCCTTCTCGGCTCGCTTCGGGCCTCTGGAGTACGAAGACGTAGAGGCTATGTTACAGAAGCTGCGACAAAAAGGATCAGTCACAGAGTACCGGACAGAGTTCGAACGGCTGGCCAACCGGGTCAATTGGGGGGAGAGTACGATGCTGAGCTGTTTCATATCCGGATTGACGGACCATTTGAGAGACGAGGTCCACGCCTACATGTCACGCAGTTTGAGTCATGCCATCAGCCTGGCCAGGATACAGGAGGAGCGGTACAATCGGCAGAGGACTCGGACGACAGGTCGGGCACCTACGGTTGCAGATGGACCCAAGCAAGAACCACCTACCGGGGGCCGCCCTACTGTGACGAGGTTGACGTGGCAGGAGTTTCAGGCCAGAAAGGACAAGGGGTTATGCTTCAACTGCGATGAGAAGTATACCCGCGGGCACGCTTGCCAGAAGGTCCAGGTATTCGTGCTACAGGAGGAAGCGGAAGATGTTACTCGCACTGCAGAGGAGGGAGAGTTGGTTTGACGACCTTGGCGTATCCATCCAGGCCCTGGAGGGGGGTACCCCATCTCCGACCTTACACTTGGCTGGGAGGGTCAGCAGAGAGACGGTGACGATCTTGATGGACAGCGGGAGCACTCACAACTTCATCCAACCCGGTGTGGCCCAGAAGACGGGGGGTGTCATAGATCGCAGTGCAGCGTTCCACGTCAGGGCAGCGGATGGACGTACACTGCAATGCGAGGGAGTGATGAAAGGGGTGGAGCTCCAGATACAAGGGTACACCGGGCATATTGATGTTTACTTATTGCCAATCCGGGGTTCCGACATGGTGTTGGGCGCACCGTGGCTGCAGCAACTTCAGCGGGTGACCTTCGATTGGATCCGGATGACTATGGAGTTCAGCCAGCACGGGAAGGGGTACTGCTTGGAAGGCCTCAAGTGACCTAAGGTGAAGGAGATCTCACCCCACAGCGTGGAACGACTAGGGGCACCGGATAGTACGATGCCCATCGTTACAGCGAGTAGAGCGGAGCCTACAGCTCCAACAGTGGTCTCGTCTCCGATGCAAGCCAGAGCCGACTTGTTCCAGGAGCCGCACGCTCTCCGCCTCCAGCTTGAGGACAAGCTGGTCCTGGATGGGGGAGGGAATGTTACGACCAGCGTCGTCACCAGGCTACCCGATTACTGTGCACATCGACCAAAGGAGAAGGCGGAGGAAAACCGGGCTGAACCATCCGGTTCAGCCCGCCATTATTAATATAAGGAGCACTGGGGCTGAACCGCACCGGTTCAGCCCCTATGGGGGCCGGCCGGCCCTAGGGGTTGGGTGGGCATAAATACCCAACCCCTCCTCCTTGGTTGGGCATCAAAGATCATTAGCAAGGTATTCTTCCTCTCTTTTCCCTCAAACCCTAACCCTATTCTCTAGATTTCTCTAGTTCTTCCCCTTTCTCTAGTTAGATCATAACATAAAACATCACAAACACACCCCCTTCAACTTACTATCAAGGGCAGAATTGAAATATAAAAAACTATTTACATTAGTTTTACCAATTTCCATCCAAAATTCGCAAGAAATGGTGAAGTTGTAAATAGAACAAAGTAGCAAGGGAGGTAATTGTAATTTCCAAACTAAGAGGGGTGCAACCTGTAATTATACAAACTTACAGGGGAGGTCCCGGTAATTAACCCTTATTTCCAATCTAAAAACATAAACATTACATTACACATTTATATATACACAAAGAGGAGAGACCTCAAGCCATCACTAGAGGTGTGAGACAAAAAGATAAGAGAAAAAATAATAAAGATATTGGGTCTTCATATGCGCCTTTACGGTGAACTTTTTATAACAATTCAACTCCCCGCCACAAAATGGGATAGATATCGACCATTCCCAGTATGGAGATATTATTTGTCAGTTGATCTTGGGATTGGACGAACGGTGTAGAGGTGTTGCATTTTCTCCAGATGGTCTATGATGAACTGTTTATCAATTTCGACATGTTTTTTATGTCATGTTGAAAGGATTATGCATAATACTGGTAGTCATTTTATTATCACAGCAGAGACGTATCGATTTTCCATCTTGTAACTTCCGATCATGCATTAAAGACTGAAGTCATGGTCCCTCACATATGTCTTGTGACATTGCTTTATACTCTGCTTCTGGACTTAATCTTTCTACGATATGCTATTTCCTACTTCAGACTACGAGATTCCCTCCAACAAAAAAATAATATCTGGTGGTGGACTTTTTCTATCATTTTGGCATCCAGCCCAATCACCATCTGTGTGCACTTCGACATTCACATGCTTGTTTTGAGAGAATATAATCCCTTGTCTAGGAGACTTCCTCAGGTACCTTAGTACTCGTAGAGCAGCTTCCTAATGTCTTAATCTAGGAGAGTGTAATGACTCAGAATCCTTACTGCATATATGATACCAGGACAGGTGTGTGTGAGATAAATAAATCTTCCTACTAGCCTCTAATAGCTTGAAGACTACGTTATTAAAGGCGCAAGGCGCACCGAGGCACAAAGGGGTCCTGGAGCCTAGGCACAAGGCGCAGGCGCACGCTTGAGGCACGTGAGGCGCAAAAATGAAAAAGATAAAATATAGCTTATTAAACACAAAAAACACATAAAATAAATCTATCATTATATCAATACACTAGAATTGCATATATCACACCCCCAAAATAAATAGCATTAAAAAATTAGATTTTGAAAATAACTTTGCCCCCAATTCAGTGAACTAGACAATTTAAAAAAGACAAATTCAGTGAAACAATAAGGAAAGACATGATGTATTTAGGCATTAGTGAGATTATGACTAAAGATAGGGCACAATTGCGACAAAGGATCCATATAGCTGACCCTACTATAGTGGAATAAAGGCTTGAGTGTTGTTGTTGTTAGTCTCGTAGTGGCATAAATCCCTTTGTTATAATTTTGCCGCATTGGACCTCCGATATGAAGCCATTATCCAAATGTCTTGGGCAATGAAGATAATTTTGAGCCAATAAATGTTGTTGATGAAGCAAGGCGCGCCTACGCGCACTTGAGGCACACCTGAGGCGCACGCCAAGGCGCGCCTGGGGCACCTCGCCCGCCTCTGCCTTGCAGAGGCGAAGCCCGGTGCGCCTGGCGCCTCAGGCGCGCCTTAATAACTATGCTTGAAGAGTTGACTTTCTCACCATGCTTGCCTTCATCAATTTTAAAATTTGTTTCTACGAGGGTATCTGTTGGTGTACAGTAAAGTATCTCGATTTCTTTCAGGATATCCAGAACATGTTTTCTCTAAGATATGAATATTTCACGGTGAGACCTTGCAACTTCAATGCCAAGAAATATTAACTTTCCTAGATCCTTGACTTCGAACTCCTGACACAGACGTACTTTAAGCCATCTAATTTTCTTCTAAATCATTTCATGTCATGATAATATCATCCATATAGACGATGAGAACAATCACTTGCTCTTATTTCTTCTTAACAAAGAGAGTGTGATCTGAGTGATCTTGTTTATATCTCAGTAGAAACATGACTTTGGGGAACCTTCCGAATCAAGCTCTAGGGGATTGTTTATGACCGTTAAAATATTTTTTTCAGGAGAAAAACTCTCATTCGATCCCTTCTTTAGAAACCCCGACGGGAATTTTATGTATACTTCTTCTAGATCGTTATATAAGAAGATATTTTTAATATCTAGTTGGTGTGATGTGATGGAGCAGAGGATAAGAGCTGGTGTGAAATGGATGGCGTGGGGCGCAACATAGGTGTACTGGCCAGTTGGGAGACATGTCGACTTGGGCGGAGAGCAGGCTGGTGGCTGGGATATCGTCGGAGAGGAGCAGCAATCGGAGAGGGAAGGAAAGGCGATGGCGGGGAAGATCGGTGCAAGGGTTGCTGAGCTCGAAGGGGGCTGCACAAGCAGTTGCCGTGGCTAGACGGTAGCACGTCGGAAGGTGCCGACGCAAGGTGCGACAGCGAAGTAGCTAATGACGGCGGCGCTGCAGGGATCGACAGACGCGGACATCGGAGGGGGGAGGGGGTGGCGGTTGGAACTGCGGAACAAGTGTCGACGAGGTCATGATGAGAGGGCTGAAAATGGAAGAGTCGGAGATGGCGCAGAGCGCCCGCAAAAGGCCAATGATCGAACCGACAAGGTCATGCACAGGAGGGAGAGATGGTGTCAGAGGGAGCCGAGGGAGATGGCGTCATAACTCATGTGCCAGGGCGAAGATTTTGTCCAAGGCAGCGTCGATCCGAGTGTAGCGAGCATGCGAGGAGTTCGGATGGACGGTCATGGAGGAAGTGCGGGTGCAAGATAGGAGAAGATAGCGCCCAAGAAAAGGTCAGTGCAGTAGGTCGAACCACTGTGCGGGGGGGGGGGGGGGGGGGGGGGGGGGCTGGCGTTGAGCGGACAGCGGTGCACGCTGAGGACGCGTGGAAGGTCGGTGCGGATGCAGTCGGTCGATGTCGACGACACAAGTGGAAACATGTGGTTCTATGCGAAGAATGTTGCGTTGGAGCTGCGGAAGGATGTACGGCCGGAGGAGACGCGGGATCCAGTCGGGTGCGGCTGAAACTGGGACGTAGATTCAATTAGGGTTTCAGAGGAAATAATAAATGGGCGGCGGGACAGACCAATTAATACGTAGGAGCTACGATGTATCATGATTCACGGACAAGAAAGAGAAAATTGCATTGCATAAAGAAAACACTGATACAACTCAGGAGACAAGCTCCCTCCAAGCACCTGAAAGCTCCCTACAAGGCTCGCCAGGCGTATGCGTATTGTAGTCAAGCAACAAGCACACGATAAGACAATTCAAATGAAATTCATCTTAGCCACAGGTGCAAACGTTTTATAGTAGTCAGCTCCAGGAGTTTCAATATATCCTTGGGCGGCTAGCCTTGCCTTGCATCTCTCTGCAACTCCTTGTTAATTTTGCTTACCTGAGAAGACCCATTTTGAGACAACTGTTTTCTTCCCATGTGGAAGAGAGGATAGTTCTTAAGTCTTGGTCTTCTCTAATACGAGCATCTCTTCCACCATAATGGTATATCAATCGATGTCTCTCAAGTCTTATGAATACTAATAGAGGACAGAGAGAAAATGAAAGCTTTATATGTCAAGGTTAGATTATGATATGAAATATAGTTGGCAATGGGATACTTTGTGGAGTTCATCTTACTCTTAAGATGTAGGAGAGGTTGATGGAGGTTTCCGTCAGGATTTATCTCAGAAGTTGGTATCTGCAATGTTGGAATTATAGGGGGTTGTACAATCTCAACACCAGCATTCATCCGTTGATATACTTGAGGAAGAGGAGGAATGAGCTTCCCGACATCAGGAGTTGAAGTGGTGATAGGAGTAGATCAGGGAAATAAGCAAGAACTTCAAGAAAATCTCAAAGAACCTTTTCATAAATTTCTTGGAGTCAACCTCAATTATTCCTTCTCACCTCTTCTATTGATTCTTGAGAATTCGTTTTTTTTTTTTTTCAAAAGTGTTGTTTGATTTTCATTTTTGCCGCATAATATATTCCTCAAGAAGTAACACTCATCTTGCTTGCTTTTATTAGTCCTTTACTTTCTTTAAGGATCTGTCTTTGTTGAAGCATCAATAATGGTAGTACATGATCCACATACTTCTATAGAAATGTCACAAAGTAGCTGTTTATGGTTGTGACTTTTAGATCAATACTGTTGAGATCGAAAAGGAGTTGATCAGAATTTCACAAGCAAAATCAGATCGGGAATGAGACGAAATGGACAAGATCGGGACAAGAATAGCTGCAACGGCCTGACTTCCGTTGAACATTAGAATAACCAAATTTGAATGTTCACACTGTAATTTTATGAAGTTTGATATTTTGTTGTTTTGATGTGATCGTAAAGTACCATTAAAACTTAAAGGCAAGTTTTACCGCACTGTAATTAGACCAGCAATGCTCTACAGTTCTGAGTGTTGGGCAGTGAATGGTGTACATGAGCAAAAAATGGGAGTTGCGGAGATGAGAATGCTTAGGTGGATGTGTGGTCACACGAGACTCGATAAAATTAGGAATGAATGTATCAGGGATAAGACAGGAGTGGCGCCAATTGTAGAGAAGATGCGAGAAGCTCGTTTAAGATGGTTCGGACATGTACATAGGAGACCGTTAGAGACACCTGTTAGGCATTGTGAGAGTTTAGCCACTAGATATGTTAAACGCGGAAGGGGTAGACCAAAAAAGACTTGGAATGAAACTATAAGGAAAGATATGATGTACTTAGGCATTAGTGAGGCTATGATTAAAGATAGGGCGCAATGGAGACAAAGGATCCATATAGCCGACCCAACTATGCTGGGATAAAGGCTTGAGTGTTGTTGTTGTTGTTATTGTGTTGTTTTGCTATCATGTAAGCCTATTTAAAGGCATCCGATCTCAATGGAAAATTCAATCTCCCCTATTCACAAAAATCAGTTTTTAAAACTCACTCACTCCCTCTGAGGTTATTCATTAAGAATTTTGGAGTCTCTTGAACTCTTCTTCAATATTTATCTTGCATATACAGTCTTTGTCAGTTCACAAAAGCTACTATGCAAGTAAAATTGTTCCTACGACTGGAAGAAATGACCCCCACCCACCCACCACTGCCACCTTCAAAAACTTTTAACTAACTCCCAGTGAGCTCTAACAAGATATAGGATGAGGCCCCACGAATCCAAGTCAGGACCTAGAGGGAGTAGTTCAAGAGGAGATCAAAAGATTTGTTGATAGCACACTGAAACAAGCCCTGTAAGCCATTATCTCTTAGTCCGAAAGAGGCATCCGGCTTTAGATTAATCTCCTCTTCCCAGGAATCTGAAGTCCTGTTTATCCCATTTAGTCTATTGCCCAATTTTGAATCAAAGAAGTGTGTAGAGTTGGACTACTGATTTGCAAGCAGCTCATGATAAATAAGTTTTATATGGATTACAAGTTAGGCCAAAGTTCTACTCAGCAAATATTAAAAGGTTGAGAGTTTTTTTTTTTTCAAAAGACCATTAATAATGACTTCATATCAATTGGCCAAATCAAAATAAAAAGTAAGCATGTCTGCTTAAAAGAGAGGAAGAAACTTTAATCACAAGAAATTCCAGAGCATCATAGAGCCAAAAGTTGCAATCAGAATCACAGCTTTTTCCTTCGCTCAATCTCCCCTTCTCTGCGACAATCTACCTCTGAGATGGAAGGCTGCCAATACCTATTTAGAGAGGTATTTGGTTAGTCACTCAAACTGAGGTACTCTTGTGCTGTCTTCTCACTAGTATTTGGTTATTCACCCAAATTGAGGTACACTCGTCGTAGGATGGGTTAGGATCATCGTAGGATGGGTTAGGATCATCGTAGGATGGGTTAGGATCATCGTAGGATGGGTTAGGATCGTCATAGGACGGGTTAGGATCGTCGTAGGATGGGTTAGGAGCGTCGTAGGATGGGTTAGGATCGTTGTATGCCGAGCCTGTTGTCGCTTTCAGAGCATCGATGGGATATTATCTACGTATTTCATATTTTTCTACGCATTATCCGTGTATCCCTTGTATGTTGTCGTTTCGGCCAATCACAGTCGTACGTTGTGTGAGAGACTATAAATACTTATTGTGGAGTTCATTTTCAGTTATTGCAAAATTTTAAGTGATTTTAATATTTTGTGATCATTTCACGGTGTCGAATACGTGAAAGGCTAGGTGTCGAAGCCTAGACTTCATTTCTCCCGTCACTTGGCCGAACTCCTGTCACTTATCATAAACACGTGCTTATTTTATGATAAGGCACGCAAGATCACCATATCCCCAACTTAACCCAAGGAGCCTTCCACGGGTGGAGTTGACTCTTCAATCCGCACAAGCTCCACGAAGCCTTCACATATCATGAGGAAGGGTGGTTTTCTACGAGAGAGTCGTGAGTCAGGTAACATATTAGTAGTGTCCGATGCACAGGTATCTGAGAGCCCTACTGAGACTTTAGAGGTCCACCCGGATGTTCATCGCATTCTAGATAAGTCGTCAAATATTACATCAGATGAACTTCCGGATGAGTTGCCTCGCTTAAGACACATTCAACATGTCATTAACATAGTACCCGGGGCATCTAGCTGAAACGGAAAATCAATGAACTTCTCCAGAAAAATTTCATATGAAAGAGCTTGAGTCCTTGTGTTGCCTAAATCCTTCTTACTCCTAAGAAGGACGAGAGTTAACATATGTGCATTGACAACCGCGTTATTAATAAAATAACCGCAAAGTGTAGCTTTCCCATTCCTCGACTAGATGATCCAGTATACGCTATGATTGGTGCCCAAGTCTTCACTAAAATTGATTTGCATAGTGGGTACCACCAAATTAGAGTATGTGCGGGAGATGAGTGGAAAAAGGCCTCCAAAATAAAAGATGGCTTGTACGAATGGCTAGTAATGTCATTCAGATTATCAAACGGCTAGCATTTTTATGAGGGTTATTACTCGGGTCTTGCGGCCCTATATGGGCAAATTCTTGGTGGTTTATTTCAATAATATTCTCATCTACAGTCAAACGCACATTGATCATCTTCTTCATATTAGACTTATATATGAAGTCCTCCAAAGGAACATTTATATATCAATATGAATAAGTGTACATTTTTATCCACGTCTGTACATTTCCTAAGGTACATTGTGTCCACCACAGGCATTTCGGTAGACCCTGGCAAGGTTAAATCTATTTGTGAATGGCCGATTCCTACGAACACTCATGAAGCATTTAGTTTTCACGAACTTGTCACCTTCTATCAAAGGTTTATTAGTGGTTTCAGTACTATAATTGCACCCTTCACGGGGTGCCTACGTAAGGACGGTTTTGTATGGACCAAAGCCGCAACTAGAGAGTTCGATGAAATTAAAGATAAGTTATCCTCAACCTCAATTCTTCGATTACCCGACTTCAGTAAAGTCTTTGAGGTAGCATGTGACGCATCAAGAGTAGGCATTGATGACGTATTAAGTCAGGAAGGGCATCATGTCGCCTAATTTAGTGAGAAGTTAAATGAGGTCCGACAAAAGTATTCTAATTACGATCGGGAGTTCTACGCGATCATCCAAGCCTTGCGACATTATCTCTATCCAAAGAGTGTATATTGTACTTCGATCATTAGGCTCTGCGATATCTTGACTCGTAGAAGAAATTAGGTCATTGTCATGCTAAATGGGTGAAGTACATGCAAGAGTTCCATTATGTTCTCAAACACAAGTCTAGTGCTGAGAACAAACCTACAGATGCCCTTAGTAGGAGAGTTAGCCTACTGCATACGATGTGCCCAAGTAGAGGGTTTTGAGCACCTAACATTTGATTATCTTACATGCTCCGATTTTAGCGAGACGTATAGCGCTCTATCTAGAGATCCACCAGAAAATCGTGACTGATTTCTCTTGATGGATGAATATTTATTTTATAGGTCTCGTTTGTATACCCTTGCACTTCTTTACGCGATTATTTGATATGGGAGATGCACGTTGGGGAGTTGCACGTCATTTTGGGAGAGATAAGACGATTAGCCTTGTAGAGATTCCATTGTACCTTCTGCAGACAGAGATAAACCGTAAACGTTGTCAACAAAAAGTAAGAAAGAGGAATCACTTGCACCGGAATAACCCATAATGGTCGAAAGATCTCTACAAACTCCGGCCAGATGGGGAGCCGCAACCCATAAGCAAAATGGTCAAATGGGATAGCGATTTCTCCTTCCCGTGGGTGATTTATCTGGTCATTCTGCAACAAAAGTCTCGCAATTATCCCCCGTGGCAAAGGATATGGCAAGCATATGCTAGAAAGCTCTGCTACTATAGTTAAAGGCTTCTTAAAAGGATACCCCAGAAATCATTTAGCTATCATCAGTCTCTACAAGACCCCACCTTTCCCCTTCTGCAAACTCTTTTTACCAGTCATCTTGAGCTCGCAAAAAGTTGATTCAATTTCAAAATTGGAAAGCATAGAATGAAGTAAGGTTGATCGCGATATATAAATAAATCGCATCGAATGTCAAAACGTCGAAAGGTAGAACTCGCTGTCACCAAGGTACGAGTTTGTGATTTCTTGTAAATTTATTTTTGTTTTACCTCATAATAAACATGCACGAGAACTGGCATGCACAAAACATAAGGAAACAAATCACAGGAACAAGAATAGAAGTTGCAGAACATATAATAAAAAAATCTTTTATTCCAAGAAATATTTACATAATACAAGATGGGAAAAAGTTACTCACGGTCTTAGTTATTAAAGGTGCAAGGCGCACCAAGGCGCAAAGGGGTCTTGGAGCCTAGGCGCAAGGCTCAAGGTTCAGGCGCGCGCTTGACGAAGGCATGGTAATGCTGGTAGATTGACTCGGGGTGGACAACCAAAATGCAACCTTAAATGCGACGGGTTATGATAAAATGCAAGTGATGGTCCGCAATGGGAAAACAACGGTAATTGATTATTATAAAAAAAATAACAGAGGCACAAGCATTCGCAAATTTCAATTAGAGAGAGTAAACATTAATCCGCCAACGACACAGCGCAAATACTTTTAAGCGTGTGCGGAATAAGCCCTGCAAATCACACAGAGTGCAACACTAACAACAAAGCAATAAAGACATCTACTATAGAAAAAGGTGTTGAATCTTCAACAATAGGAAAATAGAACTCCAAATACAACTTACACGTGCAGGCGGTGGCAAACAACGGCCGGTTTGGGCATCCAGGTTTGTTGCGAGTGGGAAGACAGTCAGAAGAGGGGCTCTGGACGGAGAGGGAAGGGTTCGAGTGGTGTGTGTGTGGTTAAAGGAAGTGGGAGGTTGCTGTAGGTGGACAAAGTGGAGGCTTTAGCGGGTTGGCAGCAGGGAAATGGGTGGCTGGCGGACGGGAAAGAGGGGGCAGGCGGCGGGGGACTCAGGTTAAGTGGTTGTAGGGTTAGGGAAGAGGTGAGTGTTCGGCTACAGTGAAGAAGACAGAGACATGGCGTGGTTTGTTGGTGTTGGGGCTGAGGAAGGTTTCCTGGACGGGTGGAGGTCAGCAGCGGGTTGATGGAAACGAACTTCGGCGGCCTGGGTTGGTCAACTGTGAGCGGAGATCAACGGAGAGAAGAGCACAGAGAGGGAAAGAGGGAGGAGAAGAGATAGGGGCTTACGGTGGCTGGATGGGGAGAGGAGCATGAGAGCTTGGCGTCGCACCAAGAAGGAACCCGACGTCGCACCGAGCGTGACTGACGGCTTCCACAAATGGGGGGCAAACCTTCGATGCCCAACCAGCCGAACCCTGCACATATTTATACTAAAACAAAATTAAGGCACCCGAAACGGACGGTTCATATCGTCTGGTCTTATCGGGCGTCAAATATGACTCAAAACATAAAAGCTAATATATCAAATCGACTCGGAACAACCATCAGGACGCAACCGTGGACTCGCCCGAACGGGTAATGGTTCACCGCCTCCTGCGGGAATAGACTTGCATCGAGCGTTGCGCGTCATCACAAGGCGCAGCCACATTCATTTTAAATAATCACCATCAAATAATAGTTCATCTTCTTGATAAGATTCTTCATTTATTTTACTCATTAATCATCCATTACTATCATCTATATCTCTTAAAAAATAGAATCAATGCGGTCACTTGCATAATATCTAAGTCTCAACGCTCGATTATGTTTCACAAACACTAAATAATGCAAAAATTAATGAGATCTTACATTATTTCTTTCCTTATTTTGAAAAAATAAAGTTTACAACATAAATTGCACTTAGGCGCGCCTTTTATGCTCCAAAGACGCAAAAAAATGTACGAAGACGCAAACCTCTGAACCTGGTGAGCCTTGAGTCTTAGGCGCGCCTTTAACAACGTAGCTCACGGCTCATGTGAACAATAATATCTGCCATTTGTGTCACAGAATGGTGAGTTATGCATGTAAACTATGATGTTAGGCTATCAAGGTATGCAGTCTCGCTGCATCCTTTTCTATGGCCGCTCGCACGTGTCCCGTTGTAGCTGTAGGTTTTGGCACCGAAGGAGGAAGCGTTGCCTCTCCAGAAAAGCCTTAAAGCCACTAGGCAGGTGGTTGATTTCTTCGGTGTTCTGCTTCAAGCTCCTTTCCATACTTTAGACCCGCCGCCATAAGCGATCATTGTCACTCAGGACTCGCCTGAACTCTTCAAGGTTCGGGCCCCGTCGCAGTGCATCCTCCATAGTGAGCCTTGCGACTATAACAAAAATAAATAAATAGAGCAATATCATCTCCTAGTCAACCAACAAATAACAATCACCACAAGTGGAAGAAGTTTGCCGCCGCACTCGCCGGTTCATGTGAGGTCTCGCCACCAACATCAGGTGGAAGTTGCTCACGGACCTCTTTGTTTGCCTTTGAGGTTTCCCCCAAAGAGGTCAATTTTCGATGTCACCCTCCATCAGCGATTACTAGATTTTTCTTCTCCGCGGTCTCCATCTCGATCCTCCGCCAACATTAGGTGGAAGTTGCTCACAGACCTCTTTGCCTGCCTTTGATTCCCCCAAAGAGGTCGATTTTCGATGTCACCCTCCATCAGCGATCGCCAGCTTTTTCTTCTCCGCGGCCTCCATCTCGAGCCTCCACCACTTGAGCTCATCAGCAGGTAGGATCTCGTCGTCCTCCACAAAGAAGATACTTCTTCTCTTCTTAAGCGGTTTTTCTTGAGAGCCTTATGGGCTTTGCGATTGCAAGAGATGAATGATGTTATGCCTATCATCAAGCTCGCCCTTCTTGACTTCATCAAAAAGTTGTTTTTTCTTCAGCTCCTCGAGGAGTCGCAGGGCCTCTGCCCTGGCGGACTAAGTAGCTTTGGCGCCCTTTGCCTCCTTAGCTCTCGCCGCCTCTTGAAGCTCACGGGCTCTCACGACCTCTATCATAGCAACGACGAATTCTTCTTTGGCCTTAGCTTCCAACGCCTAGGCCTCTGCAGCCTTTCTGACCTCAAGCTCTTTTGCCTCAGCTGCTTTTTGCAGCCACCTCTGTCGCCCTCTTCGCGATCTCCTATGTGGCTTTTCTCGCAGCCATCTCCTCAGCTACTTTTCTCACTGCAGCCTCATTCACCAGCCTGGCGGACTCCTTTCTCGCTGATTTTGCATCATCCTCAGCCACTTCGGCTCGCTTCCTCTCTTCCGTTTCTACCGCCTCGTGCTCCTGTTGCATCCTCCAGTTCTCGCAGAGCCCCCTCAACTTTTTGTGCTCGCCTCGCTGTTTTAGAAAGAGAAGAGGTGTCAGAACGCTCTATTTTTCTTTTCTTAGAACCCTCATCAGAGGGTCCTTTTGCTAGAAGGTTTCGGCGAGTCCTTCTCGCCAATGGTTTTTCTCAGGTCCTCTTCCAGACCCGTAAGTTTTAACGCAATCTCGAATCCAGGAATCACGACTCCTTGGCAAAAAGCCTCTCCACTCTCTGCAAGGCCTCAAAATTTTAAGCTTTTAAAGTACATTTACAAGCCCAAATTAACCTAACCAACAATATGAATTAAGCCTCTCTAATCATGATGCAAATTTAGGGGATAAGTACCAAGTGCGCCTTTATTTTGCGATTTACGGTTTTATTTCCCCTAATTTTTATTACATGATTTGGCTTGTCTCTCTTATTAAATGCATCTAGCTTGGGCCTTCGGCATTGGCATCTAATATGACCTCTGAGTGGCCGGTTAATATTAACTGAATTTTTTCTTATGTAATTACTTGGCCTATTTTTTATGGCAGCCTCTCAGTTGGGCTTGGCTTGCTGATTTTCATTTACTTGGGTTGGCTTTTCTTTTTACATATTATGGCTCTTGGGTTTTGTTTGGTTGACCTTTTTTAGAAATGATACTTATTTCTTGGCTTGCATGTTGTCGGTTGGAAATTAAAGAAAAATTTCATTATGTGTGTCTACTGTTTGGGGACTTGAGCTAGTGGAAAGGATTAAAGACTTAGTTGCCCCTTGGTGGAAAATCGGTGGCTTAATTTAAGCCCTTGGATTAAATCCAAGGGAAGGCCTTAGAGGGCAAGGTTGGCTGCTGGATTTCTTTCTTGGGAGGTGTTCTGTGGCTTATTTATTAAGCTAAATATCAACCTATGCATGTCCCAAGCTCGGATGAAAAATGGTGAGGGTAGTGTTAGGTAGACGGTCAGTGTAAAATTTAGTCACCCTTATGAATATGGATCATTTGAGAAATTGTGCAAAAGCTAGGTTGTTCCCCCTAAGGAACGCGTCGTATGGTCCGAATGCGACGTCTTGGCAAGGACCGCTACATCTCTAGGACTTGGGTGTAGTATTAAATATGCAAGTCCTCGTCATATGGTCCGAATGCGGCGTCTTGGCAAGGACCGATGTACCTCCAAGAGGACTTGGGTGTAGTGTTAAATAGGCAAAAGTCATCACGTATTAGACGTCCTAGGAAAGCATATCGTAGGATTTGTGACGGACTTAGGTTTGAAAGTTGGAATATAGGTACGCTAACGGGAAAAGCGATGGAAGCCAAGTTATTCGGTGGTGCATCTTGAAGATGGAAAAATAGGATGCTTTCAAGACAGCAGTTATTGAACAATTAGTTGATGACTCGTATGTTGATTTTAATGTCTCATGGGAAGTTATGTCTTCACATTTAGGATAAGTGGAAAGAACGTACTTGGAGAATCAAAAAGTCGTGCGCCCCCAAATAAAGAATCTTGGTGGTGAAAAGAGGAAGTGCAAGACAAAGTGCGGGCAAAAGGGTCAACTATAAAACATTGTACGCTTGTAAGAATGATGAAAATTTGGCAAGGTATAAAGTCGCAAAGAAAGAAGCTAAACATGCAGTTAGTAAAGCAAGAAATCAAACTTATGAAGAATTTTATAAGCGACTAAGATGGAGAGCGTGAGATATATAAAATTGTCCGAGCTAGAGAGAGGAAGACGAGAGATTTAAGCCAAGTTAAATGGATAAATGATGAAATAGATACAATTTTGACGGATGATGTGGCTATTAAAGAGCGATGAAAAAAATATTTTTATCAACTCTATAATGAAACAAAAGACAATGAAATGAACTTAGAAGAGCTAAGTAAATCGGAGGAGTATAGGAACATAATGTTTTATCGTAAAATTCAAGTATCGACGATAAATGATGCTCTAAAGAAGATGAAAAATGGAAAGACGGCTGGATCAGATGATATACACATCGAAGTATGGAAATGTCTAGGGAAAGAAGGAATTTTGTGGCTTACATATTTCTTCAATAAGATACTGAAGTTAAAGAGGATGTCGCACCAATGGGGAGAAAATATGTTGGTACCTTTGTATAAGAACAAATGAGATATACAAAATTGTGTTAATTAGAGAGGAATTAAATTAATGAGTCATACAATAAAACTATGGGAACGAGTAATAGAAAAAAGAGTAAGACGAGAGACTAGCATCTCGGAGAATCAATTTGGAGTGTGATTTGTGTGATGTGTGAAGAGTAATAGAAAGAAGAGTAAGACAGAAAGAAGAGTAATAGAAAGAAGAGTCATACCACAAAATTGTGTTGGTTGTTAATGGGGTTTAAAACTTGTGAGGGTGTGTGATTTGTGGGATGTGTGATGTGTGAATGTGTGTTGTGTTTACATGTGTTAAGTGCTTGTTTGGGTGCAAAAAGTACGGTTGTAGTGTGATGTCATTATGCAGTTTCTGCAGTTGTGTATGGTTGAATTCTGAGGCTGTATGTGAGTGTTTTAAAAGGGTGACTGTGTGGCTTTTGTAACCCTTGGTGGTGGCTGGAATGGTGAGCTGAAAGTGGGATTTAAGGCTTTCAAAATGTGTTTAAAAAGGGGATGTTTGAAGGCTGATTTAGTGGTATAAAATAAGGAACCCTAACTCTATTCTTCATCCTTTCCAATCTCTATTCTAAGCTTCATCTCCCATCTTAACTTCTTCCGTGGTTTGAGGTAAAGCGTTTACTTTCTCACTTCTACTCCCGGGTAGGATGTTCTCTTTTTCTCTCGTGTCGCAACTCCCGTAAGAATTCATGTCCCTCAGAAAAAAAATATAATGTGTCTTACGCTCAAAAATCTTCTACGCTTGAATTTGTATGTGAGCGTCAGAGTCTTACTCAAAAATCTTTTACGCTTGAAATGGCCTTGAGGGATGGGATGAACGTCGACCCTAGGAGGGACATAGGAAAAGAAAACGTGAATGGGAGTTCTTATTTCTTTAATTTATGCTTTATTTTAAATGCTTACTTTTTTAGCTACAGAAAATACAGATTTGTGAAAAAGAAAAGTATTCTTTCGTGCATGTAAAGTACGCATATTTACGAATGTTTTCCGATATTGCACTCGACATGTTTAAAGCTTTCGGTTTTCTCAGGTTTCTTTCAGTTTTCTTAGCTTTCGACTTTTATGCACAGATTTTCAGTACCGATTTCGTGATGTTTTGAAGCATTTATTCAATAGTTCTTTCGATTTAAAGGTACAAAAATGAAGAAACATATACAATTGGTACAAAGAATCCATCTTTATTGCCCGATTCAGAATTTAACTGTTGGCGGCATTGATGTAGAAAGGTAATTTGAAGGGAGATAATTAAATATTTCACTCATCTAAGAACACAAGAACATAAGTTATACACAATAAAAGTTAGGCATGTATGCAATGTGATGAAGTTTAAGGGTAAACCCGAGGGGGTGAACACCTACCAACAGTTATAAGATGGGAATTCCTTGAGAACTCCAAGATAATTATGGTCATGCAACAGATACCAGCGGCCCGTAGGTTGGCAACAACTAGTAGCCCTAGCAAGATATTTCACGTGAGCCGAGCCCAAGATGAAAATAAAAGAAAGAAAAACAATCTACTCTTAATCTTATCGTCGAACAGAAATAAACAGAAAAGAATAGAAAATGGAAAAAAAATTAAAAGAAGCAAACATTAGCATAGCAACCAAAGTTAGAACTTAATGGAAACGTAACTGCGGATGAAAGAATCAAATAATGAAAATAAGCAAATTAAAAATATTTCAGCTTTTATTACTCTGCATTTATTCCAGTCAACAGTTCCTTATTCATGTTATATGCACTTCATTAATTTATATTTTAGTTTTGGTACTAATCCCCTTCAATTGTGTGTAAGTTGTTAATGAGGTAAGAATTCACTGAGTCTGTATGACTGTTGGGTTTTAACCCTTATCATTTTAGGACAACGAAGACGAGTTGTCTAGCAGGTTGTCAGAGGAGGGAAAGAAGATGCTTCGAGAGGAGAAGTACGAGTTGTGGCATAAGATAGTTGTTGTCGTGACTGAGTTAATAGAGCGTCATAGGAGGATTTGTCAGGATGAGAGTTGTCTGCATGATAGTATTAGTTTGGTTTGGTTCTGAGTTAGATGGTCTAGTAGTGAGGAGAGAGTTTTTGAGGGACGAGTTTTTAGGAGTCTATGAGTAGGACTAGAGGTTTAGGCATCTTTAGTCTTATGTGTGTCTTGTCTAGTTTTGGGCATGTAGTTGTATGGATATAGACAGATGTTGTATAAAAATTGTCATGAACATTATACATATATATATAAGAATAAAAAAATGAAAAGAAGCAAACATTAGCATAGCAACCAAAGTTAGAACTTAATGTAAATGTAACTGCGGCTGAAAGAATCAAATAATGAAAATAAGAAGCAAATTAAAAATGAAAGAATTCCTTTTAGTATTCCAGCATATACTTTTAAAGTATTTCAACTTTTATTACTCTGCATTTATTTCAGCCAGCAGTTCCGTATTCATGTTATATACACTTCATTTATTTATATTGTATTCTTAGTACTAATTCACTTGAATTGTATGTAAGCAGTTAAAGAGGTAAGAATTTACTGAGTTTGTATGACTAACGAATTTTAACCCTTATCATTTTAGGACAAGGAAAACGATGTGTCTAGCAGGTTGTCAGATGAGGGAAAGAAGATGCTTCGCGAGGAGAAGTATGGGTTGTGGCTTAAGATAGTTGTTGTCGTGACTGAGTTCATAGAGCATCATAAAAGGATTTGTCAGGATGAGAGTTGTCCGCATGATAGTTTTAGTTTGGTTCTGAGTTAGATGGTCTAGTAGTGAGGAAAGAGTTTTTGAGGGACATGTTTTAAGGAGTCCATGGGTAGGACAAAAGGTTTAGGCATCTTTAGTGTTATGTCCAGTTTTGTGATTGATGGATATGTAGTTATATGTATATAGACAGATGTTGTATAAAAGTCATGTACATTATACAGTAATATATATATTACTGCAGGTTGTTCTACATATTGAGACGTTTTTAGTATTCTGCTTAAATTAATGTGCACGTCTCCGATGCGATATAAAAAAATCAAGCAAAGCGATTTCTCTGATGATAAGTAAAACATTGAAATTATGGCAGTCTACCGGGCCGTCACACACTCTCCACTACTGAATATGTCGTGGAATCCACCCTGCGAAGAATCCAAATCAATATAAAGATTAAAAAAAATATTGTCTGAAATACTAGCAGAACTCGCGGACGTTGCCACAACTTCAACAACAGTAGTTTGTCTCACTTCAGCGAAAATCGATCCTGATCTAGTAATGTCGTTGATTAGAGAAGGCTTGGGAATATTCGCCAGACTTAATGTTTGCCCACCATCAGCGAAACTGTTTTCTAAGAGAGCAGCTTTCGCCATGCTCTAGGCTCAAAGTTCATCCATCGACAAAACCATCTTGCTCGTCATGTCGTCAAGCAGTGTTCGCATAGCTGTTAGAGAAAATCGTGTCGTTATGAATTTATATTTTCCGATCAAATGACATGTCTATATATAAAGACACGGGGAACATATATGGCGATCGGGAACTCGCGGGCAGTGACTTTTCCAAAGTCTCCGACGAGACATAAAAAATGTGGGGATTCTGTTTACCCTGAGTTCCACGACACTTGTTATCTCAAATGAATTCGACTCAGAGTACAGTAATCCCCAACAGTTGAGGTCACGACAGCACCAGATGGGATATCGAAGAATACTCGCTTACTAATGAAAGAACTCGACGAACAATAACGGTCTCGCGAACTTCTATTAGTACTTGCCCAGCAGCTGCAGAATCTTTTTCCAAGACGGAAGACTTGCGACCTCTCCTTGTATTTTTTACTTAGCGTCTTTCTGTCATGTTGCCCTATTTGTAAGTGGGCGGTCCATCTTTTTACAAACTACTCGTGGGTAGATTCATATCTCCTATAAATAGGGCGTGAACAATAGTTGAAAGGGCATTAGATCCTAGATCAAAAAAAACATAGTGCTCGCATACCTCAGAAAGGTACTCGCGAATTCTATTCTGTTAGCGTCAGAGAGGCCTGTAATTTTGATGTAATCTGAATCTTAAATCAATACAACCGCGCACAACTAAAGGTTTGCGTTTTGCGGCACCTGATATCGACATACTCGCAACCTTCTCTTGTTGAAACATTCGTAACTCGGAGTACTCTTCCACCCACAGTTCCCCTCATCTGTCTCATTTTCTCTTGGTTGTGGAGTTGAGGCACTTTTTACCTCAATAGAAACTCAGAAAACATTTATGGCGGTCGGGAACTCGTGAGCATTGATTTTTCCAAAGTCTCCGATAAGGCTTAGAAAAATGAGGGGATTCTGTCTACCTTGAGTTTCGCGACACCTATTATCTCAAATCAATTCGACTCAGAGTTCAGTACACCCCAACAGTTGAAGTCTCGCCAGCACAGGATTGGATCTCGAAAAGTACTTGTGATGCAGTGGTAGACCAATGGGGGATAGACACGCTAAATGCAAATCTAGGTGTGATGAATCGTGAAGAATGCAAGAGACGGTCCGCGTAAAAATGAGCAACAATAATTTATTATTATAAATGCAACAAGCAGAGGCACGAGCTATCACAAATTTAATTAAAGAGAGCGAGCATTGATTCACAAGCGAGCGAGTTGCAATTATTTAAGCGCGTGCGGAATAAGCCCTGCAAATCATACGGGGTACAATACTAATACAAAGTGAGATAAACATTCACTACAAGGTATAGTGCCAAGTTACAACAATAGAAAACTAAAACTCCAAAATAACGACTTATGCATGTGGGCGGTGGAGGGACGATGGCTGATCAAGCACACCTAAGGGTATTGTGGCTGAACGGCGGCATGGAGGGGCTCCGGAAGGCGAAAGGGGACTATTGCGGGTAGCGGAAAAGGGTGGGAGGACTGCTGTAGGTAGAGGGGAGGGCTGAGAAGGGGGAAGTCGGCTTCAGGAAGGTGGAGGGGCGGCGGATCTGGGCTGGGTAAAGGGGGCGGCCGGTAGTCGGGGTTGGCTAGACGGGGGGAGGGAGGAGAAGGCGTGTGGGGGCTGGATGAAGGATGCTGGGTGGTTGCACGAGGGAGAGGAGGGGAGGCAGTGAGGTTGGCGGTGGCTGCACGAGGAAGAGGAGGGGAGGCGGTGAGGTCGGCGGTGGTTGCACGAGGAAGAAGAGGGGAGGCGGTGAGGTTCAGGAGGAGGGGAGGCGGTGAGGTTCAGGAGGAAGAAGGCTTACCGGAGAGGGAGAGGGAGGCGGAGGAGGGATTCCCGGAGTCGCACCAGGGAGGGGATCTTCCGACGTCGCACCGGAAGGAGACCGCGCGTCTCAGCACTTTCAACAAACCCACGATGGAATGAACAGCCAGCACCCCCACTTATTTATACCAACTAGACTTAAGGCATCCCAAAATGGATGGCTCATATCATCTGGTCCGATCGGGAGCCAAAAAAAACTCAAAATACATAAAGTAATATAGTTAATCGACTCGCAACGACGATCTGGACGCAATTATGGACTCGGATCGCCCGGACGGGCGATGGTTCGCCGCCTCCTACGGGAATAGATGTGCGTAGGGCGTTGCGCCATCAACTCTCCCCGTCTTGAAAGCACTCATCTCCGGTGAGTGAAGATGATTGTACTCTCGTTGTAGCTGCGGGGCGAGTCTCTCGAGCTCCTCTAAAGAAATCCATGTAGCGTCGTATAGCGGGCGACCGCTCCAACGAACGAGATAGAGTATAATAGCTCGTCTGTCCACGGTAAAGAAGTCATGGCCCATGATCTGACATATGTCGCCGGTAAGAGTGGGTGGCTTTGACTATGATGTATCTCCGTCTGACTGCTGGATCGGTGGAACCGTCGGTGGTGCCGAGTGAACCTCCTGGAGTGACTCAGGTGGGGATGGGGTAGGATTGATAGGGACTGAAGGTGGTAAAAGCTCAGGTGTGGGTGTGGGGAAAGGGTCCACATACACGCGCTCCTCGTAGTATGGAGTAAAATCTTCTACGTTGAATACTCGGTTGATGCCCATACCATGAGGAATGTCAATCTCATAGGCGTTCGTACCGATCCGCCGCATGACTGTGTAAGGCCCCATTCGGCGAGCGTTGTTTCTTTGCGGGCCCTTGCGGGAACCTCTCAGGTCGGATGCGAATCAACACCTGCTCTCCCGCCTCAAAATTTTGTTCACGTCGGTGCTGGTCCGATCGATCATTATAATAATCATTACTAGCTGCAATTTTCTTACGGACCGACTCATGAACTGCATGCACATGCTGAATGAAGGACTCGGCGGACTCAGTGGGTCGCGACTCAAGGGGAATATCGATCAAGTCAATAGGTTTCCTAGGTTCATATCCTAATATGATATGGAATGGACTCAAACCTGTAGACCTATTGACAAAACAATTATATGCAAACTCGGCGATAGGCAGGACGGAATCCCAAGTAGACGGACTATCTCCAACTAGGCAACGCAGTAGGGTTCCTAAACTACGGGTTGACAACCTCAGTTTGTCCATCCGTCTGTGGGTGATAGACGGAGGAGAACTTCAAGGTTGTGCCTGTCTTCTTCCATAACATCATCCAAAAGTAACTCATGAAGCGAACGTCCCGATCCGAAACTATGGAAGTAGGTAACCTGTGATACTTGAACACCTCCCTAAAGAAGAGCACAGCCACAAGAGAGGCGTCAGCAGTCTTTCTACAAGGGATAAAATTGGTCATTTTAAAGAAGCGGTCCACTACCACAAAAATCGAATCGAGCTTACTCAAAGTGCGAGGGAGCCCGAGTACAAAATCCATACTAATGTCAGTCCAAGGTTGTAGAGGAACGGGTAATGGAGTGTACAATCCAGTGGGCTGGCGGAATCCCTTCGTAGTCTGGCAGACTCGACAATCTTGGGCAATCCTAGGAACGTCCTTCATCAGGCCAGGCCAGAAGAAGCGATCCTCGACTAACGCAATCGTCTTATCCCGACCGAAGTGTACCGTTGCTCAATCTGCGTGCAACTCCCAGATGAGAAAATCTCAGAGAGGCGCGAGCCCGTAAATAAATACCCGTCTGAGATCGTGTAGCCCTCACGAGAATCAGGTGGATCCCTCGATAGCGCGGCATAAATCTCACTAAAATCTGGGCACTCAGGGTAGTCAAAAGCTAGTCGCTCGAATCTCACTACGCTGGTGCTCATGGTGTGGAGGAGACTGACTCGGCGACTCAGAGTGTCAGCCGTCTTGTTCTCAACACCCGCTCGGTGCTTGAGAACATAATGGTACTTCTGCATATACTCCACCCATTTTGCGTGACGGTGGCCTAATTTCTTCTGTGAGTCAAGATATCGCAGGGTCCGGTGGTCAGAATACAAAACGAACTCCTTATGTAGGAGATAGTGGCGCCAATGGAGAAGGGCATGTACTATGGCATAAAACTCTTGATCGTAGTTGGAGTACCTTTGTCAGGCGTCATTCAGTTTCTCACTGAAGTAAGCAACTGGATGACCCTCCTGACTAAGCACCCCACCAATGGCAACGCCTGATGCGGCGCAGGCCACCTCGAAGGGCTTGGAATCCAGTAAATGGAGAACAGGAGCGGACGACAGTCTCTCCTTGATCTCCTCGAAGGCCCGCGTGGCGGCCTTCGACCACACAAAATAACCATTGCGGAGGCAGCTCGTAAATGGGGTCATAATAGAACTAAATCCTCGAACGAACCTCCTATAGAAGGTGGTTAATCCATGAAAACTTCGGGCCTCGTGGATATTCGACGGGACAGGCCAATCACGAATAGATTTGACCTTGTCCGGGTCGACTGAGATACCAGATGCAGAAATGATATAACCTAGAAAGTGAACTGAAGCAGACAGAAATGAACACTTCTTTAGATTGATATGGATAAGCTCTTTCCGCAGAAGATCAAATACGAGACGAATGTGGTGTAGGTGATTGGTGCGGCCCTAGCTATAAATCAATATATCGTCAAAATATACTACCAGGAACTTGCCCATGTAGGGCCGCAAAACCTGTGTCATCACCCTTATAAATGTACTGGGCGCGTTCGATAACCCAAATGGCATGACAAGCCAGTCATACAAGCCGTCCTTTGTCTTGAAGGTCGTCTTCCACACATCCCCCTCCCTAACTCTGATCTGGTGGTACCCACTGCGGAGATCAATCTTTGAGAAAATCTGGGCACCAGCCATTGAATCCAAGAGATCATCGAGGCGGGGAATAGGAAAACGATACTTCACCGTGATTTTGTTAATGGCATGACTATCAATACACATGCGCTAGCTCCCGTCCTTCGGGGTGAGAAGGGTCAGTACAACATATGGACTCAAACTCTCACGAATGAACTTCTTTAGAAGAAGTTCATCAACTTGCCGCTTTAGCTCGGCATGCTCAGTAGGATTCAGACGATAGTGTGGCAGATTGGGCAAAGATGCCCTGGGAATCAGATCAATAGCGTGTTGGATGTCCCTCAAGGGAGGGAGGTCCTCAGGCATAATGTCTACGTAAGCATCCAACAGTTGGCGAACATCTGGATTAGTGATCTCGGTCACGCTAGGGGCCTCGGGTGACATAGTGGTTGCCACCACAACCATAACCCCTGCCTCCAAACTCTCTCTCAGAAAATCACACATCCGCAAAACGTGGAGAGGTCTCGATGACCCCGCGCTAACAGAGGACTCAACCTTGCCCTTGGGAGGGTCCTTGGGTTGGGTCGGGGTAAGGGTAATTTTTTGACCTTTGTCGAAGAAGACACACGTGTTGGACCGACCATAACACGTGACATCGCGATCGTATAACCAGGGTCGACCGAGTAGCACATGTGCGACGTCCATAGGAATGACGTCACACCAAACCTGATCCTCAGTGGATGCTAGGCTAATGGGCACCAGACACCGTTGTGTCACCTGGATGGGGGATCTGTCCACCCAAAGGACACGGTAAGGGTGCAGATGTGGCTCAGCGGTGAGCTGCATCCTCTCCAACCCTTTCTTGGCGATAATATTTACGCAGCTGCCACTATCGATGGCGAGCTTGCAGGGGCTCCTGCGCTCGGGAAATACATGAAGAAAATCGTGGTGTGTCGCCAATCCTCCTCGGCTCGTGGGGTGTGTAAAAGGCGTCGGAGGACTCCTAACTCTAGCGACCGCTCAGCGTCGCTCTCCCATCCCTCCTCCACTACAGCTGTAATCTCCTCAACGGCGGCATCCTCAGCCTCAGTGTTGGGCTCGCCGGACTCCTCGATCAGTAAATTCCTAGTTGGGCACTGCGCGGCAAAGTGCCCCCTGCCCGAACACCTATAACATTGGACGCCCCCAGGTTTGGGGCCTCCAGGAATAATAGCTTTCCCCGTCCCATCGACGGAGGTGCGAGGGGGTGCAGTGGCTATGGTAGCAGGGGGTCTCCTGGCTGGGGTGGCATCAGCCCGTGAAGTGAACTGCCTAGGGGCAGATGTGCGCAGATATAGCTCATACTCGAGCGCGAGCTGAAAGACTTGCTCAACCGTTTCGATCCTGTGGGGAATTAGTTCCCTACGGATATCAGCCCTAAGTCCGGTCCGAAAGCGTGAGGCAGTGACAATGGGCTCCTCGTAAATATCACTACGGACCACTAACTCGTCAAAACGGGACATGTACTCGACAACAAAAAGGGTCCCATGTCGCAAGGCATTCAACTGATCGATGAGCTGATCGTGATATGAGGCAGGGAGGTATTATCTCTCAAGTGTTCCTTCATCTCATCCCATCGGGTGACGGGGTAATATCCCTCACGCTCAAGTGACCTCTCCACACTCGACCAATAGATCTTCGTCTGCCCTACAAATTTCATTTTGGCAAAGCGCACGCGCCTCTCATCACTCATCTCAAACCAGTCAAAGTAATGGTCCGTCTCCATGAGCCAATCAGTAAATGCCTTCGGGTCCAGGTGACCGTCGAAGGAAGGCGCGTCAATGCGGATGCGTCGAGTGATGTCATCCTCCTCGGGAGTCATCCCTCGACGTGGCTCGCGATAGTCGTCATACTGGTCGTCATTATCGTAATCGTATCGCGCGGGAGGGGCTCGACCCCTCCGGCCAGGTGGAGGCGGTGGTCGGGGATTCCTCTCCGGATCGTGGTGATACTGGTAACCACGATATAGATTTCCTCTCTCAGGAGGGGGCTCTGCGGGGAATGTCCCTACCACGCCTCACAGGAAAAAGTGTGGCGTCTTGGGGATCCTCGAGTGGCTCATCAGCAGGGGGTGGAGGCACTCGGCCTTTGGGGGTTTCTAACTGATCGACTCTAGTACTCACCAAAGCAATGTCGCCCCTAAGGGTCTCAAACTGGGACCCAATCTGATCAAATTGATCGAGTACCAGTTTCTGAAATTCCGCGGACGTCATGTTCGATTGGGTACTAGTAGTTCTATCGTCGTTGGCATTGCGATATGACATATCTCGGCGAAACTCTCTACCACTACGAAACATGCAAGGAGCCCTAACCTAGGGCTCTGATACCAATTTGATGTAGTGGTAGACCAATGGGGGATAGACACACTAAATGCAAACCTAGGCGTGATGAGTCGTGAAGAAAGCAAGAGACGGTCCACGTAAAAATGAGCAACAATAATTTATTATTATAAATAAAACAAGCAGAGGCACGAGCTATCACAAATTTAATTAAAGAGAGCGAGCACTGATTCACAAGCGAGCGAGTTGCAATTATTTAAGCACGTGCGGTATAAGCCCTGCAAATCACACGGGGTACAATACTAATAACAAAGCGAGATAAACATTCACTACAAGGTATAGTGCCAAGTTACAACAATAGAAAACTAAAACTCCAAAATAACGACTTACGCGTGTGGGCGGTGGAGGGATGATGGCTGATCACGCACACCTAAGGGTATTGTGGTTGAACGGCAGCAATGAGGGGCTCCGGAAGGCGAAAGGGGACTGTTGCGGGTAGCGGAAAAGGGTGGGAGGACTGCTGTAGGTAGAGGGGAGGGCTGAGAAGGGGGAAGTTGGCTTCAGGAAGGTGGAGGGGCGGCGGATCTGGGTTGGGTGAAGGGGGCGGCCGGTAGTCGGGGTTGGCTGGAAAGGGGGGGAGGAGGAGGCGTGTGGGGGGCTGGATGAAGGCTGCTGGGTGGCTGCACGAGGGAGAGGAGGAGGGGAGGCGGTGAGGTTGGCGGTGGCTGCACGAGGAAGAGGAGGAGAGGAAGCAGTGAGGTCGGCGGTGGCTGCACGAGGAAGAGGAGAGGTTGTGAGGTTCAGTAGGAGGAAGGCTTACCTGAGAGGGAGAGGGAGACGGAGGAGGGGTTCTCGGAGTCGCACCAGGGAGGGGATCTTCCGACGTCGCATCGGAAGGAGACCGCGCGGCTCAGCACTTTCAGCAAACCCACGATGGAATGAACAGTCAGCACCCCCACTTATTTATACTAACTAGACTTAGGGCATCCCAAAATGGACGGCTCATATCGTCCGGTCCGATCGGGAGCCAAATAAAACTCAAAATACATAAAGTAATATAGTGAATCGACTCGCAACGACGATCCGAACGCAATTGCGGACTCGGATCGCCCGGACGGGCGATGGTTCACCGCCTCCTGCAGGAATAGAAGTGCGTAGGGCGCTGCGCGCCATCAACTTGCTTACTGATGCAGGAACTTGTTGAACCATAAATGTCTCGCCGAACTTTTGTTAGTACTCGCCCACTAGCTGCAGAATCCTTTTCCAAAACGGAAGACCTGGGACCTCTCCTTGCATTTTTTTACTATCTTTCCTTCATTTAGCCTTATTTGTATGAGGGCAGCCCGTCTTTTTGTAAACTGCCAACGGGTACATTCATATCTCCTATAAATGGGCATGAACACCGAAAGTGCATCAGATTCTGGCTCACAAAACCCCTATAGCTTGCATACCTCAGAAAGGTACTCGCAAGTCTATTCAGTTAGCATCAGACAGACCTATAATCTTGATGTAATCTAAACCTTTGCACAATTACAGGTTTGCAGTGTGCAGCACCTGGTCTCACCGTACACGACACCCTTCTCTTGTTCAAACATTCGCAACTCAGAGAACTCTTCCACTACCCCTCATCCGTCTCATTTTCTCTTGGTGTGGAGTTGAGACACTTTTTACCTCAACAACTACATTTCTCAAAAAATTTAGTGTATACTAGAAATACTATGATGTGATTTGTGACATTTAGAATGTTATGGCTCTGAGTGAGATATCATTTGCTATGTGGTTTAAAAAGTAGTCATTGAAGTTCACGAAGATTCATATAGATAAAAAAAACTTTCAGATATGTGGAAGAAGATGGTTCCTTGAGAGAAAAAACAGTTTTGTTATCATTTTGTCGGCATAAACAACAAATGACTATGTACCTTCCTCTGAGGGCTAGAAGGAAATTATCAAGTCCAAGGTCCAGCAAACAATAATAGAAGATACTGGAGATTTTTTATTCAAAAGACCATAAATAATAACCTCTCCTTAACAATCAGTTTAATCAAAATAAAAGGCAATCAGAATTGAAGCTCCTTCCTTCTCACGATCCCTTTCCCTCTCTGTTGATCTTCGATCAGCAATAGGGGGTGTTGGATGAAGATTCTAACAATGACAATAGAGGAGATGGTCATGTGGTCGCTGTGAGAGAAGCAGGTAGTCTTGATGACTACGACAAAGATTTGAGAGGAGTAGATTATGCATTGGTTGCGAGAGAACTTTTACCTTTGAGGTGGACAGCTGACCACATCAATTTAATTAGAAACCTGAATAAGGTGATTGGGTATTTACCCAAGTGGAGGTGTGGTTACATCGTCTTCCCTCTAAGTACAGCACTCCTCAAGTTTGGGCAAACTTGGGAAGAGAACTGTAACAGTCATCCAACGGTGGATATTTCTCAACTATAACCCAATGGATCAGATCATCCCACGCATGATCGCACTTCAATACAAGTCAACGGTCCAGATCAATATGTCCATTCAACGACATTGATCGTCTTTCGTTTATTAAAATACATTGAAATATTGTAACGGTAACATTGGTGATTAAGGGTTATAAATACCCGATTAGTTTGTAATAGATTTTATTGACCATTATGATAATACCAGTAATCAGCATTCTTCTTCTATCTTTCCCCTGTTCTTCTTTCCCGACCTGCAGGCCCCTAGTCTTTGCCTATTCCTCTCGATAGAAGTTAAAAGCCGTAGCACCAATTGCTACATTTTGGTGCACTCGATCTAAGGACGGCATAAACAAACTCAAAAACGCGATACAAGATGAGCAACAATCCAGAAATATGCAATACGAAGAAATGACTTAGAAGTTCAGTGCAGAACTACAAATTGAAGAGAACTTCTTGGTTCAACAGATCATCGACACCCGAGAGCAAGTAACAGAACAAATCGCAGATCAAATAGGAATATTAAGAACGGAGATGATGACCCAGTTCAGCACCTTCAAAGGTCAATGGACGGCAACGGAAACATTTCAGTTCAAAGAAATTTTGAATATCAGCAAGGCCAATCATCCAATAGCAACTATGGACAAAATTCCCCAACACCAGCAATCCAGAATCTCAACTTAGGGGGAAATGTGCATGTTCAAAGAATACCATAACCTCAACACGCACATACTCAAAACAACATTCTTGGAGCAAATCCACTAGAGCCAACAAACAACCGACCTAATCATTTAGTTCATGTTCAATGTCCGCAGTTCTCCGAAGGAGACCCCGCGGACTGGTTGTATGAATTACAATTATATTTTGACTTTAATAATGTAAGGCCACAAGATTATCTTGTTTTAGCAGCACTCCACCTAGATAAGCCAGTCTCACGATGGTACCAGGCGACATTAAGAGACCACCCGACACTCACGTTCCCATTTTTTGTAGATGCCATAAGGAAAAGATTCGGACCATCTACTTATGAAGACCCCGCTGGGTCATTAACAAAATTACAACAAACTACGACCGAACTAGCATATAAGAAAGAATTTGAAGATTTAACTACTAGAGTTTCAGGACTGTCCCCACAATTTTTAACTAGTATGTTTGTATCGGGTTTAGAACCACATATTAGACAAACGATATTAACTCAATGACCCGTCGAAATTCACGATGCTTACTCACTTGCTAGAATGTATGAAGACCAAATACTAGATGATCACAAAAACCGATTAACCAGTTCAAGAACCCAGTCAACATTCACTTCACAAGGACTACTAAGAACATACAATACAACCAACAATTATAAATCTACACCGATCAAATGATTATCTCCCTCTGAACTACAAATATGTAGGGACAAAGGGCTATGCTACAGCTGTGATAAGAAGTATCACACCGGTCAATGTTGTAAGGGAAAAGGAGCCTTATTATACATACAGGGAGTAGAACACAAAGAGGTAGAAGGAAATGAAATCATTCCATATGAACCCGAACATGACTTCCCTAATACTGATGTATGCCTACAAGTACTAACAGGAACACCCCCAGCTCATGGGTTAAGGTTAACATCATACATTTCCAAACAACCGTTAGAAACATTCATAAATGGGGGAAGCTCACATAATTTTATATCCACTAGAATGGTTGACACTTACAATTACCCATTCACATAATAACTGAATTCCACGTTTACATAGGCAATGGTACCACAGATCGTTGTAGAGGAAAATGTAGTACTACAGAACTGCTCATACAATCCAACAAATTCATTGTAAATTTGTATGTGGTCGAAATCGAAGGAGCGGACATAATTTTGGGCATTCGATGGTTATAGACCCTAGGGCCAGTGACCACCGATTACAATAAATTAACTGTGTTTTATAATTCGAGCAAGGGGTAATAACTCTAATTGGGCAACAAATAATTCATCTACCAACTCAAAGCGGGAGAAATAACCCACTACATGAACCACTTGTTGGAACACGGTTTTCCGCATCGTTTTGATTTGAGAATAACAAATTGTATTTGATCTTGTTTGTCATTGTGATTTTAGCATGCGGGTTTGAACAAAAATGACACTAGGATGTTGCATTGTTGGTCTGGATTTGCTCACAAACTGAAATGATGAATGTGGTCTAACGACAGGCGTTAGGACTTAACGCTGGTGTTGACTTCCGTTCCCACCAAGATGAAAATGAAATGGAGGGAAGTTGTCGTGATTGCAGGAGCATTTTGGGAATGATTTGGCTTAACGTCAGCGTTAGCCTCAATGTCAGCATTAAGGTTGCCTAAAATGAATATTTTCAAAGATGCAGAATCTCCTTCCTGCTTTGAAGATCCGAGTCATCAAGTTATTTCTATACATAGTCAACATCTGGGGTTAGCCTTAACGCCGGCGTTAGCTTTCTGTCCTATAAATAGGTGGCATTCGTTCTCTTCAACTATTGATCCCAAGGAGCTCTATTCCAGCACTTCAGAAACTCTGTGAGGGCTGTATTTTCCAGACCACCATCTCCCACGCAAATTCAAGAAAAGAATTCGAAGAAGGATCGGATCAACGCTAACCCAACACGAAGAACGCGCGCTTCGACTTCGACGATATTCAGCGAGTCTTCGCCATCTCCAGAATTCTTCATAGGGAGTTTAACTTGTATTTTATATTTTGTTGTACATCTTTCTTTGTGATTGTTTAGTGAATTCGCCGCGGTTGTTGGAGACTAGGTCCATACGCGGCTTAGGGGAATTCGCCGCGATTTTTGGCGACTAGGTCTAGGGAGTAGATCTAGGGGTGCTCGAGGCCTTTCTGGGGATAGAAAGGCTAGAGCGGCTTGAGGCCGTATCTGGGGAGAGATCGACTAAAGCCAACCGGTTCTTAGTGAGAAGAGTCGGTATAGAAAACCAAAAAGTCTTTTATATTCGCTTTGATTTCTAGCGTCATAGAAATCCATTTTTGTAATCAATTTTATTAATGTTAATTATGTTTTTTGTATACAATAAAATTGATTTCTAGTTCTTTGCTTTTGTTTCAATTTACTTCTTAGAAAATCACAAACGTGTTCTATAAAATCTTAAAGTTTTCTAAAACTTTAAGATCCAACAAATGGTATTAGAGCGAGGTTATTCCAAAACGGTTTCACCACCGGGAATAATAGCGGTTTTTGATTATGATCTCGCTTCTACGGGTGGGAAAAATTTTTATATAAATGAAAAATCACTAGCACCACCTTTATTTGAAGGGAAAATTTATAAAAAGTGGAAAAATCTAATGGAAAATTTTCTCAAGTCCTTAGGCACAGATATTTGGTATATAACTATTAAAGAACCCCCAAGTGTTCTAAATAAAAATGAAATGGTTTTAAATGCGAAGGTTATGAATAGTTTATTTTGCGCAATGTCACAAGATATTTTCAAATTAGTTTATTGTCTCTCTAATGCGTACAAATTTGGAAATTCCTTGAAGAGATTTATAGTCTTCCTCATATAGGTATGGAACAATCGCAAGAACCGAAGAATATGCAAGATTGCATAGACATTCAAGAAAGTTCTTCTCTTGATAGATCCATGGAATGCACATCAAGCTAAAGGGAAAATAACAACTCATCTATGGAAGAGGAATGCAAAAAGGATGACAAAGGAACATTATGTTCAAATCTCGCCTCATTCGGAAGCACTGTAATTAAATCAAATTCCATCTTTTGCAATTCTATTTCTACATTACAATTGCTACAAACTACTAAGGGTAAAATTAAGAAATTGAAAAATGGTAACTACAAATTACATTTAGAAAATAAAAGATTAAAAGTTATCTCAAATGTAGAAACAAAAATTGATGTGCATAATGACTCGCACTCTTGCTTTTTAATTAAAATTGCTTCACCTTGTATCAAATATAATGAATTAAAAGAAAATTACAAGGAACTTGAAAAGGAGCTTATCTTTGTAAAAGAACAAAATAAACGATTATACTTAGAAAATTCATCCTTTAAAAGTGATTGTGCTATCTGTAAAAATTATAACAACAACAACAGAACCCATATAGTCCCCAATCATTGGGGGTATGGGCGGGGGAAGATTGGAAACAGACCTAACCTTTGGCCCTATGCACAAAGTGGCTTCTCTCAGAGGAGAAAGACCGAACCTTCGACAATAAATGCACAAAGTGGCTGCTCACAGATTACCACTGAAATAGTGGCCCCCTATACCGTCACATTTGTTGTGGAATCATGCCCTCAAATCAAAGACATCAGAGAGGGCAGACCCAAGAATCCATTTTGATTTATGTGCACATAACCATGCTTCCTTCATTCAGCATCCAGAGCATTGGCCTTGCACAAATTATCTGTAAAAATTATAAAATTGAAATAAAAGAGATGGATGAGACATTTGAGGAATTAAGAAATAACTATCAAACTCACATTGATTTCGTTGTCACCACTCTTAAGAATAGCATAATTGCTTATAATAAAGTGAGACACAATCTCAAAATTAAGAATAATGAATTGGAACTAAAATCAACTTGCTTAAGGAAATCATAAAGAAAATTTCTCAAAACATACAAGAAAAATTCAAACGCAAGTTAAATATGAATTTCCACAATTTATCTAAGCAAAACATAGGTAATAAAAAACAACAAAAACTTGTAATTTCCAAAACATCATCATTATCATTTACAACATAATGATTTTTCCAACATAAATTTAAAAGCAAATAAATTTCCCTTAAACAAACTCAAAAGTCATTTTTATCCAAATATTCAAGTAAATAACTATGGAAATTTGAAAGATCAAAATAATGTATTTCCAAGGCATGAATGGAGACTCATACGTAAGAATGACGCACTAATGTCAAATGAAAGGGTCCACTCATCTTTGTCTTCCCAAAAGCAAACTCGATGTATTTGGGTACCCAAAGGAACCATCCCTCTTGGTCCTCTTTGGATACCTAAATCTCTTTGTCATTAGGTATCATACAATTGCATAAAGAAGACGCAAATGAAAATGATCAACCAATAATCTTCTTCATGATATACTTAAAACTCCTTTTTATTTTATCGTATTTACCCAAAATACTATGGTTACCTTCATATATATCTTGAAATATGAAAATATCACATAAACCTAATGATCAATAAATCAAAATTGAAATTAAATAAAAAGTCAAATCTTCCATCAAGTAACTTATCAATACATTTTTATCTTATCTTTAAAATCTGTCATTCATTAAATAACTTGAATACTAAAATTGTTATGAAAGTTAATACAAACTTTTTTTCAAATAAGTCATTTGAAGTTTTCTTTTTATAAGCTCATATCATTATAAAAACAATTAGCAATATAATATGACTAAATCCACCAAAGGTTGTGTGGAGACCTAAAGTCATAACTAAGAAAACCTGAACAAAACAAAAACACAGCAAAGAAACATTTCACAAAGTAAATAAAACTCG
The DNA here is from genome assembly GCA_033032865.1 of Dactylorhiza incarnata. Lineage (NCBI taxonomy): Eukaryota > Viridiplantae > Streptophyta > Magnoliopsida > Asparagales > Orchidaceae > Dactylorhiza > Dactylorhiza incarnata. The sequence goes on along the minus strand of JAWHQI010000133.1, from coordinate 3,245,077 downwards.
AAAAAAGCTAAATTATAAAAATCAAGATAACTGCTAACGCCTGGCGCAAGTTTTAACGCCAGCGTTAGACTTTAGTTGTCCAAAATTAAACTATTATTATTACATAAAAAACTCCCTAAAATTCTCTACTCTCACTAATATAATCTGACCCTTCAACACTAGAACTTCCTTGATCCCTTGTCCTTCGTGTACGGCGAGTCGAGTGGCGAGGCGAATCCTCCACGGGAACGTCCCACTCCCTTTCCTCTGTCGGTGTCGGCTTTAACTTCAGAGCCTTGATCATATATCGCATCATTCTCTCCATCTGTGACATTCGGCGAGTCATGTTCTCCCCAAAGTCTTCAAACGACTCCTGATGCTCCTGACTCGTCTCACGAAGCGAGACTCCTCGTCGAAGGGGTGGTCGAGAAGAAGATGGTACGTCTCGTGGTCGAGGAACTCGAATGGTAGAAGTAGAATAAAGATCCGGGGAAGATCGTTAACATAATTCTCTTGGGATATGTATTGATACTTCTCCATCACCACCCGTTGAATGAGTCCACCCAAGGGAAGAGTGTTAAGACGAGATCTTCTCGGATCCTTCAACTTAAACGTATACCGAATCTGTGAAAGTAGAAGATCTGCCACGTCAAATTCCTCTTCCTGTAAAATATGATAGGTAACGATACTAAGCTGAGTCGTAATCTTCTTAGTATCTCCGGACTTCAACATAATGGTGTGGCGCAAAATATCCTGAATTATGAACACATCTTCCCCGAGTGAAGAAACATATGTAATCTGCTCCCTACTATCTTTTCCATGCAAAACCAAATTTACATGTGACCAATCTCACTCAGCCTGATATTTTTCCACCACATCAAGACGATTCTCACTTTCTATTAACCCAAACTCACTCCTCAAATCTTCATGAGTTATCTGGACTACTTCATATTGCATCATCGACATCACCCCTCCGTTGAGTTCTGTCTGCGACGGATCAAACAGATTGTTATAGAACTCACGAACGAAGTCTGTCGAAAAACAATCATCAGGAATCACTGATAATACCCCTGATGCAGCCAGGAGATTCTGTATATAAGCATGCTGGGGGAGGTCTATCTGCAACACCATCCCTATGCCAACCGATGCCTTCTCTATCCCCGCATAAGATTGATAAGATTCTTGTGGTGTATGGGAAGAAGTCTTCTGGGCACGAACACCATGAGAACTGGAGGCAGCCATCACCTGCACCTTGAATCAAAACAGCAAATCAAAACAATTTCTTTAACGCCCTGCGTTAAGTTTAACGACAAGCGCATGCTCTCAATTTTTTTATCATCTCTATTACACAATGCTGACCTCCACACACCTCTAGAACTCGAAAAATATGACAAATAGTGAAGAACAAATAGAAAATCACAAATAGGACACAAAATTCCTAAGAACCTAAAGAAAAATCTCATCTTTGTGAAAAATCTCAAAAACCAAATCCTAAAACTCAAAAATCAAAACCCTAGATCTCAAAATCCTAGATCTACAGCCTACCATTATAAAATGCTTCAATACTTCAAAGGATTAGTAATTAGGAGTAGAGAAAAGGATTTAATCAAAAATATAAGAAGAAAAATAAAGATTTTACCAATATGTTTTGAAATGACTTGAAATGAAGGGGATGAGGGAAGAACTCGGGATTTGGGGTATTTATATAAAGTAGAGTCAACACCAGCGTTGAGTATAACGTCAGGCGTGCTCCTCTTTCCCTATTTTTGAATATTGGTTTTTGCCTATTCATTTGTATACCTCTTTATTTATATATGTTTGCATATTATTTACACTTTTGTCACTGGAAAAATCAAATCACAATAACAAAATTAAAAATCTTTTAAAAACAACCAAAAACATGCTTCAAAAGCCTTCAAAACATCTCTAAATTCTCTGAAATTTTTACAATAAGAAGGCATATATATATCCACTCAAAGTCAAAGAAATTTTTATCCAAAACCTAAGAAAACAGTGGTCTGTTTGGGCGTTAAGAAGTCAACGCCAGGCGTTAGCTTCTTTGGCCCAATTTTCATTCTGTTTTTCTAAAATATTTCTGATAATTTTCTCATGCATTTTCTCTGTTTGTTTTCTCATATTTGGATTTTTTTTAAGTTGTCTTATTTCAAAAGTACAAAAAAAAATTCAAATAATTCAAAATGTTGAAAAATATATTTTTGTCATTTGTTTGTTTTCAATGTTTACAAAAATATGTTTTGATTATAAAACTTCACATGAGCAAAACATCTTAGTATTTTCATTACAAATGTTCAAAATTGATTAGGCATACACTTAAAAATTTTCTTCAATATCTATTTTTCATTTCACGTTTCCTAAAAATTGTTTTATCTTGTCATGTCTTGACATTAATCTTATTATGTGCAATGAAATGGTCTATAAAAAATTGTGTAAGATTGTCTAGCATGCCTCTAAGTATGAGCAATATTTATGTTAATCAATGATTCATTCAATCACTATTTTGGTAAACTACAAGTGTTCATAATCTTAGTCTTGCATGATTGTGTAGTGTAATAGTTTTAACATACTAAGTTGTATATCTAAAATTACCTACACCTTCTTTCAAACAATAAATTTCTTGCACATATGGAAGTGTTATTTCAATATTGTTAGTGTTTGCAAAAACAAGCGAATTCAGAGACCTTTGTCCCAAAATTAAAAATATGAAATAAAATGACAAAGATAACTCCACCAAGCACTACTCACCCTCCTGATAAGTCTTAATGAGCATTGTGAGGTTGAGGACCTTGGAAAGAATTGTAAAGTGTCTTGTGCAAACACATTTTCTTTATCACTTCTATTTGTACACCGGATCAATTAAAATAGAAATTTATAAACAATGTTTATGTGATCCCTCAAGCAATACTTCGCTCCCTGATAAGTCTTAATGAGCATTATGTGGGTGAACCACCTTGGTAGTTGTACTATTTTATTGTGCTTTGAAATTTTATTCCAGAATTCATATGTGAAAGTAACTCTACGATTACAATCTTAATATTGTTTTTACTATTCTCTTACATATGTCATGTGTTTGATTATATCACTTGTATACTCTTATCAAAACACTTTAATGCACACATCATTGTTTTTCATAAAGCTTCTACTCATGAGAATTGGATCCTAATGCATATTTACATGATTCTCTAACACTTAAGTAAAAGCACTGGATTGCAATGCATGATTTCTACAATATTTTCTTTACTTGAAATACGAATTAGTTACATTGTAGCTTTTATCTTTTTTAATATGTTAAATCATGTTTGTCTATTAGTTATGAAAAAATTTCAAGGATAATCTTAGTAACTTTGTTGGAAGAGTCTATAAATCATGCTCATTATATGTGAAAAGTCTAGAAATATTGTTGGAAGAGTCAAACCAAAACAAAAATATTCTTTACAAAAATGCTAATCTTAGTAACTTTATTTTGTCCTTCCGCATTATTAATTTGACTATGTTTTTTACCATGTTTTTTTTATGCTTATTTTATAAGATCTCTTCTTCACTTGTATGTTTCAAACTCTTTTGACCATTATTTTCTAACAAGTGGTAGAATGGTTTGGTAAAGTATATGGGATGCTTATTACTCACGCTTATCACATTCTTTTATCTCTGTGCTACTCTCTCTCTCTTAGCTTGATCATAGTTTACTTTATGCTTAAACAAAACTCTTATTCTCACTTAGTTTGTCTCAACTTTTGTCTTCTTTATTCTAGTTTTATTTCACTCCACCCTCTTTTGCTAATAACAAAGGGGGAGAATAAAATGATAAATCTTAATGATTAAAGGAGTAAGATTCACTAGTTTAAGGGGGGAGCATGAATCTAGTCTATGAGAGCATACACTAAGGGGAAGCACTTAAGTAGCGGGAGCACAATTTAACGAACTATAATTATAATTCTTATCTCTATGTTGCTTAATGTCATATATCTTTCTAAAAACACATTTCTCATATATGAATCTGATTTATCTCTATTAGATTTCTTATAATCAAAAGGGAGAGATTGTTGGAACACGGTTTTCGCATCCCTTTGATTTAAGAATAACAAATCCTACTTGTATATGATCTTGCTTGTCATTGTGTTTTTAACATGCAGCATTGAACAAAAATGACACTAGGATGCTGCATTGTTGGTCTGAATTTGCTCACAAGCTGAATGATGAATGTGGTCTAACGTCAGGCGTTAGGACTTAACGTCGGCGTTGACTTTCGTTCCCACCAAGATGAAAATGACATGGAGGGAAGATGTCGTGATTGCAGGAGTATTTTGGGAATGATTTGGCTTAACGCCAGCGTTAAGGTTGCCTAAAATGAATGTTTCCAAAGATGCAGAATCTCCTTCCTGTTTTGAAGATCCGAGTCATCAAGTTATTTTTATACAGAGTCAATGTCTGACGTTAACCTTAACGCCGGAGTTAGCTTCCTGTCCTATAAATAAGTGGCATTCGTTCTCTTCAACTATTGATCCCAAGGAGCCCTATTCCACCACTTCAGAAACTCTGTGAGGGCCGTATTTTCCAGACCATCATCTCCCACGCAAATTCAAGAAAAGAATTCAAACGAGGATCGGATCAACGCTAACCCAACGCAAAGAACGCACGCTTCGACTTCGACGATATTCAGTGAGTATTCGTCGTCTCCAGAATTCTTCATAGGGAGTTTAACTTGTCTTTTAAATTTTGTTGTACCTATTTCTTTGTGATTGTATAGTGAATTCACCGCGGTTGTTGGCGACTAGGTCCGTGCGCGGCTTAGGGGGAATTCGCCGTGGTTGTTGGCGACTAAGTCTAGGGAGTAGATCTAGGGGTGTTCGAGGCCTTTCTGGGATAGAAAGGCTAGAGCGGCTTGAAGTCGTATCTGGGGAGAGATTGGCTAAAGCCAACCGGTTCTTAGTGAGAAGAGTCGGTATAGAAAACCAAATAATCTTTTATATTCGTCTTTGATTTCTAGCGTCATAGAAATCCTTTTGGTAATCAATTTTATTAATGTTAATCATGTCTCTTTGTATACAATAAAATTTATTTCTAGTTCTTTGCTTTTGTTTCAATTTACTTCTTAGAAAATCACAAACATTTTCTATAAAATCTTACAGTTTTCTAAAACCCTTATTCACCCCCCCTCTAAGAGCGCCTTAAAATCCAACACCACTAGCCGTCATCGACACATGACGAATCCTCCGGCAGGGCAACGAGATACCACAAGCACTCATCCAGCGGAAGGGATTACCTCCAGCGGACAGCACTTGGGAGGATCTAGCTACACTCTCATATTTCCCACACATTCAAGCGGAAACACAGAAATTGACAGAATACATTAACGGTACTATGAAAAATCGGAGAACCCAACATGATTTCATCTCAACGGACTGGACACAGAAGAAGAAAAGAGGACCACGACAGAGAAAAGGAGAGATGGAAGAAGGACAAACAAAATCAAAAGGGAACTTACTCCAGCAACAAGCGATTCGCCTCTAGCCGAAACAAGAGTTGCTGCGTTCAGATCTTTGCATACGCTTGGTTCCTTTCTCTTAACCCACCATCAAAACTGTTTCAGACTAGGGTTCCTCGTCACGCAGAAGAAGCTCGAAGCTAGGGTTGCAAAGCCGGAAGAAGGAAGAGATGAGGATAAGCGATGAGGACAGCACTTTTAAAGAGGAGGCCAGATGTAACAGTCATCCAACGGTGGATATTTCTCAACTATAACCCAACGGATTAGATCGTCTAACACGTGAACGCACTTCAATACAAACCAACGATCCAGATCAATGTCCATCCAACGGCGCTGATCATCTTTCGTTTATTAAAATACATTGAATCATTGTAGCGGTAACATTGGTGATTAAAGGTTATAAATACCCGATTAGTTTGTAATAGATTTTATTGAACATTATGATAATACCAGTAATTACCTTTCTTCTTCTATCTTTCCCCGGTTCTTCTTTCCCGACCTCCAGGCCCCTCGTCTTGGCATATTCCTCTCGATAGAAGTTAGAAGCCATAGCACCAGTTGCTACAAAAACGCCCATCATTATTTAATATAGTGGACTTTTTGTTAGAGAACCAATGTTTTCATCCTTGTTAAGAGTTTCCACGCTAACTTCTATCGGGATTTGATTTGCTTGATTTAATTCTCCTTATCTGCACTATGTATAGTTATCATTGATACGAAGTATTTTGTGTGTCTCTGTAGCGGAATCATCACATAATTCCGCTACATGTAGTGTTAACCCCTCCATTAGATCAACGCCACATCAGCTTCTCAGATGCACACATGTAATGTCATTGTAACGGCTATAATATTTGTAATGCCTGTAATGGCTATTTTGGACTGCTTTATATATACGCTCTGTAATAGAAGTCAGTATTATTATTATTATTAATGAAATATTATCTTCCCTGTTTTATCAGTATTATTATTATTATGAATGAAATATTATCTTCCCCCCTCTAAGAGCGCCTCAAAATCCAACACCACTAGCCGTCATTGACACATGACGAATCCTCCGGCAGGGCAACGAGATACCACAAGCACTCATCCAATAGAAGGGATTACCTCCAGCGGACAGCACTTGGGAGGATCTAGCTACCCTCTCATATTTCCCACACATTCAAGCAGAAACACAGAAGTTGACAGAATACATTAACGGTACTAAGAAAAATTGTAGAACCCGACACGATTTCATCTCAACGGACTGGACACAGAAGAAGAAAAGAGGACCACGACAGAGAAAAGGAGAGAAGGAAGAAGGACAAAGACAATCAAAAGGGAACTTACTCTAGCAGCAAGCGATTCGCCTCTAGCCGAAATAAGAGTTGCAGCATTCAGATCTTTGCATACGCTTGGTTCCTTTCTCTTGACCCACCATCAAAACTGTTTCCGACTAGGGTTCCTCGTCGCGCAGAAGAAGCTCGAAGCTAGGGTTGCAAAGGCGGAAGAAGGAAGAGATGAGGATAAGTGATGAGGACAGCACTTTAAAAGAGGAGGCCAGATGTAACAGTCATCCAACGGTGGATGTTTCTCAATTATAACCCAACGGATTAGATCGTCTAACACGTGAATGCACTTCAATACAAACTAACGGTCCAGATCAATGTCCATCCAACGGCGCTGATCATCTTTCGTTTATTAAAATACATTGAAACATTGTAGCGGTAACATTGGTGATTAAAGGTTATAAATACCCAATTAGTTTGTAATAGATTTTATTGAACATTATGATATTACCAGTAATTACCTTTCTTCTTCTATCTTTCCCCGGTTCTTCTTTCCCGACTTCTTTCCCGACCTCCAGTCCCCTCGTCTTGGCATATTCCTCTCGATAGAAGTTAGAAGCCATAGCACCAGTTGCTACAAGAATGCCCATCATTATTTAATATAGTGGACTTTTTGTTAGAGAACCAATGTTTTCACCCTTGTTAAGAGTTTCCACGCTAACTTCTATAGGGATTTGATGTGCTTGATTTAATTCTCCTTATCTGCATTATGTATAGTTATCATTGATACGAAGTATTTTGTGTCTCTGTAGCGGAATCATCACATAATTCCGCTACATGTGGCGTTAACCCCTCCATTAGATCAACGCCACATGAGCTTCTCAGATGCACACTTGTAATGTCATTGTAACGGCTATAATATCTGTAATGCCTGTAACGGCTATTTTGGACTGCTTTATATATATATGCTCTGTAATAGAAGTCAGTATTATTATTATTATTAATGAAATATTATCTTCCCTGTTTTACTGTTCATCTTCCTCTTAGAATAGAGTTCGATACAGAGCCTCCGGCAGACCACCGCCGGCCAAGCCCTGTTACATTGGTGCTCTCGTTGATGTCTTCCCTTTCATATGTTGTCGTCAACCATTATCACTAGAGGTAAATCCAAGCAAATGGGTACCCAAGATCTGGAGGAAAAGATCTGGCGAGAGATCGATCGGCGCCAAGAAGTCTACATGGATCAGAACGAGGCCACCCGATCGGAATTACGTTCAGAGTTTCAGGTTCTTAATCAAGATCTCCATCAAGAAATGGAACGAATATCGGACAACAACATCGCCAATCTGAGGCTAATCGGGACTTCTACAAAGAATTTCGCGAATTCCGGGATTTGCTAAGCAATTTCATACAAAACTCGGCACCTCGCCTATCGGAAAACCCGACTTCCCCGGTTCGTCCAGATCTCAATACCGTCGGACCCTCTTCCTCACCTCATAGGGGTTCACCGGCGCCAATACAATTTGGTTCTTGCAATTCAACGGCCATTCCCCCGCTCTCGCCGACCGGACCAGCAGTTCCACAGGTTCAGCCCTGTCCAGATCCTCCGCCACAGCACCAACCCGGTCTTCCGCCGCAGCACCAGCCCGGTCTTCCCCCACAGCCGCAAACGGATATGCTGCCGCAGCAAGTAATAAGCCCTGCTCCACTAGCCCGTCATCCGGTCGGTAACATTCCTGATAACCCACGCCCCCGTGCTTGTTTATATTCCGTTCTTCACAATAGAAAAACACTTTGAATTTAACAATATATTTCCTACGGATTATCTCTTAGTAGCCTCTATGCAACTCGATCGACCGACTTCCCGCTGGTATCAGGCGCTTGTACGAGATAATCATAATCTTGGCCCGAATTTAAACGTACACTATTACGTCGTTTTGGTCCAACTAATTTTGACGAACCAATAGGACAACTAACAAAATTAACGCAAGTATCCACAGTCGCAGCTTACCAAACGACTTTTGAAGAACTTTCTTTCAAAATCCCACATTTAACTGATGATTTTCTGAATAAAGCATTTCTCTCCGGACTGAAGCCCCACATTCGTAACGCGGTTAGAGCACACCAACCAAATAATTTCATGGATTCTTGTTACATTGCTCGCTTATTTGAAGAACAAGTCTTAGAAGATCAACGGTTCACTAAACAACCCATATCTCGTGTATACCAATCTTCGACACTCACACTACCCACACCATCACCACACACTAAACCATATCATCGACGTCTTTCTCATGCGGAGTTACAAATCCGCCGTGAGAAAGGACTATGTTACACGTGTGACGAACGCTTCGCACCGGGCCACAAATGTAAAGAGAAGGCTACCTTGCTCACTTTGGATGATGATGGCGGCTCACAATCAGATTTAGGACCCGACCAATCACCTGACGATACTACTATCGACACACCACCCACGGTTGCCACTATCACTTTGAACGCCCTTTTAAATTCGGCTTCCCCAAAATCGCTTCGTTTTCAGGGATCCATTAATGCAATTTACGTTCACATTTTATTAGATTGTGGTAGCACCCACAATTTTATTAGCACTCGTACAACATCACACCTTCGCCTTCCAATAACAGTGATCAAATCCTTTTCCGTTCATGTTGGAAATTGCGCTGGTTTGTCTTGTTCGGGAATCTGCCGCCAAGTGCCGGTCACAATTCACTCTTTTACTTTCACTATAGATTTACATGTCTTTGACTTTATAGGAGCCGATGTCATACTTGGGTATGACTGGTTAGAAACCTTGGGCAACGTCACCACAAATTACAAGCAGAAATCAATGTCCTTTTCCCATGATAATAAACCAATACACTTACAGGGTATCACTAAGTTTACCCCCTCCAACCTGTCACCAGCCAAACTATCAAAATTAACATCTCAAGATGTCATTGATTCTTACGTTTTCTGCTTCATGACCCCGCCTGCACATGCCACTGAAGCAGTTTCCTATCCAGCTTCCTCGACTCCTACACCCTCTGTCCAACCTTTATTAGAAGAATTTGCTAAACTTTTTGAAACACCACATGGCTTACCTCCAGGTCACCGAATTACTACAGGACGGTCTCATCCGACCCAATCATTCTACTTATTCGCCGCCGGTTTTATTAGTTAAAAAAAGATGGAACGTGGCATTTTTGTATCGATTACAACTCTTTAAATTCGATCACAATTAAGGATTCATTCCCGATGCCTACCATTGATGAACTAATAGATGAATGACACGGTGCACTAATATACACTAAACTGGATTTATACTCCGGCTATCATCAAATACGTATGCACGTAGATGACATGCATAAAACAGTCTTTCGCACACATCACGGTCTATTTGAATTTCTCGTAATGCCATTTGGTCTCACAAATGCACCCGCTACGTTTCAATCGCTTATGAATCAATTATTTGCGGCTCATTTAAGAAAATTCGTTGTTATTTTCTTCGATGATATTCTTATCTATAGTCCAGATATGTTTTCATATTTACGTCATTTACGACAGGTTTTCACCATTCTCCAAACAGCCCACTTGTTTCTAAAACTATCCAAATGTGTTTTTGCGGTTTCGTCTATCGATTTTCTGGGGCATACTATCTCGCTAGCCGGCCTTCAACCTAACGCTGATAAGATAAGCGCTATTCAAACCTGGCCGGTACCATCCAGTCTACATCAATTACATGCATTATTAGGATTCGTCGGGTACTATATGCGTTTTATCCATCATTTCGCGTCTATCTCCGCACCACTAACTAATTTACTTGCAATAGATAAGTTTCAGTGGACTATAGAAGCAACAACAGTTTTTGAGCATCTCAAAACTCTCTTTTTCTTCTGCCCCCTCCTAGCCCTACCAGATTTCTCCTTTCCCCTAACTATCGAGACGGATGCATCAGGATTTGGCGTAGGCGCCGTCTTACTCCAACAGTCCCGACCAATCACATACAACAACAACAACAACAGAACCCATATAGTCCCCAATCATTGGGGGTATGGGCGGGGGAAGATTGGAAACAGACCTAACCTTTGGCCCTATGCCCAAAGTGGCTTCTCTCAGAGGAGAAAGACCGAACCTTTGACAATAGATGCACAAAGTGGCTGCTCACAGATTACCACTGAAATAGTGGCCCCCTATACCGTCACGTTTGCTGCGGAATCATGCCCTCAAATCAAAGCCAAAGACATCAGAGAGGGCAGACTCAAGAATCCATTTTGATTTATGTGCACATAACCATGCTTCCTTCATTCAGCATCCAGAGCATTGGTCTTGCACAATCCCGACCAATCACATATTTTAGTAAAAAATTAACCACAAGAGAATGTTCCTTATCTACTTACAATCGTGAACTCTTGGTCATCTCACTTGCGGTTTCTAAATAGCGACAATACTTACTAGGCTCTCCCTTCACAATACGTACAGATCACAAAACACTCCACCACCTCTCCGACCAATTAATCACAACCCCGGAACAACCAAAATTCCTCTATAAAATGATGGGCTATAATTTTACATTCGAATATAAACCAGGACTTCTTAATATCGCCGCTGATTCTTTATGTCGCCAAGACGAGCCTACAAAAGACTCTTCCTCTTTACTCATATAATGTTCCTATCCCACAAACCCACTATCTCAACTCCAAGACTACCATAAAACCGATAATTTAGCTTCAAAAATACTTGAAATCCTGCGCTCTCAACCTTCGCTTCGCCCAGAGTGGCGCCAACACAGTACAAATCTATTTTATAAAAATTGGCTTTATATCCCAGACTGTCAAATTCGAACTTTATTATTAGCTGAGGCGCATAATTTAAAATCTAGCGGACATTTCGGCGTTTTCGCTACTTATAAACGACTTACAGCTTATTTTTATTGGTCTAACATGTCAAAAGAAGTTACTACTTTCGTCCAAACTTGCGATATTTGCCAAAAAGTAAATCCCTAAATTCAACACTTTTCGGGTTATTACAACCAGTGTTGTAGATGTCGGCCGACATGTCGGACGACATAAAGGTTTTGGGGATAAAAGGCAACGACATCGATATTTTAAACAAAAATATCGTTTTTGAAAATATCGCCTGATATATCGGTTTAACCCGATATATCTGGCGATATTTCGCGAACGATATATCGTTTCGTGCATCTTTTTAAGTCTAGCGTCGACGACTTTCTCATCTCGCTCTCATTTGGTGATCTTTATGTCGTTTATTGCAGTCGACATCTCTTTGTTATGTAATTTATAAACATACAATATATGTATATATGTTTATTTTGTAGTTTATAAACATAAATTATGTATACAATTATACATATTTATAAAAATTGTGTATATATATGAACAAATTTATTTAAATATTAAAATCCGACATTATAAAATATCCCCGATATATCCCCCGCAATCCGACATCCGATTTCAAACTCAAACCGACATGAATCCGACATCCGACATCTACAACCTTGATTACAACTGTTACCCATACCATCAAAAATCTAGGCGGATTTAACATTGGACTTTATTACACATTTACCTATGTCTAAATCTTATTCTAACATTCTGGTTATAGTAGACCGATTGTCCAAAGGTGCACACTTCGCCCTACTACCGTCAACTTACAACGGCCTCATTGTAGCTCGCATTTTTTGGGAGCATTGCGGTAAGATACATGGAATGTCAGAGACAATTGTCTCTGATCGTGACACGATATTCCTTAGTGATTTCTTGCGCGAATTATTTACCCAAAACGGCACCGCACTGTCATATAGTTCGGCCTACCATCCTCAGTCAGATGGCCAAACCGAACGAGTTAATCGATGCCTAAACAAATATTTACGGGTTTTCGCCAATGCACACCCGAAATCTTGGTCTGCCATGCTCAGCTGGGCGGAATACCATTATAACACGACATTTCACACTTCAGCGGGCATGACTCCCTTCGAAGCCATGTTCAGGAGGCCGCCTCCATGCTTCATCCCCTATTTTTCAGGAGACAGTTCCAACCAGGTTGTCCATGCCGACCTCACCGCACGCACCCAATTATTATCCCACTTAAAACAAAATTTACATAAAGCTCAACAAAAGTTCAAATTGCAGGTTGATCGGTGGCGCACAGATCTACATCTAGCGGTTGGTGACCTGGTATACGGCAGCTCAGTCTGCATCGCCATTCCTGCACAAGATTAAGTCCTCGTTACTACGGACCCTTTAAGATTTTAGAACGAATTGGTGAAACTGCGTACAAACTACAGCTTCCCCCGTCTTCACGCCTACACACAGTATTCCATATTTCTCAATTACGACCTTATCAAGCCAACGCCAATTTCCCAATTACCCCTCTGCCCCAATTTACTACTACCTCATCTTTCACACGAACCTCTTTCAATACTTGCAGAGCGCACTATTTTAATTCAAAATAAACCAGTTAAGCAGGTACTTGTGCAATGGAAGGGCCTGGACCCAGCCGATAGCTCATGGGAATGCCCGGATTCGATAGATCCACAGGTATGTACTACAAACCCTCCAGACTCCAATCTATCTAACTCCCATTTTCCGTGTATTTCAGATTTTACTGCTCCAACGCCACCAGCTCCAGCATCTTCTTCACGAACCTCTCGGGACCCGGAACACCTCCCTACTGAACCACAATATTCAAGGAAATCGACTCACCAACAACAGGGACTCGCTACGTCGGCACCATCCACAGCACCGCCATATTTTTCGACACTACCACAGGGATGGGGTTTTCACCGTCTTTGTTCCTCCACCGCAACGCCATGGAAGGCGTCTCCGCCTCTCAGCTGGCCCGCTCAACTCAAACACCCTGGCAGCAAACGCAACGCTAGGGTTTTCAACCCTCCGCCAATCAACACTTTTACCGGACAACAGTCGACCCCAGTCGTCTGAGAGGGGCAGAAATGTAGCGGAATCATAACATAATTCCGCTACATGTGGCGTTAACCCCTCCATTAGATCAACGCCACATCAGCTTCTCAGATGCACACATGTAATGCCATTGTAACGGCTATAATATCTGTAGTGCCTGTAACGGTTATTTTGGACTGCTTTATATATATGCTCTGTAATAGAAGTCAGTATTATTATTATTATTATGAATGAAATATTATCTTCCTTGTTTTACTGTTCATCTTCCTCTTAGAATAGAGTTCGATACAGAGCCTCCGGCGGACCACCGACGGCCAAGCCCTGTTACAGTCTCATTTAGTTGAAATCCTAGAAATGTTGTCTTCAACATCACCAAAGGAACTTTAAGCCCCAATAACGAAACTACGTACATTCTAGCTGAAAGAAAAATTATTTAAGAATGGTTTATCAGAAAACTAAATCCAAGTATCAAGAAGACAGACGTGAGTTCTTGTTTCAATAACTTGATTAAAATTACTCGTAAAAAGATAGTTCGAATCAAGAGAACACCTTACGAAGGAACGGGCCTTCCAAATCAGTTCTTGCAGCAGACTGCGCAGCTGAGCAGCTGAGCTCACCCTTCTCTTCCAAGAGCGGCGCCGCGTAATTCCCGAGACAGGACAAAGAACGAGAACCAAGAGCGGGGAGAGGAGGGCGCGGCCCGTCGTATCTTGAGAAGAGGGAGGCCGACTGCTTAAATCCTGATCTGCGGGGAAGCGAAAGGCCAGATCCCGCCGCCGCGCCGCCGGAGATAGTGGAATCAGCAGTGGCGCCTGGAGCAAGGAGGCGAGTGTTCGAGATGGAAGCGCCAGAGGAAAGGGAGGAGGAAGCGGAGATAAGCCTCTCCATTGGGGTTTTGGGAGAGGGGAGCGGAAGAAGCCAGGAGATGGATTTGGTTGAACAGATAGAGTCGAACGGATACACGGTGCGGCCCGTCCGGACGGCGTTCTACCGGATCCAAGTACAATGAAAAGTCCACTGGCTTTCAACAACCAGACATGGAAGCCTCACCGATTTTAGTGGATATTTGTAATCAATATTTAAAGTGCGATGTTAAACGCAGATCAGTTTTGGCTATATGCAGGCCACAGTTTTTTAAAAAGAACGATGTTAAATGCAGGTCAATTTTAACTATATGCAGCCACAGTTTTTTAAAAAATATATCATTTTTTCTTTTAAAACTTTAGGAAAAATAATGAGAGTAGTTTAATACTTCATGTATTATGTGTTTTTTCCTTCCATGCAACCGTGTCCTCAAGGAGTTTACTCGTTGCCCGAGTCCGATGTGTTTTTAAATTACAACTGGCCTAAAGCTATTCATGGGTATTTGCTACGGTGATGGCGACGGCGGCGATGAAGGCGATGGCGACGATCGCGACGTCGACGGCGTTGGTGGCGATGGCGGCGATGGCGACGCTCGCGACGTCGACGGCATTGGTGGCGATGGAGACGATCACGACGTCGTCGGCGATGGCGGCGATGGCGGGGAGGACGGCGATGGCGGCGATGGCGACGATCGCGACGTCGTTGGCAATGGCGGCGATGGCGGCGAGGGCGGCGATGGCGACGATGGCGACGTCGTCGGCGTCGTCGGCGATGGCGGCCATGGCGGCCATCGCGGCGATGGTTATACTTCGGGTAGTTATGCCGCTAGTGGATTTTTTTTGGATAACCGCACCCCCATGAATGCGGTGCGATTAGCGCCTTTAGGGATACTCCATTAATAGCTCTTCAAGATTTGCTGACGAAACAGTGATATTCAACGTAACCTCGCACCATGATATTTTACTTACTTATTTTATGAATGTTATTTTGCTTGGTGATTTATTTAGAAAAATATTAATTTGATTTTTTAATATGTTATGTAAATATGAAATTTGGTCTGCATGAATAATTTTTTGGTCTGCATATATCCGCTGCCTGCATATAGCCAAAACCGGTCTGCAGTTAACATTGCTCTATTTAAATAAGACAATTGATATACGCACATATTGATTATTCGGAGATCATGTATTATGTTTTAAAATTAAAAATCTCATATCATACCCCCAAGATAATCGTAGCCCTCCTTTCATTTCTAGATACAAGCCTCTATTTTCTCATTTCCGCCAGTTTGTCGCTGTCGAACGAGTTTTCTTGCGTTCTGGTACTTCACCCGCCCCACTTCGTCGAGATGCTTCTGTTAGAAAAAGTTATATGAAGCGCATTATGTCACAAACATGCAAAATGAAATATGATTATTAAAATCAAATAATATTGTGTGACTTATGCGCATTGGATCGTCATGAATATAATTAATTAAACCTTATGATTTGGTGTAGTCAAAATAATTTTCAATCACTTGTAAAATTCATGCGAACATAATAATATGAAGATAATAAAATGGTACGCTAACAAAATTAAGTGCGAAAATAAAAGTAAATATGCGTATCGTTCTTGGATTCGGCCTCATGTTGCATTGTTGCCGACATTCTTAACAACATGCTTGAATTTCTCCGAATAAAATTTGTGATATTTATTCTTTAATCTCAAAACAAATCTTAATAGTTGATTCTCTTAAGAGACAAAATGATATAACATGTAATGGTGATGTTGACCTTTGACCCGAAGATTTCTTGATCTTGGGAAAAGGAAATATCTCCTTCCACTTGCTTAATCACTTTCAGAAAACGTGCACAGTGACATCGAATGTGAAAGAGGGAGTACGACCAAATTGCTATGGGTTTCCTGCTCTTGTTTCTTCCGTCAAAAGGAGGTACTAACAATGGGAGAAGATCGCTGCTACAGGAATTGTGAGAAATAAATTCACTTGGGGCCGAAATGAAGATCTCTATTTCTGCTTTGGAAAATGAAGATCGGGAACTGGAAATGGTGGGTTTCTTGGTAGGGCAGAAAATGTCGAGAACTCCTTTGCATGGCTGAAAAGCGGAAGGAAGAAGAAGGATTTTTCATGGGCTCTCAAGACTGCAGGAAGAAGAATGAAGAAGCATAGTAACCGCCCCTTTCCATCGCCCTTGTCCACGTCCGGAGTTTATCTCCCGATGAATGGAATAATAACCGATCCACAGTCACTTCTTAATAGGATAGTAGTTATTTAGTTGGGTGAGGAGTAAATACAAAAGCACCCCTCATGAATTGATTAATGCCAAATTCGCCCCAAAAGCTTAATTGGGTGCACGAAATTTGACTCGATCATTTTGAACGTGCCAAGATTGAAACGAATGATGCACAACTTAATTACGATATTGTCTAGCCCACCTATCACGGGTTTTGATTATTTGCGCAAATCAAATTTGACGCACACTCGCAAGAGATCTGAATAAACTGTAATCGATGCAGGTTTTTCATCGAGACGACTCGATTGATTTAGTCCACTCAAAATTTAGGAAAAACTTACATTCTCCCACTTGGACTATATCAATCGTAATATATGTCAATCTTAAATCAAAACACTCCACTTAGATTAAGGGTACCATAGTGAAGCTCGCATCATGAGTTCTCTCCACGCGTCAATCTGGTCCAATTAAATCCTTCACTCTGAATCATGGCGGCAACTGCATCATTATGCGACACGAGACCTTCCATGGTCACAAAAGTTTGCATATTCAAGCGACAAGGACACAGTGTGGTCATAATGAGTCAAAACAACATACTGAAATGTGATCACAAATTGTTATTTAACTCAGTAGTCAATTAATTTCTCTACTGAATACACTAAACCATGCTTTGAGTAATTCTTAATACTCAAAAGAATGTGTATATCTCTATTAAATGAATATCTTAAGATTTTATTAATGTGTCATGAGACATACAATCAAGGTTTTACGAATTAAATAAATGTCCTAGCCTTATGCTTGAAATTGACAATAATTTCAAAACTTGTTTATGAATTATGACGCATCACATGAAGATGTTTGTATCAGAGCTGAATGATACCACATATGAATACAAAATTTTATGTTTGAATTCAAAACATATTCATTTGCAAAATTAATGCATATATAATAATTTTGAAGTGCAAAATAAAATGACAGATGCAAGTTTATATTAAACAGAGCAATGAATATAGTATCCCACTAATCAAGTATATTAATGGACTCGACAAGGTCCATACTGCAGACATGCTTCTTAAAAATATTAGGCCAAAGTCCATTGGTAAGTGGATCAGCTATCATATCATCTGTCCCAATGTGCTCCACAATGATGTCACCTTTCTTAATCAATTCTTTCATTGTCAAAAACTTTATTTACATGTGCTTAGACCCTGTGATACTTTTGTTGTTTATAGAGAACATTGCAGCTGAAATATTATCACAGTATAACTGAATGGGTCTAGCAACTGTATCAACGACCATCAATTCAGTGATGAAGTTCTTGATCTAAACAGCGTGAGTAGCAGCGCCAAAAAGAACAACTAACTCCGCATGCATAGTGAAAGAAGTAATCAGCATCTACTTGACGCTAATCTATGAAACAGACCCCCCAGCTAACTTGAAAATGTATCCCGAAGTTGACTTTCGATCATCCGAATAACCCGCAAAATCTGAGTCCGTATAGCCCACCAATTTTAGGTTTTGTTCTCTACAGTAGACCAATTTAAAATCTTTTGTTCTCTTTAAATACCTCAATACCTTATTGGCATCCACCCAATGATCAAGTCCTGGGTTCGACTGATATATGCCTAGAAGTCCCACTGCAAAGGTAATGTTCGGTCTGGTGCAAACCAGGGCATACATTAAGCTACATACTGCACTGGCATATGGTATATTCTGTATGGACACTCTCTCAATATCATTTCTGGGGCATTATGACATACTTAACTTAACACCCTTAATCACCGACACATCGCCAGCCTTACATTCGAGCATGCTAGCTCAACGTAAGCCCTCTGAGAGAGTCCTAATGTATGACGAGATCTATCCCTAATGATCTCAATACCTAGAACAAAAGAAGCTTCTCCAATATCCTTCATATCAAAATGCTTGGATAACAACTACTTAGATTCATGCAGAAGTCCCAAATCACTGCTCGCAGACAAAATATCATCTACATAGAAAATTAAGAAGATGAATTTGCTCCCACTGATCTTAAGATATATGCAGAGGTCTACTTTATTTTCATCCAAACCAAATGAAGTAACTACCTCATCAAATTTCAGATACCATTGTCTTGATGCTTGATTTAAACCATATAGAGATTTATTGAGCTTGCACACAAGTTGGTCAGAACGACTAAACTTGAATCCATCAGGCTGCACCATATAGACTTCTTCATCCAGGTCGTCATTCAAGAATGCGTTTTTAACGTGCATCTGGAGTAGCTCCATATCATAATGAGCTACAAGTGCCATAATGACTCTAAATAAGTCTTTAGATGAAACATGAGAGAAAGTTTCGTGGTAATCGATTCCTTCTCTTTGAGTGAATCCCTTTGCAACCAGTCTAGCCTTAAACCACTCGACTTTTCCTTTAGAGTCTTTCTTAGTCTTAAATACCCATTTAGAACCTATGGGTTTGCAGTCTTTGGGTAACTCAACTAATTCCCAAACTTTATTATGCCTCATAGACTCAATTTCATCTCTCATTGCATCCCACCACAAATTAGACTAAGGTCCAGAAACAACTTCAGTAAATGTCATTGTGTCAACTACGTGACCAATGTCAAAATCGCTCTCACCCAAATAAACTTCATAGTCAAAAGAAATTGCAGACCTCCTATCCCTAGATGATTTTCTAGGATGTGACTGAACAACATCAATCTGCTGAGGAAAATGTATGGGAGGCAGCTGTAAAGTTGACTCCACTTCCTCTGCATGCTCAACTATAAGTCCAGGTACCTCTAGTATTTCAATAATAGGTAGAGTATAACTAATAGATCTAATTTCATCGACTTCTTCAGTGGTATGAGAGCAACTAGGTTACTCAGCAACATCAAACTCTATAAACTTTGTTGTTTGTGACTCAACAATTTTGGGACCTCCAGAAGGGCAGTAGAACTTAAAACCCTTCGAATGATCAGGATAGCCTATAAAGTAGCAACGAGAAGACCTAGTGGCAATCTTACTTTCTGATGGGTTATATAAACGAACTTATGCATGACAACCCCAAACACGTAAGCGATTTAGGCTAAGTAACCTGCCAGTCCATAACTCAAAGGGTATCTTGGGCACTGATTTAGACGGAACTCTATTAAGTATGTAAACTGCAATTTTAAGAGCTTCACCCTAGAGGAATTCAGGAAGATTTGTCCTACTCATCATGCTCCTCATCATATCCTTAAGGGTGCGATTGTGCCTTTCGAGCACACCATTTTGTTCAAGACTTCCCGGCATGAAGTATTGGGAAACAATACCACAACTCTCCAAGTATTTGGCAAAAGGACCTTTATGTTGCCCAGCAACATCGTGTCTGCCAAAATACTCGCCTCCTCTATCAGACCTAACAATCTTGATAACTTTCCCCAATTATTTCTCGATTTTAGTCTTAAAATTTTTGAATTTATCAAGAGACTCAGACTTTTCCTTAATCAAGAACAAGTAACCATAGCGGGAGAAAATCATCACTGAAAGTAATAAAGTAGGTGTTCTTGCAGAGCGTAGATGAATAAGGTCCACGGATGTTCGTATGAATAATCTCCAGCAAGTCTAGACTACGTTTAATGCATTTCTTCTTAATCTTGGTCATTTTACCCCTACAACAGTCAATACATGTCTCCAGGTCACTAAATTCAAGAGCAGGGAGAATGTTTTCCTTAATCAATCTCTCTACTCTATCCATAAAAAGGTGGCTAAGTCTTTTATGCCACAACATGAAAGACATTTCCTTATTTAAGGGTCTTTTAAAAGCAACATTTTTTATATTAAATGAAGTCGCATAAATGTCATTGGCAGCAAGACACATCCTATATAAACCATTAGACAAAGTGCAATGACCTACAACTTGTGATTTATAAAATAACTAAATTAAACTACCAGAAATATTGAACCCATAATTGAGTTTGTCTAATGCAGGAACAGAAATTAAGTTTCTTCGAAATGCAGGATTATAAAATGTGTCTTTTAATAAAAGCTTAAAATCAGTATCTAAAATCAAGCAAACATCCCCAATGAACTCGATTTCAACTTCATCGTTGTTGCCTACGGTGAGTCTACATTCATCCTTGTCTTGCCTCCTCATGTTGGTGAATCCATGTCTTGTGTAAGCAACATGATTAACTGTTCCACTATCAAGCCACCAAGAACTGAATGAGACTTTAATTAAGTTAGATTCACATAGGATGAGTGTAAGAGGATTACCTTTAGGTGTGAACCCATGTTTCTCCATCCAAGCTTTAAACTTTAGGCATTCAGACTTCACGTGTCATTTCTTCTTGCAGAAGAAACAAGTCGGAGGCTTCTTCATGGAACCAGTAGAATCCTTTGCTCCACTCGACTGATCGTCCTGAATCTTGATTGGAGTCTTGGACTTCATCATCTTCTTCTTCTTCTTGAATGAAGGCCTCGAAACATACAGTGTGGTGTGGGTCTTCTCACTTTTCAACTTATCTTCTTCAGCAATACATCGAGTGATGATATCATTAAGTTTCCAAGCCTCATCTTGAGAATTGCATGTAGTCTTTAGGATGCTGAACTCCGGTGGCAGAGTATTGAGTGCTAGATGCACTATGCATGTCTCAGGAAGAACAATGCCCAGCTCTTGTAACTTTATCTGATAGTAAACCATCTTCAAAATGCAATCACGAACACCTCCACCGCCAGTATACCTCATAGTGAAAATATCTTGCATGAGTGTCCCTATCTCAACATTGGAGGACATCTTATACCTCTGTCCCATACCAGTAATGAAATCCAGTGTGTCAGCAGTCTCTGGCAGTCCACTGAGTAGATGCTCAGGAATAGACCTCTTCATGGTTAGCAAACATATCTTGTTGGACTTATGTCACGCTGCATAGTGGTCCTTCTGTACTCAGGAACTAGTCACAGTCAACTCCTCAGGCTTGTCAGATGTCAGGGCTAGGTCAATGTCCGCCATTTGAATGGAAAACATGACATCATTCTTCCACTTCTTAAAATTTGACCCAGTAAGCTTTTCAATGGTCGCAAGATTGTAGTGGAATATAAAGGTGACTGAAAAGGAAAACAATGCAATATATTTAGCAATGAGAATATAATGTGCTTTAAAACCTTAAATACCACACTAACGAGAATTCAGACGCGTCAACACGCAACACCTTTGGGCATACGTGTCACATAGTTAGAAATTCTCTGCACAGGACGAGAAATTGTAGTGTTTAAGCCTTTCGTAAATCTACCACCTTTGGGTGAATAGATTTACAAGAGCTATCGCACTCCCATCCAAATGCTCGTATGCAAATCTCTAATCCTTTCACGCTATCACCACCTTTGGGTGAATGATTGCATGACAGAATCAGAGTAATCCCAAAGCCGTGTGAGAATGAAATCTCATAAATCAATCGAACATGTCACTATGGCGACTACAATTCAATTAACTCACAAGATTCTCGCACACTGAGATTTTCTTAATTATCCTCAACTCAAGTGCCGTGATCTTATAATTAATGACATTAAAGGGCAATGAAGTGTTTAAAGGTCACGATGCTAAGGGACTTTAAAATTAATGCACTTCAAAAGTCCCTATCACATTGATATTCACCATTAATTAATATGTTTTAATTAAGTGCTCGCAAAAGTGATTAATCAAATTCAATTACACTAAAAATTAAGGAAATGAATTAATATGTAAGTTTGCTCTGATACCAAATATTAGAAAAATTTAAATGAAGCGCATTAGGTCACAAACATGCGAAATGAAAAAAAATTATTAAAATCAAATAATATTGTGTGACCTATGCATATAGGATCATCATGAACATAATTAATTAAATCTTATGATTTGGTGTAGTCAAAATAATTTTCAATCACTTGTAAAATTTATGCGAACATAATAATATGAAGATAATAAAATGGTACGCTAACAAAATTAAGTGCGGAAATAAAAGTAAATATGCGTACAATTCTTGGATTCGGCCTCGTGTCGCTTGTAGCCGGCATTCTTAACAACGTGCTTGAATTTCTCCGGATAAAATTTGTGATATTTGCGGAGGAAATCAACATATAAATTCCTTAATCTCAAAACAAATCGTAAGAGTTGATTCTCTTAAGAGACAAAATGATATAACCTGTAATGGTGATGTTGACCTTTGACCTGGAGATTTCTTGATCTTGGGAAAAGGAAAATATCTCCTTCCACTTGCTTAATCACTTTCAGAAAACGTGCACAGTGACATCGAATGTGAAAGAGGGATGTACAACCCCGTATTTGTTGAGTAGGTTCCCCGGACACGAGGAAGCGGCGAGTGGTGCCTTCACGGATCACTCGCCCAGAGAAGCGAGTGGTACCATCACGGACCACTCGCCCAGGGCTGGCGAATGGTGCCCTCATGGACCACTAGCCCAGGACTGGCGAATGGTGCCCTCATGGGCCACTCGCCCAGTGGGGATCTAGAGGTGAAATGACCTAGATACCCCTTGTGGGCTGCCAATAGCCCTTCAGAACAGCGGAGTTAGGCTGTTAGCAGACCAATTTTGGGTGCGATTAGTAAAACCAAAAGGCGGATTAATGCTATTGGCAGACCAACCTAGGAAACTCTATAAATAGACCCTTAAGGGCATCTTGGAGGAGATCAGATCTTTGGAGCTCTCTCCTCCAGGCTAGTTTCGGAGTTGGCTGCTAGTTCCCTCCAAGGTGCCCGACTGAGCTTTGGTTTGGGAGGGGAAGCTCTCTAAGATCTTCCGGGTGTGTGGCGGGACCTCCTCGCTACAGCCTTGGGTCTATTCTAGGTTTTCCATCCTTGATCAGGAGAGTTCAGTGAGGGAGAAGTAAGCACAAGCTACACCCCCCTGTGGGTCCGAACTCAAGAGACCGGATGACAGTTTCAACATTTTTGGTGCGGTGAGCATGGATCATAGCCAGTGCAAGAAACTCTCAAGCCAAGCTTGATGATAGGAGATGGAAGAGATGGTTCCGACCCAGGTCACTCGCAGCCACTAGCAGCAATGGAGTGGCTGGAGATTTTTGAGAATTTCAGGCGGGAGGTCATGCAGACCATGCAGGTGGCTCTCACAGGGAGAGGCGAGTACGAGACGCCGTGGTTCCGATGGTTCCGCCCCAGCAGATTGGCGAGAATGCTCCGGGCCAGCGTCTTGGGAAGGAGGTCGCGGCGGAAGCAAGCGCGTGAGATCTCCCTGGGCGGCAA
Source organism: Dactylorhiza incarnata (assembly GCA_033032865.1). Taxonomy (NCBI): domain Eukaryota; kingdom Viridiplantae; phylum Streptophyta; class Magnoliopsida; order Asparagales; family Orchidaceae; genus Dactylorhiza; species Dactylorhiza incarnata. The sequence continues at coordinate 3,221,081 of JAWHQI010000133.1, read as the reverse complement.
CTGTTTAGCTGGCCGGCGAGTGCCGAAGTGTGCGAGCCAACTCCGTGCGAGAGGACCACTCGCCGAGCAAGGGAAGGGGGCCCCTTCTATGAGCTGATGCTCTTGACCCCGGTACCAGAAGGATTCAGAGGACCGGAGATGTCCAACTATACTGGCAAGGATGACCCAGTAACCGGCTGGCTTGGAGACCCCAGGAGGGACCGGCGCGGGACCAGGAAAGAGATCACCAGAGAAGGGGGGAGGGGAGGGCCAACCATCAGGGATGGAGGCAGGGCCAGAGACCCACTCACTCCCCTCGGGAGCAAGCGATGGCAGTAGGCCGAGGAAGAGGAGGAAGAGGAGGAAGAGGAGGAAGAGGAGGCAGGGTGGTGTTGCCCTATTGTGACTTCCACCAGGAGGAAGGTCACGCGATGGCCACCTGCCCAGAATTTCTGGAGTTGAGGGAAGGAGGTCAGCCGCAACAGCGATCTGTGAGGATTGAAGAAACGCTACCCGGAGAGGGGGAGGATAGATGCGTAGACAGGACCGACGTGGGAACCAGGGGAGGGATCAGGGTGATCCATGGTGGGGTGGGGATAGAGGCAACTTGCAAGAGAAGCTTCCAGGCGATGTTCAGGAGGAGCGTAACGTCGACCTCCCACACCCACCTCCCTCGGAGAAGCTCACCTTCTCCTCGGAGGATATGCCAGACTTTGAAGACCCGTTCTGTGACGCCTTGGTGATCCAGAGGGCGATTGAAAACTTCACAGTCTCCGAATCTTGGTCGGCAAAGGGTGCAAGCCTCAGACGGAACCTTGTTTGGGTTTTCAAGGGAGAGGAAGGAGGTCGAGAGAGGTGTCGGCCTCCAGGTGACGTTGGGAGGGGTCCCCAGGAACTGTCGGTTCGTCATTGTTGACTCCCCAAGCAGCTACAATGCCATATTCAGACGCCCTCTCATCAGCACCTTCCGGTGCGTTCCCTCGTCCTTCCATCAGTACTTGAAGTTCCGCAGCGGAGGAGTCCAGGTCCGGATCCAGGGGGATGCAAAGGTGGCGAGGCAGTGTTATGTGACTGTTGTCAACACCATCTCCTGGATGGCGGAAGCTGAAAGGGTGGATAGAGCGATATGAGGGTTGGAGGGGCCAGAAGGAGAGGAGAAAGAAGGAGAAGGAGAGAGAAGCACCCGAGGAGATGAGATGGAAGTGGCTCAGGAGGAGCGTGCCGAGCCAATGGAGGGGGAGGCTGCGGTAGGAGGGGAGACCCGTACCGAAGAAAGGGGGCAAGGGGCAGATGGGAAGAGCCAGCCCGGCTGGAGGCGGCGGAAGAAGCAATCGAGATGGAGGTCACCACCCAGGAAGGGAGAGTGGAGAGGGTGCGGATCAGTAGGGGTCTTGGCCCGGAGGACAGGAGAAGGATGCTGGAGTGCATCCAGAGGAGCGTGGACATCTTCGCGTGGAGCGCGACAGACATGTTGGGCATCGATGCGGACGTGGACTACCACCGACTCAACCTCGATCCAGGGGCCCACCACATCCAACAAAAGAGGAGGGCCATTGCCGATCAGCTGGAGGGGCCGATCCGCGAGGAGGTGGAAAAGCTCCTCAAAGCAGGTTTTGTATCAGAGATCCAGTATCCAGGCTGGGTCTCCAATGTCGTCATGGTGAAGAAAGGCGATGGCCACTGGCGTATGTATATCAATTTTTCTCTATTAAACAAAGCCTGCCCTAAGGATTGTTATCCCTTGCCTCGAATCGACGCGCTGGTTGACTCAGTCGTCGGTTTTTCTGTAATGTCTTTCTTAGATGCTTTTTTAGGTTATCATCAGATTAGGATGCATCCTCCGGACGTCAAAGACGTGTCCTTCATCACAAGAGAGGGGTGCTATAGCTATAAGATGACGTCGTTCGGGCTAAAGAACGCAGGGGAGACATATCAAAGAATGATGGATCGGGTCTTCCGGGAGCAAAGAGGAAGAAACTTGGAGATTTACGTAGATGATCTCATGGTAAAAAGTAAGAGCGTGAACTCTCACCTCCAGGACCTCGAAGAGACCTTCGCCACTCTGCGCAAATACAAGATGCGGCTGAACCCCCTGAAGTGCGTATTTTGGGCCAGCAAGGGGAAGTTTCTGGGTCACCTTCTTACCCCCGCAGGGGTGGAACCTAACCCGGACAAAGTCAAAGCCATAATGGAGTTGGGATTGCCTCGAAATGCTAAGGAGGTTCAGCGCCTGACTGGGAAGCTCGCGGGATTGAGTAGGTTTCTCTCCCAGGCTGGAGAGAAATGCTCCCCCTTCTTCAAGGTGTTGCGAGGCAATCAGAAGTTCGAATGGACGGTGGAGTGCGAGGAGTCCTTCTAGGCCCTGAAGGGCCAACTCTCCAAGGCTCCGCTGCTCCGAGGTCCTAAGAGGGAGAGGACCTAGCCCTGTATCTCGGATTCGGGGATGAGGCCGTGAGCTCCGTCTTGGTCCGGGAAGAGGGCAAGAAGCAGCTGCCCATCTCTTACGTAAGCAGGGTTTTGAAGAAGGCAGAGCTTCGATATCCAATTTTGGAGAAGCTGGCTTTCGCTCTGGTTGTAAGACCCCCCCTCCCAAATCGGCGGTCCGACCGGGGGATCTTATCGCACACCACCCTTTCGGCACAACGCCGAAGCGATCTCGAAGGGTGGAGGTACTAGCTTTTCCAACCCCCCTTCCTTGAATACTCCGTTGTCACGCCTAGGGGTGGTGTTAAGCGAGAGTCACTTCACATCAACAGAGTGGGGAAACAGTATTCTAGTGGAAGACATCATCAAAGAGTGCACTTTATAGCACTTAGCGGAAGACGTTATCAAAGAGTGCTCTTTATAGCACTTACCGGAAGACGTAGTATTGTAGCGGAAGATTAACTATCACAGAAACCTTAAACTCAAGACCTGTATGAATAATTTCCATACCTCCGCCGTATTAAATCATGTCCATCAAGGATTCATTGCCAATATATAGATGTCATGAGGTGGGGCACAACAAAAGGGATGCGGCTTGACAACTTGTACCTGACGTAGCCTGCTCTGTGGCTTCATCCACACACAGATGTTGTCACTCATCCGCACTTGTCACCTGTGCCAAAGAAAAGTTATTAGAACAACGAACAGAATCCACCCCTACTAACAAACAGACATAATATAACATTTATAAGGGAGGGGATATCTGGACTCTTATTGGGCCGAGGCAGTCTTCTCACGACCACCGCCTACGTACTCCGTATCATCCTGCATACGGTCTCAGACCCACGTAGTTCTATAAGTTTCGCACGGGTTGCCCTCCCAGACCGTCCGTCGTGCGGGTTGCCTTAGAGTAAAACTCATAGGCCATCCGACATTCTTCCAAGGCACATTTTATATTCCCGGAGGAATAATTCTCGAAGGCACAATATATTCCCGTAGAAATATTTCTCGAAGGCAACATTTCATTCCCGTAGGAATTACTTTCTCGAAGGCAGCATTTCATTCCCGTAGGAATTACTTCTCGAAGGCTGCATTTCATTCCCGTAGGAATTACTTTCTCGAAGGCAGCATTTCATTCCCGTAGGAATTACTTCTCGAAGGCTGCATTTCATTCCCGTAGGAATTACTTTCTCGAAGGCAACATTTCATTCCCGTAGGAATTATTTTCTAAAAGTATATTTCATCATAAGAGGAGAAAAGAGAATTCTCTTAAAGCTTAACAATATATCCACCTATAGTCTAGTAGAAGGAGAGAAGATGAACTACTATTTTAACCCAGCTGGTAATCGAACCCAGCTACCCACATAAGGCACAATTGCATTCTTGTGTTCGATCATTATCTCAACCGCTGAGACCATTATTCCAACCGCTGAGACCATTTAAGTTCAGAATTTCTAACTCTCTTATGTCAACAATACATAGTTAAAGTAGCTCAATATATTCCCGTAGGAATACTTCCTGAAGGCACAATATATTCCCATAGGAATATTTTCTCATAAGCTCAATATATTCCCGTAGGAATATTCCCCGAAGGCAAAATATATTCCCGTAGGAATGTTTTCTCAAAGGCTCAATATATTCCCGTAGGAATATTTATTACTGTCAATACAAGAATAAACTTCAAAACATTGATTCGACCGCGCTGCTATACAAGCGGCGGCCAGTTCGATGCTATTTGAAGTTGACTCTGAAGGTATGCCACGACTTCACGTCAACTCTAAATTTATAGACAATACAGAAGAAGAAGAGCCAAGACATCGATCTGTCCCCTCTGCTCTACAAGCGGCGGCCAGTTCGGCACTATTTAGAGTTGACTCTGAAGGTATGCCACGTCTTCACGTCAACTCTAAATTTATAAGCAATACAGAAGGAAAAGCCAAAACATCGATCTGTCCGCTCTGCTCTACAAGCGGCGGCCAGTTCGACACTATTTAGAGTTGACTATGAAAGTATGTCACGTCTTCACGTCAACTCTAAATTTATAGGCAATATAGAAGGAAAAGCCAAAACATCGATCTGTCCGCTCTGCTCTACAAGCGGCGGCCAGTTCGACACTATTTAGAGTTTACTCTGAAAGTATGTTACGTCTTCACGTCAACTCTAAATTTGTAGGCAATACAGAAGGAAAAGCCAAAACATCGATCTGTCTGCTCTGGTCTACAAGCGGCGGCCAGTTCGGCACTATTTAGAGTTGACTCTGAAAGTATGTCACGTCTTCACGTCAACTCTAAATTTATAGGCAATACAGAAGGAAAAGCCAAAACATCGATCTGTCCGCTCTGCTCTACAAGCGGCGGCCAGTTCGACGCTATTTAGAGTTGACTCTGAAAGTATGACACGTCTTCACGTCAACTCTAAATTTGTAGGCAATACAGAAGGAAAAGCGAAAACATCGATCTGCCCGCTCTGCTCTACAAGCGGCGGCCAGTTCGGCACTATTTAGAGTTGACTCTGAAGGTATGCCACGTCTTCACTTCAACTCTAAATTTATAGGCAATACAGAAGGAAAAGCCAAAACATCGATCTGTCCGCTTTGCTTTACAAGCGGTGGCCAGTTCGACACTATTTAGAGTTGGCTCTGAAAGTATGACACGTCTTCACGTCAACTCTAAATTTGTAGGCAATACAGAAGGAAAAGCCAAAACATCAATCTTTCCGCTCTGCTCTACAAGTGGCGGCCAGTTCGGCACTATTTAGAGTTGACTCTGAAGGTATGCCACTTCTTCACTTCAACTCTAAATTTATAGGCAATACAGAAGGAAAAGGCAAAACATCGATCTGTCCGCTCTGCTCTACAAGCGGCGGCCAGTTCGACACTATTTAGAGTTGACTCTGAAGGAATGCCCCATCTTCACGTCAACTCTAAATTATAGGCAAAACTGAAATACAGTACAGTAACTGAAATACTGAAATAAAGTGCAGTAACTGAACTGGACCAGTACGAGACTGGAGTAAAATAAAGTACTAACTGAAAGCAGTAAATGCAGGACCAGTGCGGGACTGGAGTAATTGAAAGTACTAATTGAAAGCAATAAATGCAGGACCAGTACGGGACTGGAGGAAATAAACAAATAAACATGTTAGTAGTCCGTTCACTCCATAATCAGGAGGCTTCAGTTCCATCTCCTTTCTTAGGAGGAAAGTTCTGTTCTTTCTCTGTTCATAGGAGCTTCTTTTCCAAATTTGGCCTTTTGTTATTGTCCGACCTTGGGTTTTTATTACAACCTTTAAGCATGGCTTAAGCGGACTGAGGAACGATATTATGATTTTCTTAAAACCTCGAAAGAGGCGATCCAACCCCCAAAGCTTCCCATAATTTTTCTGGGGACGTGCTGGGGAGAGCGTGACTCATTATTAATTTATAACATAGGTTTTAAGCATCTAAAAATAGTAAACCTATCTCAAAAATTCCAAAATAATTACAGCAAATGTATTTTGGTAGTAGGAAGCTTCCCAATTTTTTTTCAAAATTTTCCATCACTGTTACGGCCCTCTGATAATTCCAAAACCCAAAATATCAAAGTATTTTAATTTCTAAAAATACTTAGACTCCTCCAAAAATTATGAAATTTTTACAGCAGTTCCTCCTTGCCAAGATGAGCAACTTTCATGTTCAAAACTTTTCCATTTGAGCTATAGATAAAACCCCAAAAAAAATCAAATGATATAATAAATATAATAATAAAAATTTATAAAAAAATTATCAAATTTTTTTGACAAATCTGGCGATTCAGTACGCCGCCTCCCCCTTGCGGGCTTTCCCCGCCGGCGTCCGGCCACCGGCCGGCCGTGTATACGGGGGCGGGCGCTCCCTCCGGCTGTGGTCCGGCGGCTTACCGCCGCCGGCCACCGCCGGAGTTGATTTTTATCAAAATCTGCATGGAGGAGAGGGAGGGCGGTGGCGGCGCTCCGGTCGCCGGCGTTTGCATGCGATGCATCCGGGGATAAGGTAGGGAGGAGAGAAGAAGATCCCACCCTGTTTGGGGGCCTCCGAGAGCTTTCGGCGAGTTCCGCCATTGGAGGTGGTGGAGGGTGGTGGAGGTTCGGCTCGCATTTTCTGGCGAGGTGGATCTCCGGCAGAGGTTTGGATGGGCTCAACTGAGATGGGGGAGAGGTGCGTCTCTGTTGGAGGGAGTGAGGGACTTTATATAGGAGTTGGAGGAACCTCCCCTCCTCATACTCACGGTGTGGGATTAATCCCTCTTGAGGGAGAAGACCTGGCTCATCCCAGCCAAGCTAGGGACAGGTGGCCTCCATCCAGCTGGGTAAGGACAGCCAAGTGTCCACATCAGGGGAGGCATGACTTGGTGGGCTTGGGTTTGGACTTTGGGGAAGGAGAGAAGGTGGCCTCTTGTTTTGGCTCATGGCCCATTTCCTTGGCTACATATTCAGTCTATATATGGTTGGGGTTGGCCTAAGTGGAACCTTGGTTAGTGGCTTAAGTGGGTGTGTGGTGGGGCCTTTTAAAATTCATGAAAACTACACTTTTGAGGAGGGTTGACCAAAGTCAACTACAAGTGGGGTCCCTCATGCATGTCAAAGTCCACATAGGTCCGCGTCGTCGGGTGTCGGGTCAACATCGATGTGACGGGGTTGAAGTCAAGCGTTTACGTATCTCAAATTCTCATAATTTTACGAACGTTTATTTTTATTTACTTGACTAAACGACATCAGAATCGTGCGAAATGAATTTTGTTGCACTCATATCGGCTATACAAGTTTAATGCAACTGACAGAATTCAATTCAGAGTTCGTTTGCTTAATTTTTTAAAATGGCGTTGTTGCGGCACTCGATATTACTCAAAATAGTTGTTTTCTCCAAACGACCTCGGATTGGAACGAAACGAATTCCGTTGCACTTGTATCGGCCATACGAGTCTAACTGACAGAAGTTGATTCGGAGCACGTATGCTTATTTTACTAAAATAGCGTAGTCGTAACGCACTACTATCCTCAAAAATGGTCACTTTCACCAAATGACCTCAGATTGGAACGAAACGAGTTCCATTGCACTCATATCGACCATACGAGTCTAACGCATCTGACGGAAGTCAATTTGGAGCACGTATGTTCATTATACTAAAATAGCGTAGTCGTGACGCGCTACTATACTCAAAATGGTCACTTCTCTAAATGACCATCATTTATGTGGCGAAGGTCGGGCCGTGGTTGTCCTGTGACCCGACCTAAGCTCTTCCAAGGGTTCAACCGAACCGGCTAGACCACTCTTTAAAATTGGGATGTTACAAACCAATAAAACAAAGAAAATTTTCGTCCCTGAAAATACGAGTGGGTCATGGGGATTCAAAACGGGACGTACTGTAGATCACTAGAGGTGTCGAACGATCCCAAATTTTAAGGGTCTCTAGGTTTGGTTTTACCTAACGAGCTGTGTTGATGGCTCAAGCCATGTAATATACAAGTAGCTTAAGTAAACTACGGGGTAGCTTCAGCGTAGCCATGTCTGCTCCGCCGTAACTCTGATATATACTATTCATGAGAATATTTTGTGTGGCAAATTGTTCGCTAAAGGAATTACCAGTTTAGATAATTATATCGGGTAAGTAATTCTAGCATAGTCGAATACCTCCAAAGTTTGCAAATCTGAAACGCAAAATTTATGAGTTGTGTCCTAGAGGTACATAGTAAAAACTCATTAACATATAACCGACTCTCATACGAAGGTTATATGTTAGTGGAACAAATAGCAAGAAATGCGAGTAAGCAGTGTAAACCCATGAACATATATATAACCAACTCCCATACGAATGTTATATGTTAGTGGGATAGATAAACAGAAATGTACGTAAGCATGGTAAATCCATGAACATATAACCAACTCTCATACGAATATTATATGTTAGTGGGATAGATAAACAGAAATGTACGTAAGCAGGGTAAATCCATGAACATATAACCAACTCTCATACGAAGGTTATATGTTGTTGGTACATGTACAAATTGCAAGTAAGCAGTGAAAAATCCATGAACATATAACCAACTCCCATACGAAGGTTATATGTTGATGGTACATGTAAAAATTGCAAGTAAGTAGTGAAAAATCCATGAACATATAACCAACTCCCATACGAAAGTTATATGTTGATGGTACATGTAAAAATTGCAAGTAAGTAGTGAAAAAACCATGAACATATAACCAACTCCCATACGAAGGTTATATGTTGATGGTACATGTAAATATGTATGTTATGATGCAAATGATGCGTATGCAGACCATGCACGACAAATACTCATGACTCATCACAATTCCCTGCGTTGATACAGTCTGATCGCTTTTCTTCCAGCAGGGTAGCGACCCCCGCGGGCCTCACCGATATGGCCGTCGGTGACAGTGGCCGGTCCTGCCACTTCTGGGTGTGGACGTACCGCACTACCCAGGCCCCAACGTATAACTCTGTGTACTCTTGGATGTGAGCGACATCCGGCGATTCCGAGATTCGGCTATCCAGCGGAGGGACCTCCCTGGGAAATAATAAATAACCTCCCGGGGTTCACACACTCCCTAGTGCCTCGTGAGTCGTCAACCTTCCCATTCCTATATGAACGGTCCTTGGGCATGACTGACCCGCCACGATAATCACATACAATTATTTGCACCTTATGTTGCCATATTTTGACCGCTTTTCTTCCAGCAGGCTAGCGAACCCCGCGGGACTCACCGATGTGGCCGTCGGTGACAGTGGCCGGTCCTGCCACTTCTGGGTGTGGATGTACCGCACTACCCAGGCGCTAACGTACAACCCCGTGTACTCTCGGTCGTAGGAGACGTCCGGCAATAATTGAATTTGGCCAACCAGCGGAGGGACCCAGCGGGGCATATAAGATACAACCGAGCTCCCGGGGTGCACATCTCCCTGTCGCCTAGAGTCGTCAACCCTCCCGCACCGGTACGTACGGTATACGGGCATGACAGACCCACCACTTTTCCACCGCAAGCAATTTACAATAAACGCAATGAATAAAATAGGTAACCAGCACATTCGGGTCCGCAGTGGCTTACCCTTTTTTTAACGAGGCTTTCTAGCTGGCTGAGTATGCAAATATCGCAAGTCCCATGAATGTTAATACTGTACTTTTGGGATGGGGTGCATACAAGCTTTTCTAAATTTGCCACCATTTTACTTCAATCCAGCACATTGCCTTAGTAATTATTTCCTGAAATATTGGCGTTATTGAAAAGGCTAACATTTCATCATAGTTCTTCTACGATTGCACGACTTTATTTTAAACAAATCGCCAAATTGATAAACGTTATATCAAGTCAAAACATACTTCATATTTGCAATCGTTAGAGCAATTCTTCATATTCACACAAAATTTCATTTGATTAGCTTATCTCAAATAAAATTTTGGAAAACGAGAATTTTAATCCCAATAAAACAAAGAGGCTTAAACCTGGGATTGAAATTAGTAATAGAATCCTTATATTGCACACAAAGTACCATTTGATTAGTTTACCTCGAATGGAATTTTGAAAACGAGACTTTAATCCCAATAAAACCAAGAGGCTTAAACCCGGGGTTCAAAATTTGAACCGGTCATTTGCAGGGTTTAATGAAAGGGTTTTATGGGGACAAGGTAAATCATCAGTTGATATCCGATGTGGTAAAGGCATGTAAGTGTTGATCCACATATATATGCCAAGTTTGTTGTCAACTTTTTCCTTTAAGGTCCACCACCGCTTCCGCTGTAGTGGTTCGTCCCGAACCACGCAATAATGATCGGTGGAGAAAGAGTTGTTTCTGTGAACACTATTGGTCGAAAGATCGGTTACGCTCTGATCCATTTGTAAGACCCCCCCCCCCCCCCCCTCCCAAATCGGCGGTCCGACCGGTGGATCTTATCGCACACCACCCTTTCGGCACGACGCCGAAGCGATCTCGAAGGGTGGAGGTGCTAGCTTCTCCAACCCCCCTTCCTTGAATACTCCGTTGTCACGCCTAGGGGTGGTGTTAAGCGAGAGTCACTTCACATCAACAAAGTGGGGAAACAGTATTCTAGCGGAAGACATCATCAAAGAGTGCACTTTATAGCACTTAGCGGAAGACGTTATCAAAGAGTGCTCTTTATAGCACTTAGCGGAAGACGTAGTATTGTAGCGGAAGATTAACTATCACAGAAACCTTAAACTCAAGACCTGTATGAATAATTTCCATACCTCCGCCGCATTAAATCATGTCCATCAAGGATTCATTGCCAATATATAGATGTCGTGAGGTGGGGCACAACAAAAGAGATGCGGCTTGACAACTTGTACCTAACGTAGCCTGCTCTGTGGCTTCATCCACACACAGATGTTGTCACTCATCCGCACCTGTCACCTGTGCCAAAGACAAATTATTAGAACCACGAACAGAATCCAACCCCTACTAACAAACAGACATAATATAACATTTATAAGGGAGGGGATATCTGGACTCTTATTGGGCTGAGGCAGTCTTCTCACGACCACCGCTTACGTACTCCGTATCATCTTGCATACGTTCTCAGACCCACGTAGTTCTATAAGTTTCGCACGGGTTGCCCTCCCAGACCATCCGTCGTGCGGGTTTTCTTAGAGTAAAACTCATAGGCCATTCGACATTCTCCCAAGGCACATTTTATATTCCCGGAGGAATAATTCTCGAAGACACAATATATTCCCGTAGGAATATTTCTCGAAGGCAACATTTCATTCCCGTAGGAATTACTTTCTCGAAGGCAGCATTTCATTCCCGTAGGAATTACTTCTCGAAGGCTGCATTTCATTCCCGTAGGAATTACTTTCTCGAAGGCAGCATTTCATTCCCGTAGGAATTACTTCTCGAAGGCTGCATTTCATTCTCGTAGGAATTACTTTCTCGAAGGCAACATTTCATTCCCGTAGGAATTATTTTCTAAAAGTATATTTCATCATAAGAGGAGAAAAGAGAATTCTCTTAAAGCTTAACAATATATCCACCTATAGTTTAGTAGAAGGAGAGAAGATGAACTACTATTTTAACCCAGCTGGTAATCGAACCCCAGCTGCTCACATAAGGCACAATTGCATTCTTGTGTTCGATCATTATCTCAACCGCTGAGACCATTATTCCAACCGCTGAGACCATTTAAGTTCATAATTTCTAACTCTCTTATGTCAACAATACATAGTTAAAGTAGCTCAATATATTCCCGTAGGAATACTTCCCGAAGGCACAATATATTCCCGTAGGAATATTTTCTCATATGCTCAATATATTCCCGTAGGAATATTCACCGAAGGCACAATATATTCCCGTAGGAATGTTTTCTCAAAGGCTCAATATATTCCCGTAGGAATATTTATTACTGTCAATACAAGAATAAACTTCAAAACATTGATTCGACCGCGCTGCTGTACAAGCGGCGGCCAGTTCGACGCTATTTGAAGTTGACTCTGAAGGTATGCCACGACTTCACGTCAACTCTAAATTTATAGGCAATACAGAAGAAGAAGAGCCAAAACATCGATCTGTCCGCTCTGCTCTACAAGCGGCGGCCAGTTCGGCACTATTTAGAGTTGACTCTAAAGGTATGCCACGTCTTCACGTCAACTCTAAATTTATAGGAAATACAGAAGGAAAAGCCAAACATCGATCTGTTCGCTCTGCTCTACAAGCGGCGGCCAGTTCAACACTATTTAGAGTTGACTCTGAATGTATGTGATAAGTAATAAAATATATGTATTTTTAGTATAATTATTAGTATAGTTTTAATTAATATTGTGAATTTTCTATGTAAATTAATGAATAAATTGCTTCTTTATTATTTCTGGTTTCTAACTTAGTTTTATTTTTGTTTTTGCATTTTTTTGCAAAATTTTCCCAGGTCACGCCCTCAGTCACGCCCGTGACCAAGGGCGTGTAATTTTAAAGATCAAATATCAACGGGACGGCTCGATTCAGATCAAATCCCGACAAATCGCTCAAGTCACGCCCTCGGTCACGCCCGTGACCAAGGGCGTGTAAATTTAAAGCTCTGCGCCCGACGAATTTCTCTTCAGCTCACTCCAGTTGACCAAGTCACGCCCGTGTGCAGCCATGTTTGACGGTCGGACCTTCCAGAAGATGGCGAATACAGCCGAGCAAATGTCACGCCCTAAGTCATGGCCGTGACATTCAAGTCACGCCCGTGACCTAGGGCGTGTAAAACTCAAATTTTCCCTATAAATAGAGGGGCTCGGCTGAAGTATTTTTCATCCAAATTTTGAGTAGTTCTTGTTGTATTGTGAGTTCTTTTGAGTGATTGTGAGCTTCTCTTATACAATTCAGTTTAAGTTCGTTTTAAGTTTTTTTCGTCTTCCTAGTCTAGTTGTAATGCTGATTTCAGAAATAAAATGATGTTTTTCTCATTTGGATCATCTTCCTTTTTATTAATGTTAGCGTGTGTGCGTGTATGAGTTTAGCTTTATTGCTTTCATAATTTAGTTTTATTGCTTTTATAGTTAGGTTTATTGCTTTCATAATCTAGGTTTACTGTTTTAATAGCTTAGATTTACAAGTTTTCATAAAATAGTTTTATCGTTTTCTTTTTCGCTTTATTTTATCACTTTCATTTTAAACGCTTTCTTTTCAGTTTTTTTAGAGTGGGTGCGTGTATGAGATTACATTTTTCTTTTTTTGTAACTTAGTTTTATTTCAGCCTTCATATAACTGCTATATACCACCCCCATCTTGAATAAGAGGCTAATTAACTTTAGCATTTATTTAAGTCGGTTGGGACGGATATTATTTCTGCACCTTTATAAGTCTTTTCATTTCTATACCACCCTCATCTTGAATAAGAGGTTAATTAACTTTAGCATTTATTTAAGTCGGTTGGGACGGATATTATTTCTGCACCTTTATAAGTCTTTTCATTTCTATACCACCCCCTTCTTGAATAAGAGGCTAAGAACTTTTTAGCGCTTGTTTAAGGTGGTTGGGACGGATACTATTACTGTTTTTTATATAAGTCTTTTTATTTCCGTTTTATCCGCTTATATCTGCTTTAATCATTAAACATGTATTTTTCAACCGATAATGTCGTCTCCATTCCGATGAGTGGCTAATTTCCTTTAGCACACGACGTCGAAGAGCATTGGAACACAAAAAATAGTTTTCCTATAAAATTAAAACATATCTTTCTAAAATAATTAACGCTTAAGGTTTACCCGAGAATCACGTTGAGTGGAGCCACATAATCGATGTGTGGTTTTCATTTCCGTTTTCGTACCTAGTTAGCCGAGAGGCTCGTGCGTACGGATCGATCGCTCACGGGTAAAGAGAAGTGCGCTCTACCCTCGAGAGAGGACGAGGTAATTCTCCCGAATTGGAAATAAAAACCCAATAGCGGGGTTCACAACATAAAGCGAGTATTAAGAACATTCGATTGTAGAACGAGAGTTCGGTCGAATATTCATAATCTCAGGTGGGCGTACCCTCGAGAGAGGAGCGTTCATAATTATGGAACCTCCACGGTCAAGTCATCTTAATATTTTGAAAAGTCATCACTTTTAATTCTACGAAAAAATTTATTTTCGTCTCAAGGTAATTCGACGTCGCGCGCTATCTTTCTCATCGCTTAGAACTCTAGTTAATCGCTTATTATCATCTTTCGCATTTTATCACTTAGAACTCTAGTTAAACCAACTAAAAATATTATTCTGATAAAATAATAGTTCGTTCCTCGAAGTAACATAATCAACACGACCCGCGGAAATATACGATCCCGATATTTTCAAAAAAATATCCTGTATTACTTGCGATAAGGTATACTTGCCTTTATCAAATGATTAATTTGGACTAAAAATTCAAACACAGCTTTCCAAACTCATTTAGTGCAAAACTCTCATCTTCTACTTTTCAATTCAATAGAATTCGGCGTTGTAGCCGAGGCGTGATTGTCAATATTCTGAAAGAAGAAAAAGATCGTTACTTCTATCCTTCGATAGGATAACGGTTAATGTAGGAGTACTTGCAAGACTCTTCGAAAATATCCGTCAATTTTAAACTCTTAATATAAAGGTTATCTGTTATTTATAAAACAAAAGAAGAAGTCCAACGTAAATCATCAAGTTTTTGGCGCCGTTGCCGGGGACTTTGTGTTGTTTTGGCGCTCGTCCGACGATTCGACTATTCCTTTTGACCCCGAAATCGAGCGCACTCTTCGTGAGCGTATCCGATCTCGTGATCAAAACTTACTCGAAACCCCCGACGAGTCAATCGGAGATACTGCAAATATGGGCGATCCAATTCCAAATGCGGCCCCGGCCCGGACCATGGCATATTATGCCCGGCCGAATTTGGACGATACAGGATCAAGTATTACTCGCCCAACAGTTAATAATAATAATTTCGAAATAAAATCCAGCATAATTCAAATGGTACAACAGTCGATTCAGTTCGACGGTTTGCCAGATGAGGACCCAAATCAGCACCTTTCAAACTTTTTAGAAATATGCGACACCTTTAAAATTAATGGCGTCACTGATGACGCCATTCGTTTACGCTTATTTCCATTTTCGCTACGGTTAAAAGCCAAATCGTGGTTGACTTCTCTTCCGAGAGGGTCCATAACCACGTGGGCCCAATTGACGGAATTTTTCTTAACTAAGTATTTTCCTCCGTCAAAAACCGCAAAACTACGCACGGATATCACATCCTTTGTGCAATTCGATTCCGAGTCTCTTTATGAGACTTGGGAGCGTTTTAAAGAATATTTGCGTAGGTGTCCTCATCACGCGCTACCAACTTGGCTACAGGTCCAGACGTTTTATAATGGTTTAAATTTTTCTACGCGACAGATGATTGATGCGGCCTCCGGGGGAACGTTAAACAACAAAACCCCGGAGACCGCTCAAGCTCTGATCGACGAAATGGCCATGAACGCGCACCAATGGAACGTGTCAAGGTCGCGTCCTAATAAACCGGCTGGTCTTTTTGAAGTGGACGCCACTACTTTCTTAGCCTCACAGGTAGAGCGGCTAAGTAAGCAGGTGGCGGAGATGACTGTTTCCTCCTCCACTCCCGCTTGGAATAATAATAATAATAATGTAATCGAAGAATCGGTGGATTACCTCGGTAATCCGGTTAGGCCCCCCTTCAACCCTAATAACAACCCGTATAGTAATAATTATAATCCGGGTTGGAGGACCCACCCTAATTTCTCCTGGAGCAATCCTAACAATGCTCAGAGGCCCCCAAATATGAATCCTCAAGGATTTCCGCAGGGATTCCAGCCTCCTCCTCCAAAACCTTCGCCGCTCGAAGATGTTTTGTCTAAATACATCGCGTCCAACGATTCAAATATCCGGAATCTTACCGGATCGATTAAAAACTTGGAAAACCAGGTTGGACAACTTGCAAAGATGGTCTCCGAGCGGCCATACGGAGCTCTACCAGGGAATACGGAGCCGAACCCCAGGAAAAATGTCAACGCTATAACCCTTCGAAGCGGCAAGGAGGTCGTCTCCCCATTGTGGGTTGAGCCTAAGGTATGCATTTTGCCTCCGACCCCTCCACCCTCTTCCTCGATTCTAATTGCTCCGGATTCTCCGGTTGCGCCGAATGTTTCGAGTCCTCGAATTCCTTACCCGTCTAAAATTAATAAAGAGAAGGAGGACGAAAATTATCAAAAAATTTTGCGTATTTTAAAACAAATTCAAATAAACGTCCCCTTCTGCGAGGCACTCTCCCAAATGCCGAAATACGCGAAATATCTTAAGGAGTTGCTTTCTAATAAAAAGCGACTCGAGGATGTTTCGCGTGTTTCCCTTAATGCGGAATGTTCGGTTGTTCTCCTTAACAAATTGCCGCCAAAACTGAACGACCCGGGACGGTTCTCCATCCCGTGTCTCTTTGGCAATATGTTAATAAAGTACGCTCTTGCGGACTTAGGCGCCAGCATCAATTTGATGCCTTTTTCTCTTTTCAAAAAACTCAATTTAGGCATCCCGAGTCCGACAAAAATGAGCATCCAACTCGCGGATCGCTCGGTAAAGTACCCAATCGGGGTAGCGGAGGATGTTCTGGTCAAGGTCGACAAGTTTATCTTCCCAGTAGACTTTGTCATCCTGGACATAGAGGAGGACGTCGAGGTACCCATCATCCTCGGTCGCCCCTTTCTCGCAACCTCCCGCACGTTAATCGATGTCAGTAACGGTCGCCTCCTCCTTCGAGTTGGAGACGACGAAGTTACTTTACATATCAACCCCTCCATGCGGAACTCACTGTCGAATGATGATTCCTGTTTCAATTTGGAATCCGCGTTTGTGGACGAGTGTTCTTCTCTTTCGGAATTGCTATCTTTAATGATAGACGATTCGGATCTGGCGAGTCAGCCTCCTTTAGACGAATTACCGCCAAATTCGCCTTTCGAGCCTTTTGATTCGAAAGCTTTAAAAATCTCCACTTCCTATGAAGAACCTCCGGTCTTGGAGCTTAAGCAACTCCCCGACCATTTAAAATATGCTTTTCTAGCCGCGAACTTAAAACTTCCGGTTATAATATCGTCTACTTTAACCGATTCGGAAACATCCGAATTGGTTGAAGTTTTATCTAAACATCGCCGTGCAATTGCATGGCAAATTTCCGATATCAGGGGAATTAACCCCTCATTCTGCTCCCACAAAATTTTTCTGGAGGAAAACCCCCGCAAAACAATTCAGCCTCAACGGCGACTTAACCCGAACATGCGGGAAGTCGTTAAGACTGAAATTATTAAACTCCTTGACGCGGGGATTATCTATCCTATTTCCGACAGTACGTGGGTAAGCCCCGTACAAGTCGTCCCAAAAAGGGCGGTATAACGGTCGTGGCAAACACGAATAATGAATTAATCCCAACTCGCACTGTTACGGGTTGGAGGGTGTGCATCGACTACAGAAAACTAAATGATGCCACCAGAAAAGACCACTTTCCGTTACCGTTTATTGATCAAATCTTAGAGCGTCTCTCCGGTCATCCTTTTTATTGCTTCCTTGATGGTCTCTCGGGATTTTTCCAGATCCCTATTTCACCCGAGGACCAAGAAAAAACGACTTTTACTTGCCCTTTCGGCACCTTCGCATATCGACGAATGCCGTTTGGCCTCTGTAACGCGTCAGCTACATTCCAAAGATGTATGCTGGCAATATTTGGCGAGCTAGTAGAAGACATAATGGAAGTCTTCATGGATGACTTCTCTGTCTTTGGAGACTCTTTTAAAAATTGTCTAAAAAATTTAGATAGAGTCCTCCAACGGTGCGAGGAGACGAACTTAGTCTTGAACTGGGAGAAATGCAACTTCATGGTCCGAGAGGGCTTAGTCCTCAGCCATAAAATTTCTTCCAAGGGGATGGAGGTCGATAGGGCCAAAGTCGCTATAATTGAACAACTTCCCGTTCCTTCGAACGTCAAATCAATTAGAAGTTTTCTTGGCCACGCAGGTTTTTATCGGCGGTTTATTCAAGATTTTTCAAGAATAACCAAACCGCTAACTCACCTCCTGGAAAAGGATTCCCCATTCATTTTTGACACGGCCTGCGTAGAGGCATTTGATTTTATAAAAAAGCAACTTATCAATTCTCCAATTCTGGTGGCGCCAGATTGGTCCCTTCCGTTCGAGATTATGTGCGACGCGAGCGATATTGCGGTAGGAGCTGTCTTAGGCCAACGCGTAAATAAATATTTTCATCCAATATATTACGCTTCTCGCACACTCAATGCCGCACAGGCTAACTATACAACGACGGAAAAGGAACTTCTTGCCGTCATCTTTGCTTTTAATAAATTCAGGCCTTACGTAACACTTTCCCACGTGATCGTTTTCACTGATCACTCCGCCCTAAAATATCTTTTGGCCAAAGTTGATGCCAAGCCTCGCTTACTTCGATGGATCCTCCTTTTACAGGAATTTGACTTAGAGATCCGGGATAAGAAAGGGGCTGAAAATTTAGCAGCCGGCCACCTCTCACGTTTAGAACACCCCGTCGCAGAAGCGCTCGTCGAACCAGAAATAGACGATCGATTTCCTGAGGAGCGCCTTTTAATCATAAATAATACAAAAACTTCTTCTACCCCTTGGTTCGCAGATTACGCGAACTATTTAGTTGCGCGAGTCCTTCCAAAAGATTTTTCGACTCAGCAGAAGAAGAAATTCTTCTCTGACTTAAAAAACTACTTTTGGGAGAACCCCTTTCTCTTTCGCATCTGCGCAGACCAAGTGATACGAAGATGTGTTTCAAGCAAGGAGGGTGCGCAAATATTGCGACACTGTCATGAGGGGCCGGCTGGAGGGCATTATCAAGCCAACCGGACCGCGCGAAAAGCGTTAGAGTCAGGCTTTTATTGGCCCACTCTCTTTAAGGATGCTCACACTTTTGTGAGTATATGCGATAGCTGCCAGCGGTCGGGTAACATCTCTCGTCGTGACGAGATGCCCCAAAACTTTTATTTAGAATGCGAAATCTTCGATTTGTGGGGCATAGACTTTGTAGGCCCCCTACCTCCTTCTTTAATAATCGCTATATTTTAGTGACGGTCGACTACGTATCTAGGTGGGCAGAAGCGCAAGCTCTGCCCACCAATGATGCGCGCATCGTCGTCCATTTTTTAAAAAAATTATTTTCTCGCTTTGGCACGCCCCGTGCAATAGTAAGTGATAGGGGCACGCACTTCTGCAACGCCCAGTTTTCAAAAATTTTATCTAAGTACGGCGTCACGCATAAGCTCGCCACCGCCTATCACCCCCAAACGAGCGGCCAAGTAGAGGTAGTAAATCGCGAGATAAAATGCATTCTGGAAAAAACCGTCTCTTTAAATAGGAAGGATTGGTCCTCAAAACTCGACGACGCGTTGTGGGCGTATCGTACGGCATACAAGACCGCTATCGGTTGTACGCCCTATCGATTAGTCTACGGCAAAGCGTGCCATTTACCGGTAGAGTTAGAACACCGCGCTTTTTGGGCCTAAAATTTTTTAAATCTCGATTCGAACTTAGCCTCTGAGAATAGGAAATTCCAACTAAATGAACTCGATGAATGGCGTGCGAACGCTTATGAGAGTAATAAATTTTATAAGGAGCGTTCTAAGTTCTACCACGATCGAAAAATTAAATTTCCAAAAACTTTCGCGCCGGGCGATCTTGTCCTTCTTTATAATTCACGTCTTCGTCTTTTTCCGGGTAAGCTCAAATCCCGCTGGTCCGGCCCCTTTGAAGTCAAAGAGGTTTGGCCGTATGGGACCGTTCTTATCTCTCACCCCGAAAAAGGCGATTTTAAAGTCAACGACCACCGTTTAAAACTATATCTTGCGGGCGATCCGGTGGACGGACACACGAAATCTTTAACCCTCCCCAATTTATAATCTCACCACGCCAAATGCGTCAAGCTACGCGACGGTAAACAAAGCGCTCGTGAGAGGCACCCCATATTTATCTAATATTTTTATTATGCTTTTTCTCTATTTTTGCAGGGTTTCTTACGACCCCGCCAGCTTTCATTCAGGGAAGCTTTTTTGCTTCCTCTTTCCTTTTGTATATATTGCAATGTTATTTTCTCTTCTTCATACTTACATTACAACATTGGGGACAATGTTGGGTTTTAAGTATGGGGGTGTTGTACCATTTTCATTAAAAAAAAACCAACAAGGCTTCTTTTTACAAAAACAAGACAAGTTTGGTACTTTTTTTTACTTTGTCACAAAAAAAAAAAATTCTCTACAAAAACTTTTGTTTTTTTTTACTTTGTCATAATAAAAAAAACAAAAAAAATTTACAACTTACAAAATACAAAAAAAAAAAACTATATATAGTTGAAAAAACAAAAATAATATCCAAAAATAAAAACCCTACTTTACTTTTATTCTTAAAGCATTTAGTTTCGAGAGTATATGTTTGTGGATTTTCATAATCGCTAGTTTTACTATTTGTTTGTTTATCTAAGATCGATAGATTTAAACGTTCGGGGTTAAGTTTTAAAGAATATCTTGTATTTTTAATTTAAATAGAGGCTTTGTTATCAAGCACTACTTCTACTAGCTAAAATAGAGACATGTGTATTATGTTGGCAAAACAACTTTAGACTGCAATTATCCCTACTTTATGTCTTCAGGAATCTAGGAATATTCAACTTACTAAGGTTGCTCTCAAAACTTTTTTTTATTATTCTAGAATTTCTCTTGAAAACCCCTTGTATACACCAATTTAGCATGGCAAAAACAAACAAAGGAAGAAAAAAAAAAGATCTTATGTCAATGGGAATACAAAAATTCCGTAAACATAGGCACCCAATATTTGTTAAAAGAGATCCTATGTCAATGGGAATTGCAAATTCCGTAAACACAGACATTGGGTTAATTAAAAGGTCAATTTTCCCTCGTACACCAACGATGGGAGTCAAAGGAAACTATATAAGAGGGGTGAGATGATACAATTCATCACCCCTAATTCAAGTACTCTTCTATTTGCCAAGGCTTTTTACCCCCTTTTCCCTTAACCAAATTATTGTTTCTAGTTTTAATTCAAAAAATCATTTGAGAGCATAATTAGTAACTTATATTTTTTCCTTCATGTTTCTTTAAACAAAGGTTATTATAATTTCGATCTAATCTCGTTTACTAATGATTGCAATTTTGTTTGCTATTTGGTTAATTAAGAAGTCTTTTGACCAGGACATTTCTTTCTACTTAAATCATTTGCATAATTTAGGACTTAACTCTTATTACTCCGAATTTTTATTTTTCAGTCTCTTATGATTAAAATAAAACGATAGCCAAAAATTAGAACTTATGTTAATCCCGTATAGATCTCTCTTACTTTTGCTCTGGAATAGCAAAAGCTTAAGTATGGGGGTATTTGATAAGTAATAAAATATATGTATTTTTAGTATAATTATTAGTATAGTTTTAATTAATATTGTGAATTTTCTATGTAAATTAATGAATAAATTGCTTCTTTATTATTTCTCGTTTCTAATTTAGTTTTATTTTTGTTTTTGCATTTTTTTGCAAAATTTTCCCAGGTCACGCCCTCAGTCACGCCCATGACCAAGGGCGTGTAATTTTAAAGATCAAATATCAACGGGACGGCTCGATTCAGATCAAATCCCGACAAATCGCTCAAGTCACGCCCTCGGTCACGCCCGTGACCAAGGGCGTGTAAATTTAAAGCTCTGCGCCCGACGAATTTCTCTTCAGCTCACTCCAGTTGACCAAGTCACGCCCGTGACTCTACAAGTCACGCCCGTGTTCCAGCAGAGTCACGCCCGTGACCCGCCAGCGCGTCACGTCTCGAAGCCGCGCCCATACTGCCGACATCAGCCACCCATAGTCATGCCCGTGACTCACAAAGTCACGCCCGTGACATACCAAGTCACGCCCGTGTGCAGCCATGTTTGACGGCCGGACCTTCCAGAAGACGGCGAATACAGCCGAGCAAATGTCACGCCCTAAGTCACGGCCGTGACATTCAAGTCACGCCCGTGACCTAGGGCGTGTAAAACTCAAATTTTCCCTATAAATAGAGGGGCTCGGCTGAAGTATTTTTCATCCAAATTTTGAGTAGTTCTTGTTGTATTGTGAGTTCTTTTGAGTGATTGTGAGCTTCTCTTATGCAATTCAGTTTAAGTTCGTTTTAAGTTTTTTTCATCTTCCTAGTCTAGTTGTAATGCTGATTTCAGAAATAAAATGATGTTTTTCTCATTTGGATCATCTTCCTTTTTATTAATGTTAGCGTGTGTGCGTGTATGAGTTTAGCTTTATTGCTTTCATAATTTAGTTTTATTGCTTTTATAGTTAGGTTTTATTGCTTTCATAATCTAGGTTTACTGTTTTCATAGCTTAGATTTATAAGTTTTCATAAAATAGTTTTATCGTTTTCTTTTTCGCTTTATTTTATCACTTTCATTTTAAACGCTTTCTTTTCAGTTTTTTTAGAGTGTGTGCGTGTATGAGATTACATTTTTCTTTTTTTGTAACTTAGTTTTATTTCAGTCTTCATATAACTGCTATATACCACCCCCATCTTGAATAAGAGGCTAATTAACTTTAGCATTTATTTAAGTCGGTTGGGACGGATATTATTTCTGCACCTTTATAAGTCTTTTCATTTCTATACCACCCTCATCTTGAATAAGAGGCTAATTAACTTTAGCATTTATTTAAGTCGGTTGGGGCGGATATTATTTCTGCACCTTTATAAGTCTTTTCATTTCTATACCACCCCCTTCTTGAATAAGAGGCTAAGAACTTTTTAGCGCTTGTTTAAGGTGGTTGGGACGGATACTATTACTGTTTTTTATATAAGTCTTTTTATTTCCTTTTTATCCGCTTATATCTGCTTTAATCATTAAACATGTATTTTTCAACCGATAATGCCGTCTCCATTCCGATGAGTGGCTAATTTCCTTTAGCACTCGACGTCGAAGTGCATTGGGACACAAAAAATAGTTTTCCTATAAAATTAAAACATCTCTTTCTAAAATAATTAACGCTTAAGGTTTACCCGAGAATCACGTTGAGTGGAGCCACATAATCGATGTGTGGTTTTCATTTCCGTTTTCGTACCTAGTTAGCCGAGAGGCTCGTGCGTACGGATCGATCGCTCACGGGTAAAGAGAAGTGCGCTCTACCCTCGAGAGAGGACGAGGTAATTCTCCCGAATTGGAAATAAAAACCCAATAGCGGGGTTCACAACATAAAGCGAGTATTAAGAACATTCGATTGTAGAACGAGAGTTCGGTCGAATATTCATAATCTCAGGTGGGCGTACCCTCGAGAGAGGAGCGTTCATAATTATGGAACCTCCACGGTCAAGTCATCTTAATATTTTGAAAAGTCATCACTTTTAATTCTACGAAAAAATCTATTTTCGTCTCAAGGTAATTCGACGTCGCGCGCTATCTTTCTCATCGCTTAGAACTCTAGTTAATCGCTTATTATCGTCTTTCGCATTTTATCACTTAGAACTCTAGTTAAACCAACTAAAAATATTATTCCGATAAAATAATAGTTCGTTCCTCGAAGTAACATAATCAACACGACCCGCGGAAATATACGATCCCGATATTTTCAAAAAAATATCCTGTATTACTTGCGATAAGGTATACTTGCCTTTATCAAATGATTAATTTGGACTAAAAATTCAAACACAGCTTTCCAAACTCATTTAGTGCAAAACTCTCCTCTTCTACTTTTCAATTCAATAGAATTCGGCGTTGTAGCCGAGGCGTGATTGTCAATATTCCGAAAGAAGAAAAAGATCGTTACTTCTATCCTTCGATAGGATAACGGTTAATTTCTCAAAGTAGGAGTACTTGCAAGACTCTTCGAAAATATCCGTCAATTCTAAATTCTTAATATAAAGGTTATCTGTTATTTATAAAACAAAAGAAGAAGTCCAACGTAAATCATCAGTATGTCACGTCAACTCTAAATTTATAGGAAATACAGAAGGAAAAGCCAAAACATCGATCTGTCCGCTCTGCTCTACAAGCGGCGGCCAGTTCGACACTATTTAGAGTTGACTCTGAAAGTATGTCACGTCTTCACGTCAACTCTAAATTTATAGGCAATACAGAAGGAAAAGCCAAAACATCGATCTGTCCGCTCTGCTCTACAAGCGGCGGCCAGTTCGACACTATTTAGAGTTGACTCTGAATGTATGCCACGTCTTCACGTCAACTCTAAATTTGTAAGCAATACAGAAGGAAAAGCCAAAACATCGATCTGTCCGCTCTGCTCTACAAGCGGCGGCCAGTTCGGCACTATTTAGAGTTGACTCTGAAGGTATGCCACGTCTTCACTTCAACTCTAAATTTATAGGCAATACAGAGGGAAAAGCCAAAACATCGATCTGTCCGCTCCGCTCTACAAGCGGCGGCCAGTTCGACAATATTTAGAGTTGACTCTGAAAGTATGCCACGTCTTCACGTCAACTCTAAATTTGTAGGCAATACAGAAGGAAAAGCCAAAACATCGATCTGTCCGCTCTGCTCTACAAGTGGCGGCCAGTTCGACACTATTTAGAGTTGACTCTGAAGGTATGCCACGTCTTCACTTCAACTCTAAATTTATAGGCAATACAGAAGGAAAAGCCAAAACATCGATCTGTCCGCTCTGCTCTACAAGCGGCGGCCAGTTCAGCACTATTTAGAGTTGACTATGAAGGAATGCCCCATCTTCACGTCAACTCTAAATTATAGGCAAAACTGAAATGCAGTACAGTAACTGAAATAAAGTACAGTAACTGAGCTGGACCAGTACGAGACAGGAGTAAAAGAAAGTACTAACTGAAAGCAGTAAATGCAGGACCAGTGCGGAACTGGAGTAATTGAAAGTACTAACTGAAAGCAATAAATGCAGGACCAGTACGAGACTGGAGGAAATAAACAAATAAACATGTTAGTAGTCCGATCACTCCATAATCAGGAGGCTTCAGTTCCATCTCTGTTCTTAGGAGGAAAGTTCTGTTCTTTCTCTGTTCATAGGAGCTTCTTTTCCAAATTTGGCCATTTGTTATTGTCCGACCTTGGGTTTTTATTACAACCTTTAAGCATGGCTTAAGCGGACTGATGAACGATATTATGATTTTCTTAAAACCTCGAAAGAGGCGATCCAACCCCCAAAGCTTCCCATAATTTTTCTGGGGACGTGCTGGGGAGAGCGTGACTCATTATTAATTTATAACATAGGTTTTAAGCATCTAAAAATAGTAAACCTATCTCAAAAATTCCAAAATAATTACAGCAAATGTATTTTGGTAGTAGGAAGCTTCCCAAATTTTTTTCAAAATTTTCCATCACTGTTACGGCCCTCTGATAATTCAAAAACCCCAAATATCAAAGTATTTTAATTTCTAAAAATACTTAGACTCCTCCAAAAATTATGAAATTTTTACAGCAGTTCCTCCTTGCCAAGATGAGCAACTTTCATGTTCAAAACTTTTCCATTTGAGCTCTAGATAAAACCCAAAAAAAATCAAATGATATAATAAATATAATAATAAAAATTTATAAAAATTTATAAAAAATTTATCAAATTTTTTTGACAAATCTGCCGATTCAGTACGCCGCCTCCCCCTTGCGGGCTTTCCCCGCCGGCGTCGGCCACCGCCCCCGGCCGTCTATACGGGGGCGGGCGCTGCCTCCGGCGGTGGTCCGCCGGCCTGCCGCCGAAGTTGATTTTTATCAAAATCTGCATGGAGGAGAGGGAGGGCGGTGGCGGCGCTCCGGTTGCCGGCGTTTGCATGCGATGCATCCGGGGATAAGGTAGGGAGGAGAGGAGAAGATCCCACCCTGTTTGGGGGCCTCCGAGAGCTTTCAGCGAGTTCCGCCATTGGAGGTGGTGGAGGGTGGTGGAGGTTCGGCTCGCATTTTCCGGCGAGGTGGAGCTCCGGCGGAGGTTTGGATGGGCTCGACTGAGATGGGGGAGAGGTGTGTCTCTGTTGGAGGGAGTGGGGGACTTTATATAGGAGTTGGAGGAACCTTCCCTCCTCATACTCACGGTGTGGGATTAATCCCTCTTGAGGGAGAAGACCTGGCTCATCCCAGCCAAGCTAGGGACAGGTGGCCTCCATCCAGCTGGGTAAGGACAGCCAAGTGTCCACATCAGGGGAGGCATGACTTAGTGGGTTGGGTTTGGACTTTGGGGAAGGAGAGAAGGTGGCCTCTTGTTTTGGCTCATGGCCCATTTCCTTGGCTGCATATTCAGTCTATATATGGTTGGGGTTGGCCTAAGTGGAACCTTGGTGAGTGGCTTAAGTGGGTGTGTGGCGGGGCCTTTTAAAATTCATGAAAACTACACTTTTGAGGAGGGTTGACCAAAGTCAACTACAAGTGGGGTCCCCCATGCATGTCAAAGTCCACATAGGTCCGCGTCGTCGGGTGTCGGGTCAACATCGATGTGACGGGGTTGAAGTCAAGCGTTTACGTATCTCAAATTCTCATAATTTTACGAACGTTTATTTTTATTTACTTGACTAAACGACATCGGAATCGAGCGAAATGAATTTTGTTGCACTCATATCGCTTATACAAGTCTAATGCAACTGACAGAATTCAATTCGGAGTTCGTTTGCTTAATTTTCTAAAATGGCGTTGTTGCGGCACTCGATATTACTCAAAATAGTTGTTTTCTCCAAACGATCTCGGATTGGAACGAAACGAATTCCGTTGCACTTGTATCGGCCATACGAGTCTAACGCAACTGACAGAAGTTGATTCGGAGCACGTATGCTTATTTTACTAAAATAGTGTAGTCGTAACGCACTACTATCCTCAAAAATGGTCACTTTCACCAAATAACCTCAGATTGGAACGAAACGAGTTCCATTGCACTCATATCGACCATACGAGTCTAACGCAACTGACGGAAGTCAATTTGGAGCACGTATGCTCATTATACTAAAATAGCGTAGTCGTGAAGCGCTACTATACTCAAAATGGTCACTTCTCTAAATGACCATCATTTATGTGGCGAAGGTCGGGTCGTGGTTGTCCTGTGACCCGACCTAAGCTCTTCCAAGGGTTCAACCGAACCGGCTAGACCCCTCTTTAAAATTGGGATGTTACACTGGTCATCTCGACAAGGAAGCTCAGGCCGTACTTCCAGGCCCATTCGATCCAAGTAGTGACTGACCATCGCCTTCGCAAAATCTTTGAAGGAGTAGAGCACTCGGGGAGGCTCGCGAAGTGGTCGGTGGAGTTAAGCGAATTTGACATCACTTTCGTCCCTCAGTTGTCGATGAAGGCTCAAGAGGTTGCGGATTTCATGGCGGACTACGTGGTCGAAATGGAGGAGGACCAAGCCCTTCGTCACATCCCTTGGAAGCTGTTGGTCGACGGGGCATCAAACAAGAATTCTCTAGGGGGAGGGGTGGTATTGGAGAGCCCTCACAGAGTGAAAATTGAGCAGGCGCTAGTGATGCATTTCCCCATCACCAACAACCATGCGGAGTATGAAGCAGTGATCGCCAGCCGACGTCTGGCCCAGGAGTTGAGAGTTCATGACGTGGAAGTCCTCACCGATTCAATGGTAATAACCTCACAGATCAAGGGCGAGTTTGAGGCAAAGGAGCCCACACTCGTGAGGTATCTGGCCAAAGTAAGGGGTCTCATCAGAGCATTCAAAACCTTCTCCATTAGACACATACCAAGGGAAGAGAGTGTCCCAGCAGATCGACTGGCCAAGTTAGGCCCTCGGGCTGGAGGGACCCTGACAGATCTGTTCCGCCCTTCGATTGAGGAAGGGGAGCTCATGGACATAGAGCAGCGGCCCTCGTGGAAGGACCCTTTCGTGACTTTCCTAGCGATGGGCAAATTTCCGAAAGAGGTTCCGGATCAAAGGCGCTTTCAGTACAAGTCCGCCTACTACGTGCTCCATGAAGGGGACTTGTATCGGAATACCCTCTCAGGACTCTTGGCACGGTGTATTTCCTAAGAAGAGGTCCCGATGATCCTGGAGGAGATTTATTCCGGCGAATGCGGTAGCCATTCGGGGAGCAGGACATTGGAAGCAAGGATCATGAGGCAAGGATACTTTTGGCCGACCCTGAGCAGGGACGCGCCGGAGTTCGCCAAGAAATGTCGGAAGTACCAGCTGTTCGCTCCACTTCAACTTTAGCCGGCCCAGAGGCTAAGGAGCATCATGACACCATGACCCTTCGCCATATGGGGGATGGATCTGTAGGGCCTTTCCCTCAGGCCAGTGGGCAAAGGAGATTTCTCTTGGTCATGATCGACTACATCTCGAAGTGGTTGGAGGTCAAGGCACTAGCCAAGGTTACCTCCCAGGTAATCCGCAATTTCGTGTGGGGGGAGATCATCTGTCGACATGGACTACCTCAAGCCATAGTCACATGTAATGGTCCGCATTTCGCCAGTGAGGAATTCATCAGTTTCTGCGGCCAGTTGGGGATAGACCTCAGGTTCGCGTCCGTACATCACCCCAGGAGCAACTGGCATGTGGAGGCAGCGAATAAAATTATAGTAAACCTACTCAAGAAGAAGGTGGAGAACTTGAAGGGCAATTGGGTAGAGCAACTCCCATCGGTCCTATGGGCTCTAAGGACTACCCCCAACACCGCCACTGGCGAGACCTGTAAGACCCCCCCTCCCCAAACTGAACCTGGTTCAGGGAGGGGGGATCTTACTGCCCAAGGATGACCACTTAGCGCTTTCCGGGTGGCAACGTCCCACCCTTTTCAAGCACCGAGCGGTCTCCTTGTCAGGCACAAGAATCATAACATCACATCAGAACGCATAGCGGAAGCAATCGAAAGACATAAAAAACAAGCACACAGCTTATATTCATATATTGGAACAGGGCCGAAGACTAATGTTTACAACTACTGCCTCAGGGGCTACATCAACGAAACAAAAGACCCTAGTCTAGTCCTATAATCTAGGACTCACGTCGCGGAAGATAGGGGGCGAGGCTGGGGTAATCGAACGGGCCATCTCCAAGGCTGGTATATCATCCTGTGGTGTGGGGGCTCCTCGTTGTCCCATCTCCTGTGATTGGTTATAAGAAATAACCGTTAGTCGTAGAGCTAAGTAGAAAATACATCCCCTCCCCGGATCCATATCCAGGGGGCGGCTAAAGGACAGAAATAAAATAGCCGAAGCAAGGAAGAGGGTTAGCAGCAGGTAAACACATATATATATATGGCCTTCCGCCCTAATATCCGTAATCGTGCCGTATGGTAAATACGCAACACTATTTTCACGCATACGCACACCCAGGTGTTCAAACCTGTACGAACACAAAAAGACCCTGTGTCGACACAGTTTAGACTGCTTTATTTCAAGCAGGGGAGCTAACCCCGCGGGCCTCACCGATGTGGCCGTCGGTGACAGTGGCCAGTCTTGCCACTTCTGAATGTAGTCGTACCGTATCACTCAGGCCCTCCTGTACAACTTGGTGTACCAACTGGATGTGAGCGACATCCGGTGAACCGATTTGTAGGCCGACCAGCGGAGGCAAAACTGCAGGTTCGGAGTGGTGATAACCCGCTGTGCACATCTCCCTGTCGCCATGAGTCGTCAACCCACCCGCACCGGTACGAACGGTCTGCGAGCGTGACCAACCCGCCACTTCTAATCAATCTTCACCCGCTTAATAATAAAACAAGCGCTTAATGTACGTGGCAGATTACTC
The DNA here is from genome assembly GCA_033032865.1 of Dactylorhiza incarnata. Classification (NCBI taxonomy): domain Eukaryota; kingdom Viridiplantae; phylum Streptophyta; class Magnoliopsida; order Asparagales; family Orchidaceae; genus Dactylorhiza; species Dactylorhiza incarnata. The sequence goes on along the minus strand of JAWHQI010000133.1, from coordinate 3,191,484 downwards.
GACCTATCCCACAACCTCTGACCGGGAGGCTTAACGGTATGAGGGCTCCTTGCTTGGGGCTAACGTGGGAGGAGGGACTCGACTCCGGGTTCTCCCAAACTAAGGACTCGCAGAAGGGAGGATAAGCACCGCATTATAGCCACGACAGCGCTGCATTTAGTAAGTAAATTAGGCCGGAAGCAGGGGGCCATAACACTAAGCAGAGAAGTAGGCCGAAAGCAGAGGCCATGTTAAGCAGAAAAGTAGGCCGAAAGCAGAGGCCATAATATGCAGAAAATTAGGCCGAAAGCAGAGGCCATAATGTGCAGAAAATTAGGCCGAAAGCAGAGACCATAATATGCAGAAAATTAGGCCGAAAGCAGAGGCCATAATGACAGGACCAGTGCGAGACTGGATTTAAATGAAAGTACGGAATGTAAATGCGGGGGACCAGTGCGAGACTGGATTTAAAGGAAAGTACTGAATGTAAATGCGGGGGACCAGTGCGAGATTGGATTTAAAGGAAAGTACTGAATGTAAATGCGGGGGACCAGTGCGAGACTGGATTTAAAGGAAAGTACTGAATGTAAATGCGGGGGACCAGTGCGAGACTGGATTTAAAGGAAAGTACTGAATGTAAATGCGGAGGACCAGTGCGAGACTTGATAGAAACGAAAGTATAGAAAGCAGTAAGCATATAAAAAGGGTTAGTAGTCCAATCACTCCATAAGAGGAGGCTTCATTCGTCGACTCTGTTCGTAGGAGGAGATTCTGCTCTTATTCTTTTGTCGCGAGTTCGTCCCATTATTATTGCCGCGGCGGTATCGAGTTTCAGCGCCGCGCCGCGATTTCATTCCGATTTTGCGTTGATATTTCGAACTTTGTCGATTCTTTAGATCGATACACGTAATCTTTATTAAGCGTTTAAAAATATGCGTCGAGGGGACGCCGATTCATTTTGATGAATTTCGCTCTTTTTCGGGCGTTTATTTTCGCTTGTAAAAGCTTTTGGAGGACCAAAACCAGAGGTCACACCTCCCAACTTTAATAGTAGTTGAAAAATACCTTTAATTAGAGGCCATGATTTTTGGTGATTTTTGCGAACTTATTTGGGCGTTTATTTTCTCAAAATAAACGTTATAATGGGTTTTAAAAATATTAAATCTTTTCCTAAAATTCCACAAAAATTACTGGAGGTGCCCCTTAGAGTGGGGCACATTTTCCATTTAGAAAGTTTCCCCTGAAAATGCCCCATTTGCCCTTAAAAAAATAAAGTGGGGGAGGGGCTGTTTTGGGGTGCGGATAGGGAAAGGGTGGAGGCGCAGGGGTCTTGCACCCTGCGCCCTCCCGCGGCCACCGCAGCGGATCCGCTGTGGGGGCACATATGCTGAGGCGGGGGAAAGGCGGGAATTAAGGTGTGGGAGGCCGCCCGATCTCCTGGGGGAGATCGGACGGCTCCCGCCATCCCCGCCCGAAGGCGGCCCCAGCTGCCGCCGGGCAGCGGTCGGAGGGGCCGGCGCCGCCCCCGGTCGGTGCGCTGGGGGCCGGCGACTCCTCCGGTGGTGGTCCGGCGGCCTGTTGCCGCCGGCCACCGCCGGGGGAGGGCGAATAAGGAGACGGGAGGCGGGGGCGCGACCTGCATGGGCCATGCAGGCCAGCCGCCTCCGCTGGGAGGGCACCAACGCCACCCCCGGTCGGTGCGCCGGGGGTCGGCGGCCACCCCGGTGGTGGTCCGGCGGCCTGGCACCGCCGGACCCCACTGGGAACTTGAGCAGGAGGGGAGGGGGAGGCGCGGCGCAGCCTGCATGGGCCATGCAGCAGGCCGCGCCGCCGTCTCCTCGGGGAGGGACCTCCCTGCCGCCCCTGGTCGGGGCGCCGGGGAGGGGGCAGACCTCTGGCGGGGTTCCGGCAGCCTGGCGCCGCCGGCCGCCGCCGGCCGCCGCCGGGGGAGGGGTTTCAACCCTTACAGGAAAAAGAAGAGGGGGATGCCACGGGTGCCGCCGGGGCCGCGTCCTCCGGCGGCCCGACCGCCTCCCCTGCGCCGGCGTCGACGCCCCTGGGAGGGGGCCTACCTCCCCCAGCGCCACCACCGGCGCTGGGGAAGAGGGTTTCCACGGCCAGCTTTCTCCCCGAGCCTTGCAAGGCTCGGGGCGGAGGCCGGCGGCGCTCCGGCGATGGGGAGAGGGGTGGCCTTCTCCGGGAGGTAGGAAGGAGGAGGGGGAGAGTTCTACCTGTGGATGGGGGGGGCTCGGGTGTTGGAGGTGCGGCCGGCCATGAGGGAGGAGGGAGGTGGCGGCGGCTTGGTTGGGTAGGGTTCCGGCGAGGAGGTGGCTGGGCTGGCTCCGGCAGGGTGGGAGGAGGAGGAGGTGGGGGCTGAGGGGTGCGTGGGCTTGAGAGGAGGGTTGGCCCCTCCTTTTATAGGAAGGGGGAGGTCTCCCCCCCTCTCCTCTTTTCCCCACGTGGGGTTAAGGGAGGGTGAGTGGGGGGAGATTTTCTCCCCCTCCCCTCCCTTCCCTCTCTCCTGCCCCCCTTCCCAAATAGGGGCTGCCTATTCATGGGCAGCCCCCTTCCTTGGGGGCTTTCTCTCTCCTCCCCCCCTTTTTCTTTTCATTTCCCAATAAATTTCAAGTCGGGGGGGGGGGGGGGGGGGGGGTTGACCGAGGTCAACCTAGGATGGGGTCTTCCATGATCCAGGGGTCCATTATGATTTGCCGGGGCTGATGCCGGGTTCGTGCGCTTTATATTTCGTGCGTTGCACTGATGTGGTCTGCATAGCCCTAAAATGACATACTCTCCATACGACCTTGAATCGAAGTGCAACGAATTCCGTTGCGCTCGTATTATTCATACGAGTCTAACGTAAATGATGGAAGTCAATTCGGGGTTCGTACGATCACTATTCATAATGATACCCGAAATGGTCGTTTTATCCAAACGACCTCAGATTGAAGTGCAACGAATTCTGTTGCGCTCGTATTGTTCATACGAGTCTAACTGAACTGACGGAAGTCAATTCGGGGTTCGTACGGTCACTATTCATAATAATGAGGTAGTGGCGCGCTACGATACCGAAATGGTCGTTTTCTCCAAACGACCTCGGATTGAAGTGCAACGAATTCCGTTGCGCTCGTATTGTTCATACGAGTCTAATAGAACTAACGGAAGTCAATTCGGGGTTCGTACGGTCACTATTCATAATAATGAGGTAGTGGCACGCTACGATACCCGAAATGGTCGTTTTCTCCATACGACCTCGGATTGAAGTGCAACGAATTCCGTTGCGTTTGTATTGTTCATACGAGTCTAACGGAACTGACGGAAGTCAATTCGGGGTTCGTACGGTCACTATTCATAATAATGAGGTAGTGGCACGCTACGATACCCGAAATGGTCGTTTTCTCCAAACGACCTCGGATTGAAGTGCAACGAATTCCGTTGCGCTCGTATTGTTCATACGAGTCTAACGGAACTGACGGAAGTCAATTCGGGGTTCATCTGGTCACTGTACCCCAAGGACTTAGTTGCGGCGCGCAACATTACTTAAAATGGTAGTTTTCTACTGCTCGGGCCTACTTTTATTGGGCTCACTAGGGTCTAGTGGCCAAATAAAAGTCGGGATGTTAAAATCCAATAAAAATAAAGAGATTTTCATCCCCAAAAATTGGCTAAAGTAGGGGTTTAAAGGATATACCTGGGGGAAGAGTGCCGGGTATTTTTCTCGAACGAGCGTCTCTGATTCCCAAGTAAACTCTTCGCGTCCACAGTTTGACCACAAGATCTTGACCATCGTGATGGTTTTGTTTCGCAGTTCTTTGATCTTGGAGTCCACTATCTTCACTGGTTCAAGTTGGACGGATCAGTCGGATTGTACTGATGTTGGTGGTGTGGGTAGATGCTGCTCCGGTTGGCGTAGAACACGTCTTAGCGAGGAGACATGAAATACGTCGTGAAGGTTTCCCAGTTCAGCTGGCAGAGCTAACCTATAAGCCACCGGGCCAACTCTTTCGATGACTTGATATGGGCCTAAATAGCGGGGGTCCAGCTTTTTCTGCTTCTTTATTCGGGATATCCCGTGCATAGGCTTAAATTTCAAGAAAACCATATCTCCCACGTTGAATTCCACCATCCGATGACGTGCATCATAATATTTGGCTTGACGACTCTGTGCCTCCAGCATACGTTCTTGAATCAACCTTATAGCTGTCGTGGTATCATCTATATAGGTGACTCCTAAAGCTTCGGGGTCCTCGTCCTGTGCCCATGATAGTGGTGTTCGACAACGTCTTCCGTAAAGGGCTTCGTAAGGTACCATTTTGATGCTCGCCTGGAAGCTGTTATTGTATGAGAACTCCACTAAGGGCAGTAACTGCTCCCAAGGCTCGTTGTGTTCCACTATGCATAATCGAAGGAGGTCTTCCATCGTCCGGTTTGTCCTTTCTGTTTGCCCGTCGGTCTGGGGGTGGAAGGCGGTACTAAAAGCTAATCTGGTTACCAGATAAGCCTGCACTCGCCTCCATTCTTTTGACGTGAAGCGTCCATCGCGGTCAGACACGATTGACTTGGGTACCCCGTGAAATCGGACCACTTGCTCTATAAATAGCCGGGCTAATATATCGACGCCGTCGCCTTGTCTATTCGGAATGAATCGAGCCACTTTGGTGAGGCGATCTACTACGACCCATATTGAGTCGTTCCCTGCACGAGATCGGGGCAAGCCATGGACGAAGTCCATGGAGATATCCTCGAATTTCCATTCTGGTATTGGCAGGGGTTGTAGCAAACCTCCTGGGCTACGACATTCTGCTTTAACCATTTGGCAGGTCTGGCAGTGCGCTACATATTCGGTGACGTCCCTCTTCATTCCTGGCCAGTACAGTGTCCTTCGCAGGTCCGTGTACATCTTCACTACCCCCGGGTGTATGGAATACCTTGTTTGGTGTGCTTCACGGAGTATCTCTTCTCGGATTCCCTCTGCAGCGGGAATGAATATGCGGTGTCTGTACTGCAGGATGCCATCATACAAGTTGTAGTCTTCTTGCGCACCGTGTTGCAAGGCCTGAATGATCGGGGCTGCTTCGACATCGATCTTCTGGGCTTCTCGTATTCTATCCCTGATGTCACACTGTATCTCCATCCAATAGAGGTGGGCCTGATATTCCATCGGGTTCCTGCGGGTAACGAGGATGATATCCAAGTCTGCCAAGGTCTTGATCAACTACTCTGGTATCATCTCCAGCCAGCTGCTGGCCATCGAAGTTTGCCTACTTAAAGCATCTGCAACCTTATTGGCCTTGCCGGGATGATATTGGAGAGCGAAGTCGTAATCGCATAAGAACTCCAGCCAACGGCGCTGTCGAAGATTTAGCTCCTTCTGGGTGAAGATGTATTTGAGGCTTTTATGATCGGAGAAGATCTCGCATCGCACTCCGTAGAGGTAGTGCCTCCAAACTTTTAATGCGAAAACTACCGCACCCAGTTCTAGATCATGGGTGGCGTAGTTTAGTTCGTGAGGCTTTAGTTGTCGGGAGGCGTATGGGATTACTTTGCCGTGTTGCATTAGTACGGCTCCTAATCCCTTTAGTGATGCGTCGGCGTAGATCTGGAAGCCCTCTGTACCGGAGGGAAGTGTCAGAATCGGGGCTGATATAAGTCGGCTTTTTAGCTCCATGAACGCTGCTTCGCATTCCGGAGACCACTGGAACGTCACGTCCTTTTTGGTTAGGGAGGTAAGTGGTAATGCAATCTTAGAGAATCCCTCCACAAACTTTCGGTAGTAACCGGCGAGGCCCAAAAAACTCCTGATGTCTGCTGCTGACTTAAGCGGCGGCCAGTCTCGTACTGCTCGTACCTTAGCTTGGTCTACTGCTACTCCATTCTTGTTAACTGTGTGTCCAAGAAAGCCGACTTCTTCCATCCAGAACTCACATTTGCTGAACTTTGCGAAGAGCGAGTGCTCCCTTAGCTTGAGCAGTACCATTTGGAGATGCCTGGAATGATCAGCTTTGCTCTTCGAGTAGATGAGTATGTCATCTATAAAGACTATCACGAAGTGATCTAGGAAGGGTTTAAACACCGTATTCATTAGAGCCATGAAGGCGGATGGAGCATTGGTCAATCCAAAAGGCATTACCATGAATTCGTAAAGTCCATAGCGGGAGCTGAAAGCGGTCTTGGGAATATCTTCTTCTCGTACTCTGAGTTGATAATAGCTGGATCTTAAATCCATCTTGGAAAAGACGGATGCGCCTTGTAATTGATCAAACAGTTCATCTATTCGAGGCAGAGGATAAGTATTCCGGACAGTGAGCTTATTCAGTTCCCTGTAGTCCACACAGAGACGCAGGGATCCATCCTTCTTTTTAACGAACAACACTGGGGCTCCCCAGGGCGAGGTACTTGGGCGAACGAAACCGGCGTCAACTAGCTCTTGTAGTTGGATCTTTAGCTCGGCCAGTTCTCTCGGGGCCATTCGGTATGGAGCTCGGGACACGGGTCGGGCCCCATGTGTAAGTTCAATTTGGAAGTCCACTTCCCGTTGCGGGGGAAACCCCGGAAGGGATTCTGGAAAGATGTCCGGGAAATCCCGAATTATGGGTACTCTAGAGAGCAACTGTGTCTTGTCCTCCATCTCGAAGTAAATTAGGTATACCTCGTCCTTCCGTCGGACTGCCTTCACTGTCTGTGCGGATGTTAAAATAATGCGAGTGACAGATGATATACCTGCTAGTGTGATAATTTGCCCATTCGGATTCTGGAGGCGGATTTCTCGAGTTGAACAATCAATTTGGGCGCTGTGCTCGGTCAACCAATCCATCCCTAGAATGATGTCGAATTCGGTTATCGCCAAAACGGTCACGTTGACTTCGAATTCCATTCCTCCTAGCATTGCTTGGAAGGAACACTTTTCTGTGGACGTCATATCTGATCCATCCGGGAGTCGTATTCGTATTGACATCCCGGATGATCGTATAGTATTTCCCTTGTCAGCGATGAAGTTTTGTGCGACGAATGAATGCGTGGCACCAGTATCGAATAGCGTTTTAGCGGGATGACCTTCTACCAAAAGTAGACCTGATAACATGTACATACTATGATCATAAGTTTTTACAGATATACCGGAATAGGGATCATACATGCTATACAAACAAAAGATCACATCATATATATATAACTATCACATCTCCCTAGGATTTCGTAACTACTAAAAGTAGATACCTATCACTACGTCTGGAGTAGGACCGTGCTGGAGATCTAAGGCGTACGCCTCGAGGGGTGCTGCTCTGCCCTGCCTGGCCTGGCCTCTCCTGCCTGCAGGCTGTCCTCTGCGCCCACCTCATCCTCGTCCTCTCTCCGCGGCTCCCTGTACTGCTCCTAGGCCGGGCCTACCTACTGCCTGTGGGCAAAAGGCTCGTATGTGCCCGGGCTGCTGGCACAGGTAGCAGTTCCCTGCGAAGGGAACATCTCGTCGTGCGGCGGGGGCGGCCTGAGGTGCTGGGGCTGGTGGTGCTGGGGCTGGAGGTGCTGGTCGGGGCTGAGGTGCTGGTCGGGGCTGAGGTGCCTGTCTATATGGCTGGTGACGGTGACGCTGTCTCCTGGCCTGGTCCTGTCTGCGTGGGCCTACTCCTCTCTCTCGGCCCTGAGTCCGGGGAACACCCACATGTCTCCTCCGCTGCTGGGCCACCATCCGCTGATCCATCTCTAGAGCGGTGGCATGTGAGGCAATCGTGTGGAAGGATGCCTAAGAAATCATGATCAGGGCCTGACGGAGATCGTCTCGTAATCCCCGATAAAATCTGGCCGATCTGTCTCTATCCGTACGTGCTAAGGTCCCGGCGAAGCGGGCCAAGTGGATAAACTCTCTCTGGTAGTCTGGAACCGTCCTATCTCCCTGCCGGATCTGCAGGAACCGCTCCTGGAGTGCCATCCGGTCCGCATCCGAAATGAAGTGCTCTAAGAAGGCCTCTGAGAACTCCCCCCAGAGGATCATGCTGAGTGGTCGCCCTGTGAAGGTAGAGCGGCTGGCGGCTCTCCACCAATCTCGGGCATAGCCCTCTAGCATAGTCACCACTGATACTGCGGCTATGGCGGGGCACATCATCCCGACTAGGAGTTCCTCTACCCTCTCCACCCACTCCTCGGCCTGAATGGCTGACTCGGTACCTCGGAAGCTGGGGGGCCTTAGCCCCCGGAATGTCGTCAGAAGGTCGGTGGGTACGGTGGCCTGCTGGGGTGGCCGTAGGGTAGCTGTCTAGAAAGCGGCTAACAATGCTATCAGGGTCCGTCCCAGCTCTGTATCCCCGAACGGAACTGCGGCTGGAGTGGCCGAGGCTGGTGGTGGAGTGGTAGGGTGGTACTGGTCCCTGGAGGAGGATCTCCCGTTACTCAACTCGGGTATCTGGAGAAGTAACAAAACGAACATCAGTACTTGCAAAAATAAGGGAATTTTGCAGGACTGAAACGAAACGAAAGCGGAAAGTGTGCGGGTGTACTACCGTGCAGTCTCGAATCCTTAACCTTAAACCTAAAGGGTCTACCAGGCTTCCGCTGCGTGGTTCGTCCCAAACCAAGAAACGGAACCGCGAACAGGAGGATCGAAAGACTGCCCCATGTGGTCGGATCGTGGTAGCTCTGATCCATTTGTAAGACCCCCCCTCCCCAAACTGAACCTGGTTCAGGGAGGGGGGATCTTACTGCCCAAGGATGACCACTTAGCGCTTTCTGGGTGGCAATGTCCCACCCTTTTCAAGCACCGAGCGGTCTCCTTGTCAGGCACAAAAATCATAACATCACATCAGAACGCATAGCGGAAGCAATCGAAAGACATAAAAAACAAGCACACAGCTTATATTCATATATTGGAACAGGGCCAAAGCCTAATGTTTACAACTACTGCCTCGGGGGCTATATCGACGAAACAAAAGACCCTAGTCTAGTCCTATAATCTAGGACTCATGTCGCGGAGGATAGGGGGCGAGGCTGGGGTAATCGAATGGGCCATCTCCAAGGCTGGTATATCATCCTGTGGTACGGGGGCTCCTCGCTGTCCCATCTCCTGTGATTGGTTATAAGAAATAACCGTTAGTCACAGAGCTAAGTAGAAAATACATCCTCTCCCCTGATCCATATCCAGGGGCGGCTAAAGGGCAGAAATAAAATAGCCGAAGCAAGGAAGAGGGTTGGCAGCAGGTAAACATATATATATATATATATATATATATATATATATATATAGATAAGGCCTTCCGCCCTAATATCCGTAATCGCGCCGTATGGTAAATACGCAACACTATTTCGCGCATACGCACACCCAGGTGTTCAAACCTGTACGAACACAAAAAGACCCTGTGTCGACACAGTTTAGACCGCTTTATTTCAAGCAGGGGAGCTAACCCCGCGGGCCTCACCGATGTGGCCGTCGGTGACAGTGGCCAGTCTTGCCACTTCTGAATGTAGTCGTACCGTATCACTCAGGCCCTCCTGTACAACTTGGTGTACCAACTGGATGTGAGCGACATCCGGCGAACCGATTTGTAGGCCGACCAGCGGAGGCAAAACTTCAGGTTCGGAGTGGTGATAACCCGCTGTGCACATCTCCCTGTCGCCATGAGTCGTCAACCCACCCGCACCGGTACGAACGGTCTGCGAGCGTGACCAACCCGCCACTTCCAATCAATCTTCACCCGCTTAATAATAAAACAAGCGCTTAAAGTACGTGGCAGATTACTCGACCTGTCCCACAACCTCTGACCGGGAGGCTTAGCGGTATGAGGGCTCCTTGCTTGGGGCTAACCTGGGAGGAGGGACTCGACTCCGGGTTCTCCCCAACTAAGGCCTCGCAGAAGGGAGGATAAACACCGCATTATAGCCACGACAGCGCTGCATTTAGTAAGTAAATTAGGCCGGAAGCAGGGGGCCATAACACTAAGCAGAGAAGTAGGCCGAAAGCAGAGGCCATGTTAAGCAGAAAAGTTGGCCGAAAGCAGAGGCCATAATATGCAGAAAATTAGGCCGAAAGCAGAGGCCATAATGTGCAGAAAATTAGGCCGAAAGCAGAGACCATAATATGCAGAAAATTAGGCCGAAAGCAGAGGCCATAATGACAGGACCAGTGCGAGACTGGATTTAAATGAAAGTACAGAATGTAAATGCGGGGGACCAGTGCGAGACTGGATTTAAAGGAAAGTACTGAATGTAAATGCGGGGGACCAGTGCGAGACTGGATTTAAAGGAAAGTACTGAATGTAAATGCGGGGGACCAGTGCGAGACTGGATTTAAAGGAAAGTACTGAATGTAAATGCGGGGGACCAGTGCGAGACTGGATTTAAAGGAAAGTACTGAATGTAAATGCGGGGGACTAGTGCGAGGCTGGATTTAAAGGAAAGTACTGAATGTAAATGCGGGGGACCAGTGCGAGACTAGATTTAAACGAAAGTACAGAAAGCAGTAAGCATATAAAAAGGGTTAGTAGTCCAATCACTCCATAAGAGGAGGCTTCATTCGTCGACTCCGTTCGTAGGAGGAGATTCTGCTCTTATTCTTTTGTCGCAAGTTCGTCCCTTTATTATTGCCGCGGCGGTATCGAGTTTCAGCGCCGCGCCGTGATTCATTCCGATTTTGCGTTGATATTCCGAACTTAGTCGATTCTTTAGATCGATACGCGTAATCTTTATTAAGCATTTAAAAATATGCGTCGAGGGGACGCCGATTCATTTTGATGAATTTTGCTCTTTTTCAGGCGTTTATTTTCGCTTGTAAAAGCTTTTGGAGGACCAAAACCAGCGGTCACACCTCCCAACTTTAATAGTAGTTGAAAAATACCTTTAATTAGAGCCCATGATTTTTGGTGATTTTTGCGAACTTATTTGGGCGTTTATTTTCTCAAAATAAACTTTATAATGTGTTTTAAAAATATTAAATCTTTTCCTAAAATTCCCCAAAAATTACTGGAGGTGCCCCTTAGAGTGGGGCGCATTTTCCATTTAGAAAGTTTCCCCTGAAAATGCCCCATTTGCCCTTAAAAAAATAAAGTGGGGGAGGGGCTGTTTTGGGGTGCGGATAGGGAAAGGGAGGAGGCGCAGGGGTCTTGCACCCTGTTCCCTCCCGCGGCCACCGCAGCGGATCCGCTGTGGGGGCACATATGCTGAGGCGGGGGAAAGGCGGAATTAAGGTGCGGGAGGCCGCCCGATCTCCTGGGGGAGATCGGACGGCTCCCGCCATCCCCGCCCGAAGGCGGCCCCAGCTGCCGCCGGGCAGCGGTCGGAGTGGCCGGCGCCGCCCCCGGTCGGTGCGCTGGGGGCCGACGACTCCTCCAGTGGTGGTCCGGCGGCCTGCTGCCGCCGACCACCGCCGGGGGAGGGCGAATAAGGAGACGGGAGGCGGGTGCGCGACCTGCATGGGCCATGCAGGCCAGCTGCGTCGCCGCCTCCACTGGGAGGGCACCAGCGCCACCCCCGATCGGTGCACCGCGGGTCGGCGGCCACCCCGATGGTGGTCCGGCGGCCTGGCGCCGCCGGACCCCACCGGGAACTTGAGCAGGAGGGGAGGGGGAGGCGCGGCGAAGCCTGCATGGGCCATGCAGCTGGCCGCGCCTCCGTCTCATCGGGGAGGGACCTCCCTGCCGCCCCTGGTCGGGGCGCCGGGGAGAGGGCAGACCTCCGGCGGGGGTCCGGCGGCCTGGCGCCGCCGGCCGCCGCCGGGGAGGGGTTTCAACCCTTACAGGAAAAAGAAGAGGGGGAGGCCACGGGTGCCGCCGGGGCTGCGTCCTCCGGCGGCCCGACCGCCTCCCCTGCGCCAGCGTCGAGGCCCCTGGGAGGGGGCCTACCTCCCCCAGCGCCACCACCGGCGCTGGGGAAGAGGGTTTCCACGGCCAGCTTTCTCCCCGATCCTTGCAAGGCTCGGGGCGGCGGCCGGCGGCGCTCCGACGACAGGGAGAGGGGTGGCCTTCTCCGGGAGGTAGGAAGGAGGAGGGGGAGAGTTCTACCTGTGGATGGGGGGCTCGGGTGTTGGAGGTGTGGCCGGCCATGAGGGAGGAGGGAGGTGGCGGCGGCTTGGTTGGGTAGGGTTCCGGCGAGGAGGTGGCTGGGCTGGCTCCGGCAGGGTGGGAGGAGGAGGAGGTGGGGGCTGAGGGGTGCATGAGCTTGAGAGGAGGGCTGGTCCCTCCTTTTATAGGAAGGGGGAGGTCTCCCCCCCCCCCTCTCCTCTTTTCCCCATGTGGGGTTAAGGGAGGGTGAGTGGGGGGAGATATTTTCTCTCCCTCCCCTCCCTTCCCTCTCTCCTGCCCCCTTGCCCAAATAGGGGCTGCCTATTCATGGGCAGCCCCCTTCCTTGGGGGGATTTCTCTCTCCTCCCCCCCTTTTTCTTTTCATTTCCCAATAAATTTCAAGCCGGGGGGGGGGGGGGGGGGGGGGGGGTTTGACCGAGGTCAACCTAGGACGGGGTCTTCCATGATCCTGGGGTCCATTATGATTTGCCGGGGCTGATGCCGGGTTCGTGCGCTTTATATTTCGTGCGTTGCACTGATGTGGTCTGCATAGCCCTAAAATGGCATACTCTCCATACGACCTTGAATCGAAGTGCAACGAATTCCGTTGCGCTCGTATTGTTCATACGAGTCTAACGGAACCGACGGAAGTCAATTCGGGGTTCGTACGGTCACTATTCATAATAATGAGGTAGCGGCGCGCTACGATACCTGAAACGATCGTTTTCTCCAAATGACCTCGGATTGAAGTGCAACGAATTCCGTTGCGCTCATATTGTTCATACGAGTCTAACGGAACTGACGGAAGTCAATTCAGGGTTCGTACGGTCACTATTCATAATAATGAGGTAGTGGCGCGCTACGATACCCGAAATGGTCGTTTTCTCCAAACGACCTCGGATTGAAGTGAAACGAATTCCGTTGCGCTCGTATTGTTCATACGAGTCTAACGGAACTGACGGAAGTCAATTCGGGGTTCGTACGGTCACTATTCATAATAATGAGGTAGTGGCGCGCTACGATACCCGAAATGGTCGTTTTCTCCAAACGACCTCGGATTGAAGTGCAACGAATTCCGTTGCGCTCATATTGTTCATACGAGTCTAACGGAACCGACGGAAGTCAATTCGAGGTTCGTACGATCACTATTCATAATAATGAGGTAGTGGCGCGCTACGATACCCGAAATGGTCATTTTCTCCAAACGACCTCGGATTGAAGTGCAACGAATTCCGTTGTGCTCGTATTGTTCATACGAGTCTAACGGAACTGACGGAAGTCAATTCGGGGTTCATCAGGTCACTGTACCCTAATGACTTAGTTGCGGCGCGCAACATTACTTAAAATGGTAGTTTTCTACTGCTCGGGCCTACTTTTATTGGGCTCACTAGGGTCTAGTGGCCCAATAAAAGTCGGGATGTTACAAGACCCCCTTCAAGCTCTCTCACGGCTGCGAGACCGTCATCCCCGTAGAATTCGAGGTCAAGACGCCGCGGGTAAGGGCTGCCTCAGATGGTGATGAGGAATGGAGAGCAGGGAACGAGGAGGAGCTGCGGCTCTCCCTGGATCTGATCGAGGAGGTACGGGATCTAGCTGCCATTAATCAGAAGAAGTCAAGCGGCGGATGGCCAAGTACTTTGACAAGCATGTCAGGGTCAAGCAATTCAAGAAGGGAGACCTCGTGTTAAAAATGGTCGACGCGGCCGGAAGGTCTGTCGCGGTAGGAAAAGTCAATCCCAATTGGGAGGGCCCCTATGTCGTGGAAGAGGCATTGAAGGCAGGAGGATACCGCCTCCAAAATGTGGAGGGCGAGTCCCTCAGTCACACGTGGAGTGGTGACGACTTAAAGCATTTTTATCCCTAAGACCATGTAATAAGAATACTTTGCTTTAAATTTGCTTTTATATATATATGCGTGGTACAGTGGATTGTGTGATAGTTATAGAAGTTTCAAAGGTTAGCCTCGAGCAGACCTGCTGCCCAGGCTCTCACCTAGCTGGCAGGGCCGAAGGCTCACTCGGTGGCAGGTTCTAAAAGTTTCAAAGGTTAGCCCCGAGCAGACCTGCTGTCCAGTCCCTCACCTAGCTGACAGGGCCGAAGGCTCACTCGGTGGCAGGTTCCAAAAGTTTCAAAGGTTAGCCCCGAGCAGACCCGCTGTCCAGGCCCTCACCTAGCTGGCAGGGTCGAAGGCTCACTCGGTGGCAGGTTCCAAAAGTTTCAAAGGTTAGCCCCAAGCAGACCCGCTGTCCAGGCTCTAACCTAGCTGGTAGGGCCGAAGGCTCACTCGGTGCCAGGTTCTAAAAGTTTCAAAGGTTAGCCCCAAGCAGACCCGCTGCCTAGGCTCTCACCTAGCTGGCAGGGCCGAAGGATCACTTGGTGGCAGGTTCTAAAAGTTTCAAAGGTTAGCCCCGAGCAGACCCGCTGTCCAGGCTCTTACCTAGTAGGCAGGGCCGATGGCTCACTCTGTGTCAGGTTCTAAAAGTTTCAAAGGTTAGCCCTGAGCAGACCTGCTGTCCAGGCTCTCACCTAGCTGGCAGGGCTGAAGGCTCACTCGGTGGCAAGTTCCAAAAGTTTCAAAGGTTAGCCCCGAGCAGACCCGCTGTCCAGGCTCTCACCTAGCTGGCAGGGCCGAAGGCTCACTCGGTGGCAGGTTCTAAAAGTTTCAAAGGTTAGCCCCGAGCAGACCCGCTGTCCAGACTCTCACCTAGCTGGCAGAGCCGAAGTCTCACTCGGTGGCGGGTTCCAAAAGTTTCAAAGGTTAGCCCTGAGCAGACCCGCTGTCCAGGCCCTCACCTAGACGGCAGGGCCGAAGGCTCACTCGATGGCAGGTTTTTGAGGCTTCAAAGGTTCGGCTAATTAAGAAAGAAAAATTCAAGGCGGAAAGTTAAGATGGGATAAGTATAGGCATGACATTGGCGAATGGTGCCCATCACAGGGGACACTCGCCAGCGAATGATATGGATCAATGAAAACACTCGGCCGGCGAGTGCACGACGAAACGGTGGCCAATCTAAGGGTCGCGAGAAGCCACCTGGTTGGTGGGCGAGAGCTACACACGAGCCGAGCGACCTGTCTCTCACTTGACGTCAATTCATACGATGCGACCGCCCCTGGCGAGTGATCCAGGGGGGTGAGTGTAACGACCCGCGATTGGTCAGCATCGGCAAGGCAGGTTAGGTTGGTTCTATAATTCGTCGAGCGGCTGCAATGATCACACAACAACGTAGCGTCCTAAGAGCCTAGCGAGATGCGAAAACATAATAAAGAAGAAATGACTAATAAAAGCCAGCATTAACAAAAAGGGGGTCCCGCCCCAAATATGTCTTGCAAAATACATTCTCAAGGATCCTTAGGGCTACCGCCGGAGGAGCCGCCGCTTTCTTCCGAACCAACGAGGATGACTCCATCTTTCCGCGGAGAGTCCTCGTCTTCAGGGGGGAACCGACACAAAGATATCGGGCACGACCTGACATGCCGAGAGTGTCTCGACGCCCTCCTTCAAATATACGGCATCACGGAGCACTTGCAGCGTATGTTCCGCAGCATCTTGCGCGCTCTCCTGCATCAGTTATTTGAACTCATAGTTAGAGTAAGAATGTCTCTTACTCCCTTCCCCCAGGGACCAAGCAGCGGCGTCTCGCAAGCGCTGGATCTCGACTGTGGACTCCCGAACCTCGTCCTCGAGACCGGCCACTTGCACACGAAGCATCTCGACGCTAGTGGGATCCTGCGGAAAGGAGGATGTTAAGAAGGGGAAAAAAGGAGGCATCGACGTAAGCACCGGCGGAGAATCATGTACCTCCCGAACAGGGCGCTTGGCGAGGAGGGTCTCGGCGGCCTCCAATTTGCGCTTCAGCTCCAGGATCTTGGCAGAAGCGATGGACCATGTAGTTTCCACGTCGCTAAGGCTCCGCTCGAGGTTGACGTTGCGGCGCGAAGACATATGCGCAAGCTCAAAGGCCCGCAGGAAGGCTCGCGAGGTCTCATGAGCGAGCACTTGAGTCTTCTCGGCATCAAAGACCTCTGCGTCATCTCGGCCGTAAAGAGCATAGTCGATGGCATGGGCCTCGACGTTGGCCATCTCGGTCTCGATCCAGGATGAATGGAGGGTGGAGAGCGAAACCCTATTAGCGTTCCGGTCCCACTGGACAAGTGGGGCTCCCGCGGCGTCCACGAACTTTTCGCCGTGCGCAAAGTTTTGATGATCCCTCGACAGCGGCCTCGAGGAAGTTCCTTTCAGCGAAGCCGAGGTCCCGGCCAGATCATTCACTCCTGGAGCCTCACTCAAGGTTCCCTTACCCTTCACGGATAGGGGGGCCTTCTCCTTCGCGGATGGGGAGGCTTTATCCTTCGCGGATGAGGGGGTTTTCGATTTTTTGGATGAAGAGGCGGGAAGGGGAGCATCTGGCTTCTGCTTCTGACCGCCAGACTCGGAGGATGTCAAGTCCTCTCGGCAGAGTTCGGCAGCGGCCCGAGCAGCGGACAGGGAAGGTCCCAGTGCCACCCCCGCCGGATGCGGGGGGCGGGGGGGGGTGTGAAGCGGGAAGTCGCGCACACCTGCATCCAAAGAAGTTTGCTCAGCGATGAAGTGAGAAGAGAAGGCGAGTTCGAGCACACTGAGACCGCCTAAACTTACCCTTGCCCGGAGGAATAGGCGAAAGCGATTTTACATTCTTCCGGAGATAGACGACGTCCATCCCGCGCTCCAGGATGAACTGATGGAGTTTGGCCTCGTGACCCCCAGCGGAGGGGGCTTGAAGGTCGACTCCTCCTCCTGCACCAGCGCGAAAAGGACGTTACCGAAGTTCCCACTGACGAAGACAAAGCGACGAATCCAGTCGTGGTTATTGTTCGTGAGACCGGCCACCTTGAGCGGATTCTGGCCTGAGAAAAAGGCCGTCTCGTTCTTCGCCCGGAAGGTAAAGAGCTTGCGGAAGACGGGTAGACTGAACTTTATCCCTTCTTCGCGCAAGTAGCAGGCGAACCCTACCAACATGGCGATAGAGTTCGGATTAAGCTGGGCGGGAACGACTCCAAAGTAGCGGAGCGTCTGACGAAGCTCCGGCCAAATCGTGAGGCGGAACCCTGTTGGACATGTGTGTCACATCCCTTTGTTTGAGAATAACAAATCACATATTGTATTTGATATTGCTTGTAGTGTGTTTATAGTGTGCAGGAACTATATGTGCAATACTCCACAGGTAGAAAGCAGCTTGGAACAAACTTTTCAAAGGAGCAGCGCTACCGCCAGCGCTATCGCTAACGCCAGCGCTATCGCTAGCGCTACCGCTACCGCCAGCACTACTGCCAGCGCTATCGCTACCGCTAGGCGTTATCTCGAGTTCGTGCACAGCGACGGTTACGTAACCGCTACCGCTACTGCTACCACCAGCGCTATCTCCCGCTACCGCTAGCGCTATCGCTACCGCCAGCGCTATCGCTACCGCCAGGCGCTATCTCCAGTTCGTGCACAGTGCCACGCCGTCGACGGTTGCGCAACCACTCCACACGAACGCTACCGCAGGCGCTAGCCACTACCGTCGGCGCTAGCTCCAAGTTCTATAAATTGGACCTTTGCTTCTCGTTTTGGCTATCTATCCCAGAGAGGTTGCTTGTGCCACAAAGTCCAGTGTTGATATGCTGCCGAAGATGGATCTCCCACAAAAAGCTTAAGGAGAATTCTGGAGGAGGACTACGTCACGCTACATCCGAAGGACGATCGCTTCTACCTCGCTTATGCTACAACGATCCTTCATCCTCGACTCCAGAGATCTCATATAGGGAGTTTTTATTATTGTTTTTCATTATTTCAATTCCATACTTTTGTAACCGTTTAGAGAATTCGCCTTGTGTTGGCGACTAGGTCTGGGTAGGACTTAGGGGGAAATTCGCCTTGTGTTGGCGACTAGTTCTAGGTGATTAGATCTAGGGGGGCTCGAGGCCATATCCGGGGAAGGATTGGCTAGAGCGGCTTGAGGCCTTATCCGGGGAAGGATAGGCTAAAGCCAACCGATTTGTGGGGATACAAGTCGGTATAGAAAAGGAAAAGAAATTTACTTTTGTACGCCTTCGATTTTTCTAGCGATATTGAAATCAATTTTTTGTAAACACCTTTTTATATAAATACAATCATGTCTCTATTTGTGTTTACTTGATTTCTCTCCTTTGGCGTTATCTTTAATATATTGGTTACAAAGCTTTCAATTCAAATTACTTTAATTGTTTATTTCAATCTCTTAATCATAAAACAATTTAGTAATTTCCATAAAATTATAAAAAGATTTTTTATTCCCTTATTCACCCCCCTCCAAGGGCGCCGTAAGATCCAACAAGTGGTATCAGAGCACAGGTTATTCCAAACGGTTTAAATACCAGGAATAATGGCGTCTCATGATCTCGCTTCTATTTATGAGGAAAACTTTCTTATAAATGAAAAATCTTTAGCACCACCTTTATTTGAAGGGAAAAATTACAATGGGTGGAAATTTCTTATGGAAAAATTTCTTAAGTCTTTGGATATGGAAGTATGAAATATTACTATTAAAATACCCCCAAGTACTTTAAATAAAAATGAAATGTTTTTAAATGCCAAATCAATGAATAGTCTATATTGTGCATTGCATGAAAATATTTTCAAACTAATTTATGCACTTCCTACTGCTTATGAAGTTTGGAAATTTCTTGAGAATACTTATAGTCTTTCTTCTACAGATGATGGACAAGAGGAATTCCTTATGGATCCAAGAGAAGAAATCGATGAGGAATTCCTTATGGATCCAAGAGAAGAAATCGACGAGGAATTCCTTATGGATCCAAGAGAAGTAATCGATGAGAACTTATGCTTGGAGGAAGAAGAATACAACGTCACAATATTGGACCCATTTGTTGGCAACACATAAAGCAAAAGAGAAGACGAAAATTCAACTATGGAAGAGGAATGCAAAGAAGATGTCAAAGGAATCGTTGGTCCAAATCTTGCCTCATCCCATAGCAATGTAAGAAAACCAAAAACTTCTCTTTTTGTAACAAATTCCATTTCTAAATCTCGTATGCTTAAATTTGCTAAACGTAAAATTTTAAAGTTAAAAATTGCTAATTCCAAATTACGTTTAGAAAATAAATCTTTAAAAACAAACGATAAAGTAGAAACAAATATTGACGTGTTAAATTCTATTTCATGCTCTTTAGTTACAATTCCTACTCCTTGTTTTGATTGCAATTTATTTAAAGAAAAATTCAAGGAAATAGAAAAAGGACTCTTAATTTCTAAAAGGCATAATGAAAAATTGTTAATTGAAAATGATGCTTTATCTTGTAAGTTAATACAATTAAAATTTTTTGTTGAAAAATTTCAAATGTCATGTAATGAATTTCATCATAAGATCTTGAATAATAAGGATAAATTAACTTACAAAATCATTTCTAAAAAGGATCATTTTCATACATCAACTCAAAAGGAGTTTAGTTTTAAAAAGAATTATGACCCTCACAAAATTCTTAAGAGTCATTATTATAAATCTCAATATATTTTCAATCATGACTCAAATTTAAAAACTCCTTTTCATGAAAATCAAAGTACAAAATATTATCCTTTATATTATAAGAGTATGTCTATAAGAAAGAGTGTAAATGAAAATTATCAAAATAAGAATCAATTATTTACAACATTTTGTAACTCACTCTTTCAACAATCACTTCTTAAGAAAGAGAATCACTCTTATAAATTTTCAAAGAATCCATGTAATAAAATTCATTATGATTATCAATATCAATCTATTTTGAAAAATAACTTGAACAAACATAAATCACAAATGAATTATTTTTCAAACAAATATAATCATATAAAGATGTCACATAATCATAACATGAATTTAAAAGACAAGCAACCAAACTATGAATGGAGGCCCAAACCTTAAAACGAAACACTAACTCCACTTGTAAAGGGCCATTCATCACTATCTCTCCAAAAGCCTACACGTTGTATTTGGGTACCCAAAGGAACCATCCCACTTGGTCCCCTTTGGATACCTAAATCTCTTATTAATTAGTATCCACTCATTTGCATGAAGTAGAAACAATTAAAAATGAAATATCAATACTCTACTTCATGATACGCTTATTGTCTCTTTTTCTTTTGTTTATTTTATATTTTTTAAACAAACATGCTATGATCACTTTATATATCATGTAATATGACTTTCATATATTAAGCCTAATGTCTATCAAATCAAATTTGAATTAAAATTGAACATTAAGTCATATATTTTCAAAGTGATCTATGTCTCATCTTTGATTGTTCTTTATCCTTTTAAATCCTTTACCCTTAATTGTCTTGAATTATCATTAGAAATTGAATTTTGAAATTATTATCAAGACTATTGAAACTATTTTAAAAAAATTGGATTTAAATAGTTTATTAAAGGGCTTAAAACTGAAAATTAAAATGCGCAACATTTTTTTGAAATATTTGTTTGCTGCATATGATAGCCCTTATAATGAAGAACATTATCTAGAAAAATCGAAAACAAAAATTCATCTAAACGCATGCTTAATCTTTCAAAAAGCGAGTTTTTGATCAAAACTTGAAATAGCCATATCTTTTGATCCGCTCGTCCGATTTTCGCGTTTAATATCTTTTCGGAAAGAGCACAAAAATCTCAATCCAATGGCAAATTAGGCTTGTTCATTTGAGTTCTCTTGGTGCTGTCAACTTGCCCAATTACAACTCCGTTTTATAAGCTATCTTAGTTTGCTTTATTTGGAAATTTATGTGTTTATGGACTTTTCATCACATGCTATCCTTAGTATAATTATTTCATATCTTATATTATGTGTGTGATGTGTGTCACCAATGGTTGCATGTAATTTAAACCTTAAAATCATCTTGCATCATTAAGATCAAGTCAAAAAAAATTAATCATTTTATTCTAGGTCTAAAGAAAATTAATTTTAAAACTTCTCATATTACATGCAACATTATCTTCATTAAATAATATGTAATAACATTGCATTCAAACTCATCATCCTAGCATCACTTCTTGGTTTATGCTTAAATGTATATGCTAGGTATAACATTTACAATGTTATTAAAATATCATGATAACTATGTGATTTGGAATTATATAGAATACTAAAATTCCAACAACCACATAGTTTATGGAGTAATCATTAGAATATTTGTGAATATTGTTTCATGAATCATATATTATCATGCAAAACCAAAGATCAATAAATTTAATTATTGAAAGCAATCTTATAAAATTCAAAAAAAAAACTTTATATATATGATCTTTGTCTTTTATATGATTGGATTATCATCATTTTTTCTAGACTTACAAATCAATCATGTTCTTTCAAAAGAAAATCACTATATCACTATATCATAAGTCTAGAAGGATTAGAATTCTCATACATCATGATGATCTAACATATATTCTATGCAAAAATTCTCTTTAATCATAAATCACAATTCATGTTCTATCAAGACTTGTCTCAAATCGATAATAGGAATTATGAATCTTATGATAAAAATTATGAATAATGTTTATTTGATGTATTGATTTGCTTTGCTAGTGATTGCATGTATCTCTCATATTTGTAGACTCTAGAATCAACTTTGTAATGAAAGTATAAATCAAACTAAATCATCACTCCATTCTAGATCTATAATTTGAAATTCTATTTTGGAATACATGCAATATTAATATTAATCTTATGACATGATATTAAACCCAAAACTCATCATATTAGCATTGCCACTATTGAATATTAGTAATTGTGCTAGTTATCTCATTTTGTCATCTCATAAAAGGTAGAAAAACTGTGCGGATTTATATAACTCATTACATTAAACAAAACCCATAGTTTGTAAATCAACCCATAGATTTAAAAGCATAGGTTGTCCAAAAGATTATTTCACCTATGACTTCATATCTCACAATAGCGGGGGCGTAGGGTTGTATGCATTAGAGACCTAACCTCTAAGTCATGTCTTGTCCTTAACCGGGGAGGGTTCCAGTGGGGCCTTGCGAGGCACTGGGGGAAAGAGTGCTAGGTTGAGCATTCTCTAGTGTGTGCATATGGGATTAACACCCCAACCTACGGCATGTGTGCAGCTCCTCATGCCCATTCGTCACTTAGTACGGGGCTAGGGTGTAGACATTTAGTCAGGGTAGTCTTTAATCTTAGGACATACTTATATTACTCTTTGCATGATCATTTTATTTACTTATCACTTTAATCATGCATATTTTGGGTTGTTTAATAAAAAATATCCTCTTGTGTTTGCATAATTTATCTTTTTGAGCTTAAATGTTTTTGTAAAACACATGAATTTGAAAAAGCCAAAGTTTCATGCAAATTTGATCCACCTAGAGATCTCCAAAAATTCTGAAATTACAGCATGGAACTACTCTAAGGACACTTAATCAATATCAAAAATAAAAAATTTAAAATTCCTAAAAAATCGTGTACTGTTTGCCGCGCTAGCGCTAGCGCCGACGCTAAAGTGGGTGTGTGATTTTTATGATTTTTAAAATTTCTAAAATTCAACAAAAATATGTTAGTTTATTTGTGCAAATTCTTTTTTGTGTTTCTATCTATTTTATTTTTGTTTTATTTGAATTATGAAAAATCAATTATAAAAATTCAAAATTCAAAAAATACAAAAATATTTTTTTTTTGTTATTTGTGTTTTATTCATTCTATGAAAAATCAACTATAAAAGTTCAAAATCTAAAAATACAAAAATATGTTTTTGTTATTTGTGTTTTTATCCATATTTTGAAAAATCAACTACAAAAGTACAAAATTCAAAAATACAAAAACATGTTTTTGTGATTTTCTGTTTTCTTTTTCTCATTAAAAATGATAAAACAACAAAAAAAACTGTATAATCTTTATTGCTAATATCAAGCATGTATGAATTCTATTATTTAGAATTATTTACAATGTTAAAACATATTCTTTCAAATTACTATGAACATTTTTTTGCTTATCATTCTTTGATATATCTATTTAAAGTGCATCAATTGTATTGCAAAATGTGTAGATCCAAGCTTAGCATGCCTCTAAGTATGAGTAAATGTTTTATGATTGATAATGATACATTTCACTCACTTATTTTGGTAATCAACATGTGTGTCCAAATCTAAAAGTGTCTGCTTGTGTATTGTATTTGTACAATGAATTAAAACTTGCATAAGTTTATTGCCTACACTACATTTGAATTGCACTTATGAAATTTAGAAAAGTGGTTAAGTTAAAAATTTTTGGTTTGCAAAACAAGTGTATTCGGAGAATGTTGTCTCATAAATATGAACAAAAAAATTATATATATGTAGACAAATATAACTCCACCAAGCACTACTTGAACCTCCTGATAAGTCTTCATAAGCATTGTGAGGTTGAGCACATTGGAAAGAATAGTAAAGTTACTTGAGCAAACCTTGGTTATTACACCATTTTGTTAAAAATTATGTGCATTAAAAGTGTGTGAAAGTAATTTACTTATGTTTTATTGTGCACTTTACTCTACATATATCTTGTATTTTGTGATTTAAATCAATTGATAACATTGCCCAAAATACACTTATGTGCACATCATTATCTTTCATAACACTTCTTCTCATGAGTATTGGATTCTAATGCTTTATCTATACTACTCCTTATATAAAAATGCACTAGATAAACCTAGCATGATCTCTACAATGTTTTGGTATTTCTTGAATTTACAATTAAGTAACATTGTAGTATAATCTCTCTTTGATATGTTCATTTCATGCTTGGTATCTTTATAAAAACTTTGAGATTTCAAAAAGGTTACAACATCTTTACATTTTGAACTTAAACTCATATTTATAATTATGATATTCATGCTTACACAAAGATGTTTTCTATAATCTTCCGCTTGCTTACACCTCTTATTCTTTTTATTTGAAATCTCTTATTTATGCTATGCTTAAACTCCTTATCATTCTTTATTTTTCAAAAAGCTCGATCATTATATATTAATGCCTCCTTACTACCCTCACCCCACCTTCTTTTGTTAATACCAAAAGGGGGAGATTAATTGAAGAAATCTATATAGAAGAAATATAGAAGATTAAGGGGAGAATATTTCATGTAATCTATCGTTTAGGGGGAGTAACACATAAAATTGCATTTATATAGGGGGGGCATTAAGATAGGGGGAGTATGCACATTATCATGCATATCATATACTGTAGTTGCACTTTTATCTTGCTTAACTTATCTATAAACACTATTGTTGATTTCTTGCTTAGAGGATTTGTTATTATCAAAAGGGGGAGATTGTTGGACATGTGTGTCACATCCCTTTGTTTGAGAATAACAAATCACATATTGTATTTGATATTGCTTGTAGTGTGTTTATAGTGTGCAGGAACTATAGGTGCAATACTCCAGAGGTAGAAAGCAGCTTGGAACAAACTTTTCAAAGGAGCAGCTCTACCGCCAGCGCTATCGCTAACGCCAGCGCTATCGCTAGCGCTACCGCTACCGCCAGCACTACCGCCAGCGCTATCGCTGCCGCCAGGCGTTATCTCGAGTTCGTGCACAGCGATGGTTACGCAACCGCTACCGCTACCGCCAACGCTATCTCCCGCTACCGCCAGCGCTATCGCTACCGCCAGGCGCTATCTCCAGTTCGTGCACAGCGCCACGTCGCCGACGGTTGCGCAACCGCTCCACACGAACGCTACCGCAAGCGCTAGCCACTACCGTCGGCGCTAGCTCCAAGTTTTATAAATTGGACCTTTGCTTCTCGTTTTGGCTATCTATCCCAGAGAGGTTGCTTGTGCCACAAAGTCCAGTGCTGTTATGCTGCCGAAGATGGATCTCCCACAAAAAGCTTAAGGAGAATTCTGGAGGAGGACTACGTCACGCTACATCCGAAGGACGATCACTTCTACCTCGCTTATGCTACAGCGATCCTTCATCCTCGACTCCAGAGATCTCATCTAGGGAGTTTTTATTATTATTTTTCATTATTTCCATTCCATACTTTTGTAACCGTTTAGAGAATTCGCCTTGTGTTGGCGACTAGGTCTGGGTAGGACTTAGGGGGAAATTCGCCTTGTGTTGGCGACTAGTTCTAGGTGATTAGATCTAGGGGGGCTCGAGGCCATATCCGGGGAAGGATTGGCTAGAGCGGCTTGAGGCCTTATCCGGGGAAGGATAGGCTAAAGCCAACCGGTTTGTGGGGATACAAGTCGGTATAGAAAAGGAAAAGAAATTTACTTTTGTACGCCTCCGATTTCTAGCATTATTGAAATCAATTTTTTGTAAACACCTTTTTATATAAATACAATCATGTCTCTATTTGTGTTTACTTGATTTCTCTCCTTTGGCGTTATCTTTAATATATTGGTTACAAAGCTTTCAATTCAAATTACTTTAACTAAATTGTTTATTTCAATCTCTTAATCATAAAACAATTTAGTAATTTCCATAAAATTATAAAAAGATTTTTTATTCCCTTATTCACCCCCCCTAAGGGCGCCGTAAGATCCAACAAACCCCACCTCGAAGTGTTCCAGCGGGATCGCGAGGGTGCCTGGGGAGAATGTGTTGATACAGTCGTCCGACCTAGGGCGGGTCGCAGAAAACCCTGGCGGAATGTAATCCGCGACTGTGGTCATATAGGCTTCTTCGGTAAGGTTGCAGGGATCGAAATCCCGCTGAACGAAGGCATTCACGCACTTACCCCTACCATCTGGCTTGCCTCCCATCTCGCAAGAATGAAGAAGAGTCGGGGTCGCGCAGATGAGAGAAGTGCGAGTGCTAGCACGAAGAGAGAGAAGGAGAGTTGAGATAAAAAGTAATAATGAGGTTGGTGGGACCGACAATTTATAGAAAAGTGGAAAAATCAAGGGGTTTCCTGGGCAGCGGGTGTGCGGATAGTGACCGCGCTTCTCTGACGCCTCAGAATCCGAGCCAGCACTTCTCACCCGATATGGGCGAATGCGGGATGAGTGGACGTCCGACGGATTGCGAGATGACAAGAAATAATTAGTTATACGGATGACGAGCGAGACGACAACATTCAGCAGACGCAGGAAAAGCATAAGAAATTAAAGCGGAATAAGAAAGAAAAGAACCATCCACAGATCACAGTCAGAGAATTATTACAGGGCCAAAAAGTTTAGCAATGTCTTTTCGAAACGCTAGCGGTGGGGACAAGGGAGCGAGTGTCAGTAGGCTAGTGCTCGACCCAACGCCATCGACCCCGACCTCGCGTCCCTGCCACCGGGGGCATTCGCGGGTAGTAATAAGCGCTCATGGCGTTGATCTATCGGCTGGCCAAATGCAACTGGTCCCGGGCTTGCGCAGCATGCCTCCCGGGAGAAAGCTCTCCGGCTTCATCACCCAGGCGCTCCACTTCGGCGAGAAGGTGTGCATAATATCGGCAGAGAGATTTCAGTTCACGCGTTGTTTCCATACGCTGCCCATCAAGCTGACCTGCAAGGTCCCGCTGCATAAAGATGAGCTTGCCAAGGACCTCTTTCATTCGCTCCTTCATGGTTTGGGCGTCGGAAGGGTCACCTAGAAAATCCGAAAGCTCTCCAGGGGAAGGAGGCGGCGAGACCATCCCTTCTCCCCCCTCATAGTAGGATCCCACGGGGGAGGCCTCCCGGTGACCTGCGAAGGAGAAAATTATTGGTCTCAGCAGGTAAGGCGATCACGTCAGAGCGAATGAGGTCGCTAACCTGGTGCTGGCTCATTATGCTTAGGAGGGCGCATCGTTGAAGGCTGCCCCTCGAACAGGGTGGCGGAAGGATGGGGTGATTTCCCTTTTCCGGGACGAAAGGGTTCCAGGTTGACAGCAGGAGCGACGCCTTGATCAATGGGGGGGGGGGGAGTGCGGCCAAGGTCCCGGCCAGGTGAGCCCTCATGATCATTCGCAGAAGTAGGAGTTCCCGAACGAAGAGGAGAACGTCGAGGAGTAGAAGGCTGCCCTGAGGTACCAGGATCAAGGGCTGCGAGAAGTAGCGGTCAGGAATGAATAACGTGGAGAATAATCACACCGTTCATAGCCTACCAATTTGATGCAGGTCTCGCCCGTGGTGCTCGAGGGAATGAGACCTTGGTCCGGTGGGGGCCTCGCATCCGCTGGCGGTAGCCCTGCGGTCTTCGCCGGGACAGTCCCGCGATCTTTCTCAGGAGTCGATGCCTCCTGCGAATGGTCAAGACCCTCAGGTGGGTACTGTCTTAAGAATTAGAAGGGAAATTGGGAGAAATGTGAATACCTGCATCTGGATATCAGGGGAGGGTTATTGGCTGGATGGGGAGATTCCGAGGCGGACCCGTCCTCCACTCGGTCCCGCCGGACCGCCAAAGCTCTCCTTGAGCAGAAGGGAGAGTTATGGTCCCTCTTCGAGGAGCGCCAGGTGGCGAACCTGGCGTCTTTGGGGGCATTTTTCGCCTGGGCCGCGGCCAGGCTATCCAACATCTCCTGCGAGATCGGCTTCGAAGATGGTTTCATAGAAGTCATCTCGGGGCGGCGAAAGCTCAGAGCGAAGGAGAAAATCACAACAGAGGAAAGGGAGCACTCCAGAGAAAAGGATCAGGTCAGGGGTATGTATATAGCATGGTGGTGGGACCCACGAAAAGATTTTGTCCAGGTCAGCAAGTACTCATCGAATATAAGGTTGGACTGTTCTTTCCGAGCACGAAACTCGCTCGCAAAGAGCGGAGATTGTGTACAACCCCGTATTCGTCGAGCAGGTTCCCCGGACATGAGGAAGCGGCGAGTGGTGCCTTCACAGATCACTCGCCCAGAGAAGCGAGTGGTGCCATTACGGACCACTCGCCCAGGGCTGATGAATGGTGCCCTCATGGACCACTCGCCCAGGACTGGCGAATGGCGCCCTCATGGGCCACTCGCCTAGTGGGAATCTAGAGGTGAAATGACCTAGATACCCCATTGTGGGCTGCCAATAGCCCTTCAGAACAGCGGATTAGGCTGTTAGCCGACCAATTTTGTGTGCGATTAGTAAAACCAAAAGGCGGATTCATGCTATTTGCAGACCAGCCTAGGAAAATTTATAAATAGACCCTTAAGGGCATCTTGGAGGAGATCAGATCTTTAGACCTCTCTCCTCCAGGCTAGTTTCGGAGTTGGCTGCTAGTGCCCTCCAAGGTGCCCGGCTGAGCTTTGGTTTGGGAGGGGAAGCTCTCTAAGATCTTCCGGGTGTGTGGCGGGACCTCCTCGTTACAACCTTGGGTCTGTTCTAGGTTTTCCATCCTTGGTCAGGAGAGTTCGGTGAGGGAGAAGTAAGCACAGGCTACACCCCCCTGTGGGTCCGAACTCAAGAGACCGGTTGACGGTTTCAACAAGGGAGTATGACAAATTGCTATGGGTTTCCTGCTCTTGTTTCTTCCGTCAGAAGGAGATACTAACAACGAGAGAAGATCGCTGCTACAGGAATTGTGAGAAATAAATTCACTTGGGGCCGAAATGAAGATCTCTATTTCTGCTTTGGAAAATGAAGATAGGGAACTGGAAATGGTGGGTTTCTTAATAGGGCAAAAAATGTCGAGAACTCCTTTACAGGGCTGAAAAGCGCAAGGAAGAAGAAGGGGTTTTCATGGGCTCTCAAGACTGCAGGAAGAAGAATGAAGAAGCATAGTAACCGCCTCTTTCTATCGCCCTTGTCCACGTTCGCAGTTTATCTCCCGATGAATGAAGTAATAACCGATCCACAGTCACTTCTTAATAGGATATAAGTTATTTAGTTGGATGAGGAGTAAATACAAAAGCACCCCTCATGAATTGATTAATGCCAAATTCGTCTCAAAATCTTAATTGGGTGCACGAAATTTTACTCGGTCGTTCCGAACGTGCCAAGATTGAAACCAGGGATGCACAAATTAATTACGATATTGTCTAGCCCACCTATCACGAGTTTCGACTATTTACGCAAATCAAATTTGACGCATACTCGCAAGAAATCTGAATAAACTGTAATCGATGCACGTTTTTCATCGAGTCGACTCGATTGATTTAGTCCACTCAAAATTTAGGAAAAACATACAGCTTCGCCCGATCCACATTCTCTCCATAGGTGCTTTGCCCGTTCCACATTCGCCTCCAATGCAGAAGATTCCTCTTGGAGGTCATTTTTGCATCTCCCTTGATGTCCTAGGTCATTTCTTCATCTCTTTTTTTTGCTTTTAAGGTTAATCTTCCTAACAAGGCATAATGAGAGTTCTCATATTTCTGTGATTATATAGTTATTTTGATAGTGTAGGGTTTTTAATCTTATCTTTTTTGTGGTTTTTAGGGTTCATCTTCCCAACTAAAAGTTAAATGTTTGATAATATAGAAGAACTAAGAGACATTATATAATTGTGAAGGTATAAAACCATATTTGTCATGTTGTTTGAACATTTTTTGTTTTGGGCTACGGATAGCAATATGGTGTACAAATAGAGGTTTAGGGGATGTGTATATCAAATGGCTATGTATATCCAATTAAAGGATGCGTATATCAATCGCTTTAAATAAACTTGTGGATAATATTACCTAAATATTGACGCCCAAACCAACACGTATGAGATATGGGATCACGGTTGGTTGAATCAGTTAGAAATTATTAATTAAAAATAATTTATCATTAATTTTTAATGAAATTAATTTGGTGTTTGGTGTTTTGTGTTTGAGATCCACATCATTGATGGGAAAATCTCAAAACCAAATATAGGAAAATTCAAATATTTTTTAAGGAAATATTATTCATGAAAGTATTAACTTTTAGTCTGACCTTGTCAAACTCACTTATTTAAAAGGGTATATAAATCATTTTTCTCATCTTTATTTGTTGAAAAAATATAAGGACAATCTATGAACCACACACATGCACGTGCGCACCGGATTCGGATCCGGATGTGGATCTGTATATCGGAATTTCAATTTGGGGAATAATTGAAATATATTTTTGTACAAAATAGTTTTGACATTTTGAAAATATTAAATTCATCAAATTCATGCGTCGAATACTATTCGACGTGCGTTGAATACATTTCGACGCACGCTGATTTCTCCAGCACAAAATTGTCAGTCGATTACTACCCACCTAGAAGTCGACTTACGTCAATTTTGGTCCTCAGACTTTTCGACGCACGTCGAAATCTGTTCTTCGATAGTGCATCGATTTTGACTCTCCTGTGCGTCGATTAAAAAATGACTTATGTCGATTTCTCCTCAGACATTTCGACTTACATCGATTTCAATGATTCGTCGAGTGTCAGTCCTGTATAGTCCTTTTCCCGATTGATTTGATGAATCGGGATGTGTGCAGTCTGGATAAGAGATTTTTGAGTTGTCCAAAGCTTATTTTATGTTTTATGACCAAGTTGGTCCTATAGGATAGTGACACGTAGCAGTGTAACATCCCTCAAACTTCTAGGCCCCTAGATAATTTTTGTCATGACAAGTCATGACAAAAATAGGATAAGTGACATAGAACCCTAGGATGAAAATGAAAGAGGTGAAAGACACATGGTGTGCACTCAGCCATCATGTACCACCCTAATGAAAAATGAACTAAAAAGGAAGGCTAAAATATCTTATACACCCCACATAACCATGAATATTTCCTAAGATGAGTTAGGTACACAAAGTGGGCCAAGAAGGCCCCATGAACTCATTAGGATAGGAAGGAATGCACTTTGGGGTGCAAATAGCAAAACCTTGATATCCTAGCCTAGAGGTGACCAAAAGACTCCAAAAAGCAAACATGACCCCACTATGTTCCCTATGACCATCCAAGGGGTAAGTAGGCCACTAGGGACCCTTGGGGTCAACCATTTTGGTCAAATTGACCAAAAGTCAACTTTGAACTATCCTAGGTCAAACCACCATAACTAAGGGCAATTGAATCTCCAATTCCCTGACCTCTATAGGTCAAAAGGAATTCCTATCCCTCCTGGAAAGAGGATGTCCATTGCCCTCTTCTCCAAATGGACTAGGCAAATCCCCAAGTCTGGTTCCATTCCTGAAAGGACTCCATCTCCTCCTCCTTCTCCTCAAAGAGACAATTCTTCTCTACCACCATCATCCACTCAAATAGTCTTTACCACCCTCACAACTCCTACTCTACCTACCTCTTCTCAAACACCTGCTCCTCAAACAGCAGTTTCTCCACCTCCTTTATCACCCATACCTCATGTATCAACTAACTTCTCTCCAGCCTCATCACCACCTTCACCACTCTCTCCTCATCCCCAACCACAACATGAACCATCTGCATCCACTAAAGCTCTCCTCACTCAGTGCATTGCATCAGCAGCTCAAACATTCCAAGCAATGCTGGATGAGCACTGCTCCTAGATTCATTCCTCAATCCTACACATGCACACCCAAATAGATGGGGTCAGTGCCTCTGTGCAAAGTCTGAAGAACTCTCTCTCTTCCTCAAGAGTTACCAAGTCTTTCTTAACCTCCTTAGCCAAAAAGGTCAAGAAGGGGGAGAAGCTTGATGAAGAGCAGCCCTCCAATCTTAAATCTCCCTCACACAAATCCCCTCCTTCTTCAAAATC
This sequence comes from Dactylorhiza incarnata, assembly GCA_033032865.1. Taxonomy (NCBI): domain Eukaryota; kingdom Viridiplantae; phylum Streptophyta; class Magnoliopsida; order Asparagales; family Orchidaceae; genus Dactylorhiza; species Dactylorhiza incarnata. Next base: position 3,159,961 of record JAWHQI010000133.1, on the reverse strand, counting down.
TGACAGTCTTGCACTGCTCAAGACAATTGGGAATGAGATAGTACCTGAGCTACACAATGATGAACAAACAATAGAGATACTCAACATAGCAAGAGATGCTGCAAATCAAGTGACACTACTACAAGGGGAGGGAAGCAGAGCAGAAAATGAGGCTGAAAAGGAAGAAGGTGATAAAGAGCTGAATACTGCTATAAATCAAGAAGAAAATGAACCAGCTGTTGGAACTGAAAAAGGAAATGAAGCTGATGCTGGAAAAGAGAAAGAGCCAGATGCTGTGATGGCTGAAGAAGGGGCTCAGGAGTCAGCGGCAGGGGGAGCTGAGACTCGGGGGGAGCAAATGGCTGAGACCCAGGGGGAGCTGAGGGAGTCACCTACTACTGGGAAAGAGCAATCCACAATAGTATTCAAGAGAAAAAGAAAGACTCCTCCTACCCCTCCTGAATAATACTTGAAAACAATGCTTCATATACTTTATGTTTGGTCTGAACATGAAGTTTGCTTCTGATTGTGTAAAATCTTCATTATCTGTACAAATGCTTTGCTATGTTAGTTATATGCTAAATACAATTTCTCTCTAAATAGGGTTAAGATAAATAGGGGGAGATTGTTGGGAAAATGATTTCTCTTAACCCCTGAAAAAGAGTTAAATATGAATTCTAAGAATGAAAAATAAGGCTAAGTAAATATGCGTCGAATGGTATTCGACGCAACGTCGAAATGTAGTCGACGTTTCCTTCAGAATGAGTCGAAGTAACTTTAGGAAGACTTCGACGTATGTGTTGTCGACGCTACTCTGATTTCCAGTCGACGCATCTAATGTAGTCGACGCACCTTTGTCATCGCACCTTCCTTATTCTACTCTCGACGTCCAGACAGGATGTATTTGACGCTTGCGTCGAATAGTAATCGACGCATGTCGATCTTTATGACAGAATTCAAAATCGCCAGATCTCTTTCCTTATCTTATAGATCTGATTTATATGGAATCAATGTCTTATAGCCGTTCTGAATCTTTCTTTTCCTCTATTAGATTCTTGGCTAATTTGATAAAATTCATTATGGACGTTATTTGAAATTGGAATGAATTCTTTCCTTCTATTGGTATGCTAACTATGGAAATGTTTCTATCCTTCTAATTCTCTGTCTGATAATTAATTTTCCTCCTATGAGTATTATTTGAATGAACATAGCTATATATATATATGAAAGAGGTCGACAGAAAGAACAAGGAGGGATCCACCATTTTTATTCATTGAAAAAGAGGAAAAGCTCCCAAGTGAAAAGAGTAAATTGAGAAATAGTGCTGCAGCAAAGAACAAGCTTCCCTCTCCTTCTCATTCAGAAACCATACTGCTGCAAAATTCTGAAAAGGGCTACAATCTTCTTCTCTCTATAGAAGAAAGATTTAATTCACTTCTTGTGCTTCCAATCTTCTTGCTAGGAAGAAGATTCATTCTTGTTCTTATTTCTTTCTTCTTTCTTATTCTTACTTAAACATTGTAAAAGAGTTTTTAGAATTTCTCTTCAAAAAATTCAGTGTACTGGTTCTAAGAGTCTCCTTTTCAAAAGACTCAGTTGGTTCTAAGAGTCTCCTTGTCAAAAGACTTAGGGTGGTTCTAAGAGTCTCCTTATCAAAAGACTCAGTACAAGATAGTGAATTTCCTACCAAGGGGGTAGAAGAGTGGACTACCCAAAGTTTGGGGAACCACTATATCTCTTTGTGTTGTGCTGTGATTTCTTTTCTTGCATTTACTTTCTTTATTTGTTTAATTCTTGTTGGTGTGTGTGGGAAGCTCTAATCTGTGATCATACACATATATATATATTAACTTTGCACAAAATATTTTTAATCTCTATTCACCCCCCCCCCCCCTCTAGAGAATTCTAGTGAGGTTAACTGTGCACTTTCATTGACCTTAGGTGGAAAAGAACTCAACACCTATAGTTGAGCCGAGCTCGACCTGAGGTGGAAGGCAAACCTTTCTCCACTTAACAACCCTCCTATGAGCCGAGCTCAACTTGAGGTGGAGAAAGCTCAACATCTTAGGTCGAACTAAACTCGACCGAAGGTGGAGGAAGACTCAACAGCTCTAGTCGAGCTGAACTTGACCTGAGGTGGGGAACGAACCTTTCCCCCCTCCTGTGAGTCGAGCTCAATTAGAGGTGGAGAAGGCTTAACACCTCCGGTCAAGCCAGACTTGACCTGAGGTGGAGGAAAACTAAACACCTCTGGTCGAGCAGAATTCGGCCTGAGGTGGAAGGCGAGAAATCCACACCTACCAGGGAGCCGAGCTCACCTGGAGGGGGAGAAAACTTCACACCTACCAGGGAGCCGAGCTCACCTAGAGGGGGAGGGAACTCTACACCTACCTGGGAGCCGAGCTCACCTGGAGGGGGAGGGAACTCCACATCTACCAGGGAGGCGAGCTCACCTGGAGGGGGAGGGAACTCCACACCTACCAGGGAGGCGAGCTCACCTGGAGGGGGAGGAAACTCCACACCTACCAGGGAGCCGAGCTCACTTGGAGGGGGAGGGAACTCCACATCTACCAGGGAGCCGAGCTCACCTGGAGGGGGAGGGAACTCCACACCTACCAGGGAGCCGAGCTCACCTGGAGGGGGAGGGAACTCCACACCTACCAGGGAGCCGAGCTCACCTGGAGGGGGAGGGAACTCCACACCTACCTGGGAGTCGAGCTCACCTGGAGGGGGAGGGAACTCCACACCTACCAGGGAGCCGAGCTCACCTGGAGGGGGAGGGAACTCCACATCTACCAGGGAGCCGAGTTCACCTGGAGGGGGAAGGAACTCCACACCTACCAAGGAGCCGAGCTCACCTGGAGGGGGAGGGAACTCCACACCTACCAGGGAGCCGAGCTCACCTGGAGGGGGAGGGAACTCCACACCTACCAGGGAGCCGAGCTCACCTGGAGGGGGAGGGAACTCCACATCTACCAGGGAGCCGAGCTCACCTAGAGGGGGAGGGAACTCCACACCTACCAGGGTGCCGAGCTCACCTGGAGGGGGAGGGAACTCCACATCTACCAGGGAGCCGAGCTCACCTGGAGGGGGAGGGAACTCCACACCTACCAGGGAGCCGAGCTCACCTGGATGGGGAGGGAACTCCACACCTACCAGGGAGCCGAGCTCACCTGGAGGGGGAGGGAACTCCACACATACCAGGGAGCCGAGCTCACCTGGAGGGGGAGGGAACTCCACACCTACCAGGGAGCCGAGCTCACCTGGAGGGGGAGGAAACTCCACACCTACTAGGGAGCCGAGCTCACCTGGAGGGGGAGGGAACTCCACACCTACCACGGAGCCGAGCTCACCTGGAGGGGGAGGGAACTCCACACCTACCAGGGAGCCGAGCTCACCTGGAGGGGGAGGGAACTCCACACCTACCAGGGAGCCGAGCTCACCTGGAGGGGGTGGGAACTCCACACCTACCAGGGAGCCGAGCTCACCTGGAGGGGGAGGGAACTCCACACCTACCAGGGAGCCGAGCTCACCTGGAGGGGGAGGGAACTCCACACCTACCAGGGAGCCGAGCTCACCTGGAGGGGGAGGGAACTCCACACCTACCAGGGAGCCGAGCTCACCTGGAGGGGGAGGGAACTCCACATTTACCAGGGAGCCGAGCTCACCTGGAGGGGGAGGGAACTCCACACTTACCAGGGAGCCGAGCTCACCTGGAGGGGGAGGGAACTCCACACCTACCAGGGAGCCGAGCTCACCTGGAGGGGGAGGGAACTCCACACCTACCAGGGAGCCGAGCTCACCTGGAGGGGGAGGGAACTCCACATCTACCAGGGAGCCGAGCTCACCTGGAGGGGGAGGAAACTCCACACCTACCAGGGAGCCGAGCTCACCTGGAGGGGGAGGGAACTCCACACCTACCAGGGAGCCGAGATCACCTGGAGGGGGAGGGAACTCCACACCTACCAGGGAGCCGAGCTCACCTGGAGGGGGAGGGAACTCCACACCTACCAGGGAGTCGAGCTCACTTGGAGGGGGAGGGAACTCCACACCTACCAGGGAGCCGAGATCACCTGGAGGGGGAGGGAACTCCACATTTACCAGGGAGCCGAGCTCACCTGGAGGGGGAGGGAACTCCACACCTACCAGGGAGCCAAGCTCACCTGGAGGGGGAGGGAACTCCACATCTACCAGGGAGCCGAGCTCACCTAGAGGGGGAGGGAACTCCACACCTACCAAGGAGCCGAGCTCACCTGAAGGGGGAGGGAACTCCACACCTACCAGGGAGCCGAGCTCACCTGGAGGGGGAGGGTACTCCACATCTACCAGGGAGCCGAGCTCACCTAGAGGGGGAGGGAACTCCACACCTACCAGGGAGCCGAGCTCACTTGGAGGGGGAGGGAACTCCACACCTACCAGGGAGCCGAGCTCACCTGTAGGGTGGAGGGAACTCAACACTTTCCCGAACTATCCGGGGGCGGAGAACCAGTTCACGTCCCAGGTGCTTACCCTCACCGAGGGACGGAGGGATTCAACCATCTTACCAAACCGATCGTCCTTATTGAAATCTTACCTGTCGCGAGCCAACCCGATGAACCTCCCAACTGTCGGCATGACTGAGCCTGGAGAATGGTCTATAGTCAGGGATCTTACCGATTGGAGGCGGAAGTACCCGTCCGCGTCCTAGGTTCTTACCTTCACCTAGAGGCAGAGGAACTCAACGCCTTCCCAACCTGACTGGAGGTGGAAGTACCCATCCACGTCCTAGGGGCTTAGCTCACCTGGATGCAGAGGAACTCAACGCCTTCCCAATTTAATTGGAGACGAAAGTACCCATCCACGTCCTAGGGGCCCAGCCTACATGGAGGTAGAGGAACTCAATGCCTTCCCAATCCGACTGGAGGTGGAAGTACCCATCCACGTCCTAGGGGCTTAGCTCACCTGGATGCAGAGGAACTCAACGCCTTCCCAATCCAATTGGAGGCGGAAGTACCCATCCACGTCCTAGGGGCCTAGCCTACCTGGAGGTAGAGGAACTCAACGCCTTCCCAGTCCAGCTACCAAGTAGCGAGTCGACCCGATGAGCCTCCCATCTGCCGGCATGACTGAGCCCGGGAGAATGGTCTCTAGTCAAGGATCTTACCGATTGGAGGCGGAAGTACCCGTCCGCGTCCTAGGTGCTTACCTTCACCTGGAGGCAGAGGAACTCAACGCCTTACCAACCTGACTGGAGTTGGAAGTACCCATCCACGTCCTAGGGGCTCAGCTCACCTGGATGCAGAGGAACTCAACGCCTTCCCAATCCAATTGGAGGCGGAAGTACCCATCCACGTCCTAGGGGCCTAGCTTACCTGGAGGTAGAGGAACTCAACGCCTTCCCAGTCCAGCTACCAAGTAGCGAGTCGACCCGATGAGCCTCCCATCTGCCGGCATGACTGAGCCCGGAAGAATGGTCTCTAGTCGGGGATCTTACCGATCGGAGGTGGAAGTACCCGCCTGCGTCCTAGGTGCTTACCTTCACCTGGAGGCAGAGGAACTCAACGCCTTCCCGATCTGACTGGAGGTGGAAGTACCCATCCGCATCCTAGGTGCTTACCTTCACCTAGAGGCGGAGGAACTCAACGCCTTCCCAGTCCACTTAGTCAAGGCGTTACCTGAAACCTCTTCATTCATCGTCGAGGAGCTACCTGCTTATTACAATGCGCCCCTCTGGGCCTACTTGGTCACATGCACCTTGACCATCTCTTTCATCATATCGTCCACTTTCTCTGTCTTCTCATTCCTTTCCTTTCTCCTGGTCCTTCCTGCTTCCCTGGTCAACCTGCAGGTGGGAGACTTGCCTCTGGAACCGATCTGCGTAGCTTCCTAGCGTCTCCCCGTGCTTTTGTTGAATCAGGAACAGGGACTACGCCCCCTTCCTGGTGAGACGGAGGCATCATCTCTGTCCCCTCACTCGGGGCAGCTGGCCCCAGGAGAGCTGTTGAAGAGCGCTTGCGCTTGGAGGCCCAAGCCCTCCTCCGAGGCTGGCCAGGTGTTGGCGATGCCGACCACTTGCCCTGAGGGAGGAGTGCGACCCGCAAGACTTCCTGGATTGCCTTCCTGAACTCCTCGAAGTCATCTTTCTTCACGCACTCGCCGACAGGGGTGAGTCCCCCAGCTCATCGCTTCCAGCCATGAGACTTGCCCAGAGCTTTCCGAACTAGCTGCTTCCACGCTCACCGCACCATAATGTTGAAACCAGTAACCCAGTTTCGACGTTCGCAAGGGGGATGCAGCTAACCCTTACTTGACCTGAGCGAGACCCGTGACCAGTCACTAAGAACCAAAGAACCTTGCCCTTAAAGAACTCCTAAGTCCACGAACGGACCCTTAAGCTGCAGCGTGGAGGTCCCACCACATACCCGGAAGATCTTAGAGCGCTTCCCCTCCAAAGCCAATGCTGAGCCTGGGCACCCTGGAGAGCACTAAGAACCACCTCACCGTCAACCTTCGATGACAAGGGGAGGGGGTGCTTGCTCACAAGACCACGCGAGGGAGGGGGTAGGAACCAACCCTTCACAAGGTGCCCATGGGGGTCTATTTATAGACTTTCCCAAAAATGGACTGCGAATAGCCAAAGTCAGACTGTGAATAGCCAGAAGCCCCCCAAAGGGAGGAAAAGGGCGAGTGGGGTGCTGCCCCCACTCGCCCCCTCAAGAGAGGTCGGGCGAGAGGGGTGCTGCCCCCACTCGCCCCCTTAAGAGAGGTCGGGCGAGAGGGGTGCTGCCCCCACTCGCCCCCTTAAGAGAGGTCGGGCGAGTGGGGTACTGCCCCCACTCGCCCTCCTTTAGGAGAGGTTGGGCGAGTGGGGGCTGCCCCCACTCGCCCCCTCAAGGGATCGGGCGAGTGGGGGGCTGCCCCCACTCGCCCCCTCAAGGGATCGGGCGAGTGGGGGGCTGCCCCCACTCGCCCCCTTAAGGGATCGGGCAAGTGGGGGGGGGGGGGGGGGGGGGGCTGCCCCCACTCGCCCCTCAAAGAGGGGGGATGGGCGAGTGGGGGGCTGCCCCCACTCGCCCCCCAAAGAGGGGGAATGGGCGAGTGGGGGGCTGCCCCCACTCGCCCCCCAAAGAGGGGGAATGGCCGAGTGGGGGGCTATCCCCACTTGCCTTGCCAAGCCTTTTTTTTCCCTCCCTCGGGTCATTCCCTAGCCTTACTTGGTCTTGGTCGCTTCCGAGAGGTCGACCTGCTCATCTCGGTCACCTTAACCTTCGGTTTGGTTTGGCGCGTCGCGGTCACTCTCCCTACCACGACCTCATCTGCGTCGGGTCGCACTGACTCGAAAAATATGAGGGTTGTACACTGCTCATTTACTGCTCTTTTATGTTGCACCTTTTATACTGCTCTTACTTGTATAATTAATATAGTCATAGAATTGCCTATGATGTTGCTCTTAGAATAATAACTGTTATGATAATGGTAACACCGACTTGTCACTTGCTTGGTTAGATATATATACTGCTTATATTGTAGCCTTCTTTTCCATCCTCCTGCCCGGTGCCTAGGAGTCGCTGGGGGAGCGGATGCCGAAACCGCTTAGTCTTTTTGACTAACGGTCGTCGTACCACATCATTTTAGGAGCTTGAGCAGCTAGAGCAGCAGTACCCCGCGTATGAGGACCGCCATGTCAAGGAGATAGGGTCTGACATGATGATGCAACACATCCCGACTCCTCCTGTAGCATATGTGAAATTTTGAGTGCTTCCGTATCTTTGTCTTGTACTTTATATATATTGGACATGTACCAGACGTTATTGTTACTTTTCTTATTGTGGACTACTATTATATTAATGTGATGTGAACTTATACTTAATTTGATATGTTTTATGTGGTTGGCCTGTGTTCAATGAAATTGTTGGCAGGATAGGCTTCTTGTAGTGGGTTTTAGCCAGTGAGCTTGCTCTACCGCAAGATGACTGTTCTGGCATAAGACTCTCCTCGGTCGTGCCCAATTTCTAAGAGGCGGAGGTTTACACCTGATCCATTGCGGTGTCGCAGGACTGTCGTTGTCTGGCTCCATCTCAGCCGATGGATCCGCTTTATGATCAATGCAGATTGGTGTATATATAGCAAACATCTCTTGGATTGTTTTGAGGTCGATATTTAGCTCAAATTGAAAAACTTTGAACATAAAATTGTAGCCCACTTTAATATCCGTCCTCAATAAAGAATTGTGATTTTATGAAATGATTTCTTATTTTTAATAATTTAAACAGTGCATTGTAGGTCCTTAGAATTATAATTTTTTAATAATTATGGTAGCATGATAAGGGCATTGTATGCCCTCCATTAAAGTTTTAAGATTTTTAAAGTTGGTCTATTATTTTAATAATTTTAAAATATGACAAAATTTGTGATTTTAAATTATAGAGGATTTTTTTGTCACTAGAGGTGATTTAAATCCGCTATAAAATTTTGATAATTTTACAAGTTGGCTTCTACTTTAAATGATTTAAAATAGGACAAATCCCGTAAAATAAAATAACAGGGGATCGCTTATTTTACGGGAAGTTAATGTGGGCAGCCCTAAACTCAAGTTGCTCGACTTTTTATTTCAGATTTGCCTATAATTTAGAGTTGACCTGGAGGTGGAGCGTTCCTTCGAGGTCAACCCTAAATGATGCCGAACTGGCCATCACTATCAAACAGAGCTAACAAGTTCGATGTTTTGGCTTTTATTTCATATTCACATATAATTTAGAGTTGATCTGAAGGTAGGGCGTTCCTTCGAGGTCAACCCTAAATAGTGTCGAACTGGCCGTCACTATCGAGCAGAGCGGACAAGTTCGATGTTTTGGCTTTTAATTCAGATTTTCCTATAATTTATAGTTGACCAAAAGGTGGGGCCCCTAAATAGTGTTGAAGCCGACACTCTTGAGCAGAGCGGACAAGTTCGATGTTTTAGCTTTTATTTCAAATTCGCATATAATTTAGAGTTGACCTGGAAGTGGGATGTTCCATTGAGATCAACCCTAAATAGTGCCGAAAACTAGCTGTCGCTCTTGAGCATAGCGGACAAGTTCGATGTTTTGACTTTTAATTCAGATTTGCCTATAATTTAGAATTGACCTGAAGACGAGGCATTCTTTCGAGGTCAACCCTAAATAGTGTCGAACTAGCAAGTCTAGCTGTCGCTCTTGAGCATAGCGGACAAGTTCGATGTTTTAGCTTTTATTTCAGATACGCATATAATTTAGAGTTGACCTAGAGGTGGGGCGTTCCTTCGAGGTCAACCCTAAATAGTGCTGAACTGACCACGATAGATCCCCCGCGCGCGCGAGAGTGCATGAGGGAATGATCCCATGCGCAAGGACGTGCGGGAGTGATCCCGCGCACGAGCGCACAAAAGTGAACACACGCGCGCGTGCATGCACGATTGGTGTCGCGCCGGCCGCGCCGGCCGGGGTTGCGCTGGCCGCGCGACCGGTGTTCCGCAAGCCGCACAGGGGGTGCCACAAAGGACACGCGGAGGGTATGGTGCAGGTGCGCTGCCTGTGCCGATGCCGCGCGTCAACACGGCGGATGACATGTGGGCGTGCGGGTGCGCGACCTGCGCCATGCAGGTGGTGCCGCACGGGCGGTTTGAGTGGGCGGTTGTTTCCCTCTCCACTTGGGGAGTGGGGTTCTCCCCACTAAGGGAGTGGGGTTATCCCCTCCCCATGATTGTTGTTTTTCCTATTCCCACCCCTTATCTATAAATTCATTCGGGGGACCCTATCAAGGATAAAATACGGATCTGGGCATGATTTTTCATAATGTTAAAGTACATAGTTTAGCATTTAACATAATTTTAGGAGCATTTAATATTATCCAGTGTTTTTAGGTACTTCAAATATAATTTTCCCATGAATATTCAAACATTTTGAGATATAATTTATACTTGAATATAAGCGAGCTCTCACTTTGTCTCTCCTATTTTGAAAATCTGAACTCTATGATTGTGGGGTTTGAATGTTGCATTGAGTGGGTGCTTGGAAAGTTATTAATTACTTTTTGTATCAATACTTTTGCGAATGAACTTATCGTTCTTAGATGATGAACTCAAGATAGGGTCGTGTTATTCTTGTTCTCTGGAATAGTCGAATATCAATGGGGGCGGTATTGTCAGAGATGTTGGGATGTGATTCACATCCGATGCGAAGAAAATCACAAGACTTGCGTGTAACAAGTTCGTGACACGTGCTGTAATTGTTATTTTCTTTCCTCGTGACTCATGCGGCCACTCGGAGTCAAGTTTGCCGCGATACGGAATCTTGATCTGGCATCAAGATAAAGAAAAATAAATAAAATTATATATATATATATATATATCTTTATTATATAAGGGAATATAACATTCTTCATACTCTTATCGTACTTTCATTTTTCACCATTGGATCTCTCAATAAAAAATATTATTTTGAAAGAGAGGAGAGAGGGAGAGGGGGAGAGAGAAAGAGTGGAGAGAGGGGAAGAGAGTGCCGGAGAGAGGGAAAGAGAGAGAGGGAGGGAGAGCGAAAAAAATAATCTTTTAAGTATATACGTTTTTTTTTACAAAATAAATATTATAATATTGATGTATATTTTTTATGGTCATTTCGAGTACACATATGTATATGTTACGGGCGCAGCCCACAAACGCATCAAACACGGGCGAAGCCCGTGCGGAGGCGGGCGAAGCCCGCCTGAATGCGGCCAAAGGCCGCCCGACAGCATCGCGCCGAGGGCGGGCGAAGCCCGCCGTCGCCGACCGGGTACTGTCGCGCTTGGCCGTAGAGGCGGAGCCCCGTGTCAGGCACTCGTGTGTATATATATATGTATATATATATATATGTATATATGTATATGTATATATGTATAAGTATATATGTATATCTATACTATATTAAAAAGAAATATCATTTTAGGTTCTATGGCAAGGAAAATAAGGAATTCGTGGCAAGGAAAATGAGACAAAATCGTATCACGTCCGTCCATCCATATCTACGATCAAAATGCTCGGCGGATTATAAAACACCCGTCTCGGCAAAAACATAACGCCGCACGAAGCGTTCCACCCCACACCAAAACCTCCCCCCACGACAGCCTCTCCACACGGCATCCCTCTCGCCATTTGCGCGAAATCCCTCTAGCCATTTCCACGTCGGGATCCCTCCTCTCAATCAAGCAATATCGTCCCTGATTCATTCTCCTCAGCCACGCACACCGTCTTCGGCATCGCCTTCTCGGATCGGGGCTACCTCTTCTTCAACGCTTCCCATCTTCTCCCCTGCGACAGTGATCCCTCTTGCACTAAGGTGAGTTCAGCGATCTATTCCTACCTATGGACCATTCCAGATCTCAAATGTTATTACATTCTTCACTGATTCTCACTCACATTTCAGACGTTCTTTCTCAGATCAATGATGTTCCAGTTTTTATACATTGCAGTTTGTTATCTTTGGTGAGATCGACAAGCAGCAACTCTTCTAAACCAACAGAATCTCTCCTCCATTCGATTTCCTGCAACAAATAGTTTGCGATGCATACTCTGGAAGATTGTTTCCTGTTTCAGATTTGGAATGATTTCTGAAGGAGGTATTAATCAGGTTTTATTTTTGGGTTTATTCCATTTATAATAAGTGGATCCAGGTCTGATGGTTCATAGAAAATAGTTATTGCAAGGAGTCATTTTTTCCCTCTTAATATTGGCAGTGTTATTGCAAGGAGTCGTTTTTTTCCCTCTTAATATTGTCTGTAAACCCCTTCCCTTGCATCAGAATATGTTTTGGAAGTTACCTCTACTAATACATGTATGATCTTTTCAATAAATTTTCTGTATCCAGTCTAATTCCTTTCTCTTTGTAGAGGTCATATTTAGAACTGCAGTTACCTTTACTAATACATGGATGCGTTTTCATTAAATTGCGAGGCTGTTTTATTATGGTTTTAGAATGTTCTCTCCCTCCTATTTCACTGTTTGTATTGCTGTCCTGAAGGGAATTTTGAAAAAAAAAACTTTCAAACAATGGTTGAATTTGACAAGTTTATTCCAATAAAACAGTGAAAAAAAAACATAGCAATCACCACTGAAATGCGATCAAAAATCAGGCATCATTTTTAAATTTTTCTAATTTTTTAGGTACTGCAACTCTGCTTCTAATATCCTGTGCAAGTTGGTATCACATTGATGAGTTTACAACAAGATAGTTTTTTCCGGATCATTCGATTCAATGTATATATTACTTTGTTGCATCTTCCTCAATGAATGCTGCGTCCAATTACAAAATTATATCATGTGCAAGTTGGTATCGCATTGATGAGTTTACAACAAGATAGTTTTTTTCGGATCATTCGATTCAATGTATATATTACTTTGTTGCATCTTCCTCAATGAATGCTGTGTCCAATTACAAAATTATCCTCCACTAAAACAATCAACACACAACAATATATCCCCTCTCATGTTAGTGTTTTCTTCATACTATCTATTCTACATGTTTTCTTTACTGATCTGCACTTCTTTTTATGTTTTTTCAGCATTTTATTCGCCTGGGTTTTTCAGCATTTTACTTGAGCAACCCCTCTTCAATCGTAAGCAAAGGTTCAGCCTTCTTCTAACTCCAATATTGCTCTAAAAAGTCATTACTATATAATCTGTTAACAATTTATAATGGTAGGATGGTTTGTCATCATTCTTTAATATAGATTGGTTCTTTTTTTAATCTGGGTGCAGATTGTCCGATGTTGCGCACAGAGTGGTCTGCTATTAGCAAAAAAACATACATTTATATCTTATCCGCAAGGTAATCAATTTTGTCAGAATATAAATTGTATAAGGGTGCTTCGAGGTATTAGTCAATTATTGGCTAAGCGAAGCATGTTAGTCTCTGTGATGAATGTTTATAGAGCTGCTCCGTAGTATTGGCCGGTAGAGGGTCAAGCGGAGCAAAAAAAGTTACTGTAAAATTTACTTTATTTGCATTCCTTAATTTTTCGTTAATGTGATTCGATGAAAAATGACAACTTGAAATGAAATGGAGTTGTCATTGCCAAAAAATCTGAAATGCATATTAATATTTGTACGCCATTTGATGTCTTGCGGTTATAGATGTCAAGTAAGGCCCAACTACAAGCACGTGCTGAAAGAAGACGTGAACTTTGTGATCATCGCGCGGCACTCCAAGCCGAAGCTGGTGAGACAAATACAAGCAGCTTGATGCGTGAAATATATCTCCCAAGAGGACGGCCACGAACATATGCATCAACTCAGGACCGACGAACATCAACAAATGCCCGACGAAGAGAAGCCCGACGAATGCAAAGACTAATAGAAATAACAACTTCCGCTCAGTTACAACCTCAAGATGAACCAACCAATCCAATGAGTACTGGAGAAGAGGGTCACCATACACAACAACAACCAGTAAACATGCCTACAATCCCCCCAGGTATTAACCTTTATGCAAGATAATTTTTTCTTTATATTTATAAACATTTAAAAAAAACATGTAATAGAGCGTGGAGACACAAACACCATCGACTTACCACCTGAAACAAATCGCCCAAGAGGAAGGCCACGAGTATATGCATCGACTCAAGACCGACGTAATGCAACAAATGCAAGAGGAAGAGAAGGCCGACGAACGCAAAGACTAATGGAAACTGAGAATTCCAACCTGTTACAAAACCAAGATGGGCAACCTACTTCGACACGTACTGGAGAGAACAATCAAAATACACAACAACAAACAGGAAACACACTTACAAATAATCGTCGCCGTAGAAGACAAACACACAATCATATACAAACTCAGCGAAGAAGTACACGTCTTCAAGAACAGCGAACTGCTCCGGCGCAATATCAAATGATGGAGTTGGCTGACACTTCAACGAATCCCGAAGGTCAATTAACCAGTTCAACAACAACAACAAATACAGCCAATATGGAGAGGCCCCCAGGATCGTCAAGAATTCAAGGTAATCTCCATTATGAAAGTGTAAAACTATCACTAAGAACTTCTACTCATGGTCTTTGCATAATAACCTCTCCATTTTAATGTACAGGCAACAATACTATTCGAAGAACCACAACTCATTTCTCAGCGAGAAATTGTTACCCGGCAAATAATGTGCCTGCAGTTACAATATGTCCCTCTACTTTTTGCCCACATTGTCATGCTAAGCTTTTTCACGCAGAAACAACTACTCTATGCTGCAAAGGAGGTTTGATTGATCTACCAAATATTCCAGCACCCCCCGAGCTACTAGAACTATACAGTTCTCAAACTACTGAAGCACGCAATTTTAGACAGAATATACGTGCTTACAACCATGTTTTTTCCTTCACATCCACGGGAGTAACATTTGATGACAATATGCCAACATTTAATCAGGGTATCTACACTTTTAGAGCGCATGGTGCAATTTATCATAAAATTGGTTCCCTCCTACCAGAACATGGTGCACGCCCGCGTTACTTGCAAATGTTCATTTACGACACAGAGCACGAATTGAAGAATAGGTTGCAAGAAAGCCCCAGTCTCCATATACCGACGCTTGAAAAGATCTCCTCAATACTAAATGCGGAAAATCATTTCGTACAAACATTAAGACAACTTGCAAAACAACCGAACCTTCAACAATGTAGATTATTAATTAAAGAAAAGCCATCATTTGAGCGTCAATACTTACTCCCAACGACATCACAAGTCGCAGCGATATTAGTGGGGGATGATGACTTTATGGAAGCCAATGATAGAAACATAATCATTGAAACGACTTCAGGCATGCTATTAACAATAAAGGAGTACTCTGGCTACTACGATCCTTTATAATACCCATTGCTACTACCGCACGGATCATACGGCTGGCAAGGAGACGAACTAATTGGCCGTGCAGATCGAACTAGCTGTTGCGACTACTACTCATACATGTTACAGGTTGGTTAAAATTTATAACAAAGATTATATGCATTCAATAACTTACTATAAATTGCTAATAGCCTTCATGCATGCAGCAACGCGAAGACACACCGTCCATACTACACCGTGCTGGGCGTTTGCTACAACAATACATTGTTGACATGTACATTAAAATCGAAACACAGAAACTTCGCTGGATTCAGTCACACCAGAGTGACATTAGGGCTGAGGTTTATCAGGGTCTACAAGATTGCTTACATAGCGACGAACATGATGCAGGTATATTTATACTACATAGATGTTGCAATAAACTGCAGAGCTTAAATTATAAATGTGCATGTAAACTCTTTACAGGTAATGAGGGACGTAGAACAATCTTACCATCGTCCTTTATTGGAAGCCCTAGAGATATGTATCAAAGGTATCAGGATGCTATGGCAGTTGTGCGAAATAACGGTAAGCCAGATATTTTCCTAACAATGACGTGCAATCCGTCATGGCCAGAGATAACTGCTAAGCTTTCAAATGGACAAACGCCTCAAGATCGACCAGATTTAATCTCTAGAATTTTTCATGCAAAACTAGAATGTTTAAAAGATGATGTTTTCAATAAAGGCGTCCTCGGTAGAGTTGTCGCACACGTCCACGTGGTTGAATTTCAAAAGCGTGGACTACCGCATGCACACATGCTCTTTATTTTCAATGAGCACGATAAGTTAAACAGTCCAGACGATTATGACGGCGTCGTAAGAGCAGAAATACCAATACAATCTGTAGAACCCGAATTTTACAGTGCGGTACTTAAACATATGATTCACGGACCGTGCGGAAGATTGCGGCCGAATGCGCAATGCATGAAAAATAATGTCTGCAAAAAATATTTCCCAAAACCTTTCTCTGAATGCACAACATATGGAATTGACTCATACCCCCTATACCGCCGCCAAGATGATGACAGGATAATAACTTTGGGGCGTGATGACAATTTGGTGGTCGATAATGGGTGGGTTGTTCCGTACAACCCATGGCTTCTTCTAAAATATGATTGTCACATAAAAGTGGAAATATGCAGTAGCATTAAGAGCATAAAATACTTATACAAGTATGTTTACAAGGGTCCCGATTGGGTTGCGTTCGAGGTGAGATCGGGTCAGAACTACGACGAAGTTAGTAAATACGTGGACGGCCGATGGATTTGCCCGTCAGAGGCTTCATGGAAATTGTTCTAATATCATATGTACCAAACATATCCTTCAGTCGTGAGATTACAAATACAACTGCCAAATCAGCATCAAGTTCGGTTTCAGGCGAACCAGTCTATTGAAAATGTGCTCGCTAATGAGCGTAACTCACGAACAATGCTAACAGAGTTTTTCAAAATATACAACGAGGGACTTGAAGCAGAACAATATTTATATGTTGATTTTGCAAAACACTATCGATGGATCATACCTTCAAAAAATGGATAAAAAGAGCTCGAAATCGATTGGTTGTTGGTCGCATATATGCTGTATCACCAACTGAGGGCGAGCGCTTCTACTTACGACTTCTACTTAATCACATCCCAGCACCAACATCATTTGGTTACCTATACACTGTCAATGGTCATCGTTGTGCCACATTCAAAGAAGCTGCTGAGCTACAAGGGTGCTTGAAGAAGACAATAGCATCCGAGAATGCCTACCAGAAGCTAGAAATTTCAGAATGCCGTCAGCACTTCAGAGATTATTTACAACAATATTGTTGTATTGTCAGCCAACTGGGGTAAGAACCCTATGGGATGAAAACCACGCAGCGATGATCGAGGATTATGGCAGCACCAGCCCAACAAATAATGATTTTTTAGTTAACAGATTACTTTGCGATTTAAATATTATTTTGGAGCAGTATAACAAGAGCACAAAAGATTTCGACTTGCCAAGATTAAGCGATGGCATACAATACTCATTTGACTTGCCAAGTTTGATTGACAACGAACTATCAATTCCAATATCAGCAGTGGATTTAAACTCAACAGCATTCCTAAATCATGGACAACAAACACCATACAATATTATATGTACTTGCATAAGAGAAGGAAACTGAGCTACTTTCTTCGTTGACGGCCCCAGTGGAACCGGTAAAACTTTTCTCTACCGCTCTATATTAGCGACTTTTCGTAATGAAGGTCGTATTGTGATTGCAACTGCCACTTCCGGAATAGCAGCAAATTTACTTCCAGGTGGCTGCATTGCTCACTCCCGATTCAAAATACCGATTAAACTCGAGAACGTACTAAATTGCGGTTTCAGTAAACAATCCGATATTCGTAAATTAGTCGAGATTGCATATGCAATTATTTGGGACGAGGCACCAATGACTCACAGAAAAACTTTCGAAATTCTCGATCGTACATTGCGAGATGTGCTAGAAATAGACAAGCCTTTTGATGGGAAGGTTCTTATTATGGGAGGTGATTTCAGACAGGTAACACCCGTTGTCGTAAATGGCACAAGACTGGAAATAATTTGTTCAAGCATCGTTGAGTCTTATTTATGGTCAGATGTCAGGTTGCTTAAACCAAACGAAAATATGAGGGCACGCAATGACGTTCAATTTGCTGAATTCTTGCTCAGGGTTGACGATGGTGAGGAGCCAACAACAGAAAATGACATGATTCAGCTTCTCGACTCAATTGTAATCCCTTGGGAAGGAGAGCACTCAATTCAACATTTAATAAATTTTGTATTCCCTGATATGCAAAATTACAGTGTCAGCAACAACAACATCGAGTATTTAGAGACCAGAGCCCTAATAACTCAATTGAATGAAGACGTTAACAAGTTAAACGAAAGCTGCATGCTTCTGTTCCCAGGGGAAAGCACAACGTACTACTCTTTCGACTCTGTTTCTGACGATAACCATAACTTATATCTTCCAGGGTTTTTAAACTCCATTAATCCTGGTAATCTACCCCCACACAAGTTAACATTAAAGCGCGGATGTCCCATTATGCTGCTCCGAAATATAGATCCAAAAATTAGATTGTGCAATGACACAAGACTAATATGTCGTAGGTTTGCAAGAAATATCATTGAAGCAACTATATTGGTTGGGCAATTCAAGGGTCTTCGAGTTTTTATTCCACGCATACCGCTTAAGAGTGCAGAAGATATGAAAATGCCATTTGAGCTAATGAGGAAACAATTTCCGGTAAGATTGAGTTTCGCATTGACAATTAACAAATCCCAAGGCCAAACAATTGGAAATGTAGGAATCTATCTTCCAAATGACGTATTCAGTCATGGCCAATTATACGTTGCTTTATCACGAGGGGTTTCAGCACAGACCACAAGAGTTTTAGTAAAAAATCATGCAATCGAGGGACATGAGGGTGTGCACACAAAGAACGTGGTTTTCAAAGAGATATTTGCACGAGTAGATTCGAATCACACACCTTGAAAGGTATGACATCAGATTCAACCTAACAATATTTAGGTTCATACATTCTTTTACTAATTCTATCTTTACACATCTAATTATTTATATTCTATGCTGTCAGCATTGCAAAAAGAAAAGAATGATGACAAAATCTACATGTGTCATGATTCAGTCAAGACTGAACGATGGATGTACGTCTTCCGTGACTATTTGATTTTAAAAGGAAGATTCATACCAAAGTCATACACCATGATAACTTCATATGAAGAACTCCATAAGTATGGACTCAATGGTATGTATTTGGTTTTCAAAAATTATTTTCACTCTGTTTTTAAATATATTTGACTAATATTACTATATATTATGCATACTATTTTTAATTATTTAAATTTCTTTGTTTCAGGCGTTGCACCGCAATTTATAAAGCCTTCAGTCAATTTTATTAAAGGTTCACTGCGCATATTAGGAGAGATTGAAAATGACTACGGTAAAACTAATGTACAATTAGCTAACCTCATCGCTCAAACCTACTGGTCAAAAATTACGCATGTAACCAGAGATTGAAGATGTACATGGTTACATGACTACAAATCGGGCAGTGGTGAGATTTTATATTACTTTTTTATTACATGGTTAACTTAAAATATTTGATTCTATTCTGTTATATAATGTTGCTCTCATTACATACTTTGCGTCCACGATGATTTTTAGTCCCACGATGAATGATGCTATTACGACAAATGATGCCACGATGATTTTTGGTCCCATGATGAATGTCGCCACCACACCGAATGTCGCCACCACGCCGAATGTCGCCCCACGCCGAATGTCGCCCCCACGACGAATGTCGCCCCCACGACGAATATCGCCCCCACGACGAATGTCGCCTTGCATAGGGCCGGAGGCCCGTGCCTGTCACTCGTATTTTATAAAGAAATACTTAAAGGATCATTGAAGCTGAATTATATCCATTCATCAAATAATAGCCACATGATCAGCGCTCCTCGTCCGTCCGATCAAAACCCCTAACCCACGGTTTCTTAAAACACCTAACCCTCTCCTCGATCAATCCCGATCTGCCTTGCTCTCAAGTGCGAAGGCGAGAAAGCCATGCCCTCTAGATCGCCGATACCATCGTCCTCTGTCGGCATTCCTCATCCCTGCTCGGTATCATGGCCTTTGATGATGGGGTAACTCACCTCCGCGGAGATACTCCTTCACACGATCGTCTATCCAGCATCATCGATCCTACAGTTCTTCGACCCAATGCTGGAGACGGCGCATCATCGATCCAGCCACGATCTACTGCTCTATAACACCATCTAGGTATTCCTACATTCCAAAGGGCTTTCTCCACTTCCTCTTCTTCCTTCGATATTTCCTCTTCGTTCATCTTCCTCGTCGTCGCCCTGTGCTTGACGACCACTTCAAGGACTTCAGCTCCACATCGCTGACCTGTAGCATTTCACGCACATCACCTACTTCGACAGTCCACGGTGACATGCACCTCTGATCGACAGTGGCTTCACATTTCCACGCATGTACTTTAGTCTCGAAATTACACACCTGGCTCTTGCGCTCCTACCAGACGGATTTTGCTTCAGATTTTGGGACAAGGTAACCTGTAACCTCATCCTTCCTCAATACGTGTTCTCTAACATTTAAAATAATTTCCGATATTTTTCTACAAATTGCCGGCTTACTGTGAATTCTCCATGTGCTTAATGGGTGAGGATGATTCAATATAGTAGTGTTTAATGAGAGGGATTTATCACGTAATTGTCAATGCACGACAACCTAAGAGAGCATTTTAAAATAGTGAGGCTGAAAATTGGTGAGGATGATTCAATATAGTAGTGTATTTTTGGATAGAGAAGCCCCAAGACAAAACA
Source organism: Dactylorhiza incarnata (assembly GCA_033032865.1). Classification (NCBI taxonomy): domain Eukaryota; kingdom Viridiplantae; phylum Streptophyta; class Magnoliopsida; order Asparagales; family Orchidaceae; genus Dactylorhiza; species Dactylorhiza incarnata. The sequence goes on along the minus strand of JAWHQI010000133.1, from coordinate 3,139,752 downwards.
CAAGACAATAATTCTACATAGTAGAAAAGAGGCTCTAAGCTACATCCCTGTTAAAGCATGAGTTGTCCTTGAGTAAGAAGTGCCACAGAGATGGTACTATTATGACATTCAGTAAAACTTCAAAGAGATGCAATGGACTATTTGTAGTTTGAATAATATAATGGACATTAATCGCCATTGATAATCATATTTGGTGGCAATTGAGAGCTGAGAAATGATAACCTTCAGAAACCTACAGAGTATTGAAAGGTAAATGTGCACATCAGGTGGGCTGAACCACTTAGAGTTTATTAAATCTGAATTAATTATTTTGATAAAGTGATTAAATATATAAAAGTCTCATAATTTGTATCAACCTTATTTAGAAGCAGATTCTTAGTCACTACGTGGAATCTTGGGAAACCATGAATCCACTGGCCTGGAGAAGGTTCATGTGTCCTGTACATTCCAATCTGATGGAAGGTGTTGTCTTGCTTTTCCAAGCTCTTAGGGTATGACCATACTTGATTTCTATGATCAGTTGTTGTTTAAGCATCTGACTTCCTTTTTCTATTACCCCGACGATTGCTATGTTAATACTCTTGAACTTCACTTCAATGCTTCACTCTCTAATTCATGTTTCTATGGAAAATTTTATATACCTCTTAATGCATAAACATGAAGGCATTCTCATTCAGTTACCTGATTTGGGCAAAATTTGGCTGTTGCTACTCCTCACATTAACTCAGAAAGCACAAATCCACCAAATCTTGCTTCTTTAGGGCAATGAAGAAGAAGTTTTGGTTAAATGCTTATTTAGTCTTCAGCCCAATTAATGTTATAATGATACATAATGTTACTTTTGTAAATAATGTTAACATTATAAATAATCATGACTTTCACCAGAAAGTTGACATTTGCTATTAACATGACTCTCATGATACATTGTGCTGGGAGATATTTCAAAGTCTTGGTGTTCCATTTACCGATAGATATGGGGATACCAACTGTGTTAATCTCAGGTTCGATAAATGTAAACCGGTTAGATTTCTTCAGCATGGCTTTCTATTATGCATGCAGAAATTATGCTCTCTTCATTAATAGGGTATGATGATTGAATTAACAATTTGAAACATGGTGTAAAAATGTTCTGATTTAATTTATATTATGTTGATTAATTGGGTGAATATTGTTTTTGATCCATTTACATCAGCTTACAAATTTTCATTTTTTTAGTTCCAAACAAGATATTTATTTTACAAAATTTTCTTGATCCATTTACGCCGCCCCCGACAAATTATGCCGCCCTCGACGAATGACGCCGCCCCCGACGAATGATGCCGCCCCCGACGAATGACGCCGCACCTGACGAATGTCCCCTCCACCAACGAATGTTCCCTCACCCGCCTAATGTCCGCTGCCCCGCCTAATGTCCCCACCCCTGACGAATGCCCCTGCCCCCACTGAATGGCCCCTCCAACGTCGAATGTCCCTGCCCCCGCCGGATGTCCCTGCCCCTGCCGAATGTCGCCGCCCCCGCCGAATGTCACCGCAGAATTGCGTCGCCCCCATCGAATGTCGCCGCCCGCACAGGGTCCCCCGTGCACTGTCACTCGTGTGTATATATATATACATATATATACATCTATACTATATTAAAAAGAAATATCATTTTAGGTTCTATGACAAGGAAAATAAGGAATTCGTGGCAAGGAAAATGAGACAAAATCGTATCACGTCCATCCATATCTACGATCAAAATGCTCGGCGCATTATAAAACACCCGTCTCGGCAAAAACCTAACACCGCACGAAGCGTTCCACCCCATACCAAAACCTCCCCCCACGACAGCCTCTCCACACGGCATCCCTCTCGCCATTTGCGCGAAATCCCTCTAGCCATTTCCACGTCAGGATCCCTCCTCTCAATCAAGCAATATCGTCCCTGATTCATTCTCCTCAGCCACGCACACCGTCTTCGGCATCGCCTTCTCGGATCGGGGCTACCTCTTCTTCAACGCTTCCCATCTTCTCCCCTGCGACAGTGATCCCTCTTGCACTAAGGTGAGTTCAGCGATCTATTCCTACTTATGGACCATTCCAGATCTCTAATGTTATTACATTCTTCACTGATTCTCACTCACATTTCAGACGTTCTTTCTCAGATCTATAATGTTCCAGTTTTTATACATTGCAGTTTCAGTTACACTTTTTTATACATTGCAGTTTGTTATCTTTGGTGAGATCGACAAGCAGCAACTCTTCTAAACCAACGGAATCTCTCCTCCATTCGATTTCCTGCAGCAAATAGTTTGCGATGCATACTCTGGAAGATTGTTTCCTGTTTCAGATTTGGAATGATTTCTGAAGGAGGTATTAATCAGGTTTTATTTTTGGGTTTATTCCATTTATAATAAGTGGATCCAGGTCTGATGGTTCATAGAAAATAGTTATTGCAAGGAGTCATTTTTTCCCTCTTAATATTGGCAGTGTTATTGCAAGGAGTCGTGTTTTTCCCTCTTAATATTGCCTGTAAACCCCTTCCCTTGCATCAGAATATGTTTTGGAAGTTACCTCTACTAATACATGTATGATCTTTTCAGTAAATTTTCTGTATCCAGTCTAATTCCTTTCTCTTTGTAGAGGTCATATTTAGAACTGCAGTTACCTTTACTAATACATGGATGCTCTTTTCATTAAATTGCGAGGCTGTTTTATTATGGTTTTAGAATGTTCTCTCTCTCCTATTTCACTGTTTGTATTGCTGTCCTGAAGGGAATTTTGAAAAAAAAAACTTTCAAACAATGGTTGAATTTGACAAGTTTATTCCAATAAAACAGTGAAAAAAAGCATAGCAATCACCACTGAAATGCGATCAGAAATCAGGCATCATTTCTATATTTTTCTAATTTTTTAGGTACTGCAACTCTGCTTCTAATATCCTGTGCAAGTTGGTATCGCATTGATGAGTTTACAACAAGATAGTTTTTTCCGGATCATTCGATTCAATGTATATATTACTTTGTTGCATCTTCCTCAATGAATGCTGCGTCCAATTACAAAATTATATCCTGTGCAAGTTGGTATCGCATTGATGAGTTTACAACAAGATAGTTTTTTTTGGATCATTCGATTCAATGTATATATTACTTTGTTGCATCTTCCTCAATGAATGCTGCGTCCAATTACAAAATTATCCTCCACTAAAACAAACAACACAACAATATATCCCCTCTCATGTTAGTGTTTTCTTCATACTATCTATTCTACATGTTTTCTTTACTGATCTGCACTTCTTTTTATGTTTTTTCAGCATTTTATTCGCCTGGGTTTTTCAGCATTTTACTTGAGCAACCCCTCTTCAATCGTAAGCAAAGGTTCAACCTTCTTCTAACTCCAATATTGCTCCAAAAAGTCTATAATATATAATCTGTTAACAATTTATAATGGTAGGATGGTTTGTCATCATTCTTTAATATAGATTGGTTCTTTTTTTAATCTGGGTGCAGATTGTCCGATGTTGCGCACAGAGTGGTCTGCTACTAGCAAAAAGACATACATTTATATCTTATCCGCAAGGTAATCAATTTTGTCAGAATATAAATTGTATAAGGGTGCTTCGAGGTATTAGTCAATTAGTGGCTAAGCGAAGCATGTTAGTCTCTGTGATGAATGTTTATAGGGCTGCTCCGTAGTATTGGCCGGTAGAGGGTCAAGCGGAGCAAAAAAATTTACTGTAAAATTTACTCTATTTGCATTTCTTAATTTTCCGTTAATGTGATTTGATGAAAAATGACAACTTGAAATGAAATGGAATTGTCATTGCCAAAAAAATCTGAAATGCATATTAATATTTGTACGCCATTGGATGTCTTGCGGTTATAGATGCCAAGTAGGGCCCAACTACAAGCACGTGCTGAAAGAAGACGTGAACTTCATGATCATCGCGCGGCACTCCAAGCCGAAGCTGGTGAGACAAACACAAGCAGCTTGCTGCGTGAAATATATAGCCCAAGAGGACGGCCACGAACATATGCATCAACTCAGGACCGACGAACATCAACAAATGCACGACGAAGAGAAGCCCGACGAATGCAAAGACTAATAGAAATAACAACTTCCGCTCAGTTACAACCTTAAGATGAACCAACCACGTCGAATGTCGACCCCACGTCGAATGTCGCCCCCACGACGAATGTCGCCCCCCACGGCGAATGTCGCCCCCACGGCGAATGTCGCCCCCACGGCGAATGTCGCCCCCACGGCGAATGTCGCCCCCACGACGAATGTCGCCCCCACGACGAATGTCGCCTTGCATAGCGCCGGAGGCCCGTGCCTGTCACTCGTGTGTATATATATAAGTATATATGTATATGTATATGTATATATGTATATATATGTATATATATGTATATATATATGTATATATATGCATATATATATATATATATATATATATGTATATATATGTATATATATGTATATATATTTATATATGTATATATATGTATATATATATGTATATATATATGTATATATATATACGAGTGACAGGCACGGGCCTCCGACCCTATGCAAGACGACATTCGTCGTGGGGGCGACATTCGACGTGGGGGCGACATTCGGCGTGGGGCGACATTCGGCGTGGTGACGACATTCATCATGGGACCAAAAATCATCGTGGCATCATTTGTCGTAATAGCATCATTCATCGTGGGACCAAAAATCATCGTGGGCGCAATGTATGTAATGAGAGCAACATTATATAACAGAATAGAATCAAATATTTTAAGTTAACCATGTAATAAAATAGTAATATAAAATCTCACCACTGCCCGATTTGTAGTCATGTAACCATGTACATCTTCAATCTCTGATTACATGCGTAATTTTTGACCAGTAGGTTTGAGCGATGAGGTTAGCTAATTGTACATTAGTTTTACCGTAGACATTTTCGATCTCTCCTAATATGAGCAGTGAACCTTTAATAAAATTGACTGAAGGCTTTATAAATTGCGGTGCAATGCTTGAAACAAATGAATTTAAATAATTAAAAATAGTATACATAATATATAGTAATATTAGTCAACTATATTTAAAAAAGTTTTGAATATTTAAAAACAGGGTGAAAATAATTTTTGGAAACCAAGTACATACCATTGAGTCCATACTTATGGAGTTCTTCATATGAAGTTATCATGGTGTATGACTTTGATATGAATCTTCCTTTTAAAATCAAATAGTCACGGAAGACGTACATCCATCGTTTAGTCTTGACTGAATCATGACACGTGTGGATTTTGCCATCATTCTTTTCTTTTTGCAATGCTGGCAGCATAGAATATAAATAATTAGATGTGTAAAGATAAAATTAGTAAAAGAATGCATGAACCTAAATATTGTTAGGTTGAATCTGATGTCATACCTTTCAAGGTGTGTGATTCGAATCTACTCGTGCAAATATCTCTTTGAAAACCACGTTCTTTGTGTGCACACCCTCATGTCCCTCGATTGCATGATTTTTTACTAAAACTCTTGTGGTCTGTGCTGAAACCCCTCGTGATAAAGCAACGTATAATTGGCCATGACTGAATACGTCATTTGGAAGATAGATTCCTACATTTCCAATTGTTTGGCCTTGGGATTTGTTAATTGTCAATGCGAAACTCAATCTTACCGGAAATTGTTTCCTCATTAGCTCAAATGACATTTTCATATCTTCTGCACTCTTAAGCGGTATGCGTGGAATAAAAACTCGAAGACCCTTGAATTGCCCAACCAATATAGTTGCTTCAATAATATTTCTTGCAAACCTACGACATATTAGTCTTGTGCCATTGCACAATCCATTTTTTGGATCTATATTTCGGAGCAGCATAATGGGACATCCGCGCTTTAATGTTAACTTGTGTGGGGGTAGATTACCGAGATTAATGGAGTTTAAAAACTCTGGAAGATATAAGTTATGGTTATCGTCAGAAACAGAGTCGAAAGAGTAGTACGTTGTGCTTTCTCCTGGGAACAGAAGCATGCAACTTTCGTTTAACTTGTTAACGTCTTCATTCAATGGAGTTATTGGGCTCTGGTCTCTAAATACTCGATGTTGTTGTTGCTGACACTGTAATTTTGCATATCAGGGAATACAAAATTTATTAAATGTTGAATTGAGTGCTCTCCTTCCCAAGGGATTACAATTGAGTCGAGAAGCCGAATCATGTCATTTTCTGTTGTTGGCTCCTCACCATCGCCAACCCTGAGCAAGAATTCAGCAAATTGGACGTCATTGCGTGCCCTCATATTTTCGTTTAGTTTAAGCAACCTGACATCTGACCATAAATAAGACTCAACGATGCTTGAACGAATTATTTCCAGTCTTGTGCCATTTACGACAACGGGTGTTACCTGTCTGAAATCACCTCCCATAATAAGAACCTTCCCACCAAAAGGCTTGTCTAATTCTAGCACATCTCGCAATGTACGATCGAGAATTTCGAAAGTTTTTCTGTGAGCCATTGGTGCCTCGTCCCAAATAATTGCACATGCAATCTCGACTAATTTACGAATATCAGATTGTTTACTGAAACCACAATTTAGTACGTTCTCGAGTTTAATCGGTATTTTGAATCGGGAGTGAGCAATGCAGCCACTTGGAAGTAAATTTGCTGCTATTCCAGAAGTTGCAGTTGCAATCACAATACGACCTTCATTACGAAAAGTCGCTAATATAGAGCGGTAGAGAAAAGTTTTACCGGTTCCACCGGGGCCGTCAACGAAGAAAGTAGCTCAGTTTCCTTCTCTTATGCAAGTACATATAATATTGTATGCTGTTTGTTGTCCATGATTTAGGAATGCTGTTGAGTTTAAATCCACTGCTGATATTGGAATTGATAGTTCGTTGTCAATCAAACCTGGCAAGTCAACTGAGTATTGTATGTCATCGCTTAATCTTGGCAAGTCGAAATCTTTTGTGCTCTTGTTATACTGCTCGAAGATAATATTTAAATCGCAAAGTAATCTGTTAACTAAAAAATCACTATTTGTTGTGCTGGTGCTGCCATAATCCTCGATCATCGCTGCGTGGTTTTCGTCCCATAGGGTTCTTACCCCAGTTGGCTGACAATACAACAATATTGTTGCAAATAATCTCCGAAGTGCTGACGGCATTCTGAAATTTCTAGCTTCTGATAGGCATTCTCGGATGTTATTGTCTTCTTCAAGCAACTCTTGTAGCTCAGCAGCTTCTTTGAATGTGACACAACGATGACCATTGACAGTGTATAGGTAACCAAATGATGTTCGTGCTGGGATGTGATTAAGTAGAAGTCGTAAGTAGAAGCGCTCGCCCTCAGTTGGTGATACAGCATATATGCGACCAACAACCAATCGATTCCGAGCTCTTTTTATCCATTTTTTTGAAGGTATGAGCCATCGATAGTGTTTTGCAAAATCAACATATAAATATTATTCTGCTTCAAGTCCCTCGTTGTATATTTTGAAAAACTCTGTTAACATTGTTCGTGAGTTACGCTCATTAGCGAGCACATTTTCAATAGATTGGTTCGCCTGAAACCGAACTTGATGCTGATTTGGCAGATGTATTTGTAGTCTCACGACTGAAGGATATGTTTGGTACATATGATACTTGAACAATTTCCATGAAGCCTCAGGCGGGCAAATCCATCGGCCGTCCACGTATTTACTAACTTCGTCGTAGTTATGACCCGATCTCACCTCGAACGCAACCCAATCGGGACCCTTGTAAACATACTTGTATAAGTATTTTATGCTCTTAATGCTACTGCATATTTCCACATTTATGTGACAATCATATTTTAGAAGAAGCCATGGGTTGTACGGAACAACCCACCCATTATCGACCACCAAATTGTCATCACGCCCCAAAGTTATTATCCTGTCATCATCTCGGCGGCGGTATAGGGGGTATGAGTCAATTCCATGTGTTGTGCATTCAGAGAAAGGTTTTGGGAAACCTTTTTTGCAGACATTATTTTTCATGCATTGCGCGTTCGGCCGCAATCTTCCGCACGGTCCGTGAATCATATGTTTAAGTACCGCACTGTAAAATTCGGGTTCTACAGATTGTATTGGTATTTCTGCTCTTACGACGCCGTCATAATCGTCTGGACTGTTTAACTTATCGTGCTCATTGAAAATAAAGAGCATGTGTGCATGCGGTAGTCCACGCTTTTGAAATTCAACCACGTGGACGTGTGCGACAACTCTACCGAGGACGCCTTTATTGAAAACATCATCTTTTAAACATTCTAGCTTTGCATGAAAAATTCTAGAGATTAAATCTGGTCGATCTTGAGGCGTTTGTCCATTTGAAAGCTCAACAGTTATCTCTGGCCATGACGGATTGCACGTCATTGTTAGGAAAATATCTGGCTTACCGTTATTTCGCACAACTGCCATAGCATCCTGATACCTTTGATACATATCTCTAGGGCTTCCAATAAAGGACGATGGTAAGATTGTTCTACGTCTCTCATTACCTGTAAAGAGTTTACATGCACATTTATAATTTAAGCTCTGCAGTTTATTGCAACATCTATGTAGTATAAATATACCTGCATCATGTTCGCCGCTATGTAAGCAATCTTGTAGACCCTGATAAACCTCAGCCCTAATGTCACTCTGGTGTGACTGAATCCAGCGAAGTTTCTGTGTTTCGATTTTAATGTACATGTCAACAATGTATTGTTGTAGCAAACGCCCAGCACGGTGTAGTATGGACGGTGTGTCTTCGCGTTGCTGCATGCATGAAGGCTATTAGCAATTTATAGTAAGTTATTGAATGCATATAATCTTTGTTATAAATTTTAACCAACCTGTAACATGTATGAGTAGTAGTCGCAACAGCTAGTTCGATCTGCACGGCCAATTAGTTCGTCTCCTTGCCAGCCGTATGATCCGTGCGGTAGTAGCAATGGGTATTATAAAGGATCGTAGTAGCCAGAGTACTCCTTTATTGTTAATAGCATGCCTGAAGTCGTTTCAATGATTATGTCTCTATCATTGGCTTCCATAAAGTCATCATCCCCCACTAATATCGCTGCAACTTGTGATGTCGTTGGGAGTGAGTATTGACGCTCAAATGATGGCTTTTCTTTAATTAATAATCTACATTGTTGAAGGTTCAGTTGTTTTGCAAGTTGTCTTAATGTTTGTACGAAATGATTTACCGCATTTAGTATTGAGGAGATCTTTTCAAGCGTCGGTATATGGAGACCGGGGCTTTCTTGCAACCTATTCTTCAATTCGTGCTCTGTGTCGTAAATGAACATTTGCAAGTAACGCGGGCGTGCACCATGTTCTGGTAGGAGAGAACCAATTTTATGATAAATTGCACCATGCGCTCTAAAAGTGTAGATACCCTGATTAAATGCTGGCATATTGTCATCAAATGTTACTCCCATGGATGTGAAGGAAAAAACATGGTTGTAAGCACGTATATTATGTCTAAAATTGCGTGCTTCAGTAGTTTGAGAAGTGTATAGTTCTAGTAGCTCGGGGGGTGCTGGAATATTTGGTAGATCAATCAAACCTCCTTTGCAGCATAGAGTAGTTGTTTCTGCGTGAAAAAACTTAGCATGACAATGTGGGCAAAAAGTAGGGGGACATAGTGTAACTGCAGACACATTATTTGCTGGGTAACAATTTCTCGCTGAGAAATGTGTTGTGGTTCTTCGAATAGTATTGTTGCCTGTACATTAAAATGGAGAGGTTATTATGCAAAGACCATGTGTAGAAGTTCTTAGTGATAGTTTTACACTTTCATAATGGAGATTACCTTGAATTCTTGACGATCCCGCGAGCCTCTCCATATTGGCTGTATTTGTTGTTGTTGAACTGGTTAATTGACCTTCGGGATTCGTTGTAGTGTCAGCCAACTCCATCATTTGATATTGCGCCGGAGCAGTTCGCTGTTGTTGAAGACGTGTACTTCTTCGATGAGTTTGTATATGATTGTGTGTTTGTCTTCTGCGGCGATGATTATTTGTAGGTGTGTTTCCTGTTTGTTGTTGTGTATTTTGATTGTTCTCTCCAGTACGTGTCGAAGTAGGTTGCCCATCTTGGTTTTGTAACAGGTTGGAATTCTCAGTTTCCATTAGTCTTTGCGTCGTCAGGCTTCTCTTCGTCTTGCATTTGTTGCATTACGTCGGTCTTGAGTCGATGCATATACTCGTGGCCTTCCTCTTGGGCGATTTGTTTCAGGTGGTAAGTCGATGGTGTTTGTGTCTCCGCGCTCTATTACATGTTTTTTTTAAATGTTTATAAATATAAAGAAAAATTTATCTTGCATAAAGGTTAATACCTGGGGGGATTGTAGGCATGTTTACTGGTTGTTGTTGTGTATGGTGACCCTCTTCTCCAGTACTCGTTGGATTGGTTGGTTCATCTTGAGGTTGTAACTGAGCGGAAGTTGTTATTTCTATTAGTCTTTGCATTCGTCGGGCTTCTCTTCGTCGTGCATTTGTTGATGTTCGTCGGTCCTGAGTTGATGCATATGTTCGCGGCCGTCCTCTTGGGCGATATATTTCACGCAGCAAGCTGCTTGTGTTTGTCTCACCAGCTTTGGCTTGGAGTGCCGCGCGATGATCACGAAGTTCACGTCTTCTTTCAGCACGTGCTTGTAGTTGGGCCCTACTTGGCCTCTATAACCGCAAGACATCAAATGACGTACAAATATTAATATGCATTTCAGATTTTTTGGCAATGACAACTCCATTTCATTTCAAGTTGTCATTTTTCATCGAATCACATTAACGGAAAATTAAGAAATGCAAATAGAGTAAATTTTACAGTAAATTTTTTTTGCTCCGCTTGACCCTCTACCGGCCAATACTACGGAGCAGCCCTATAAAAATTCATCATAGAGACTAACATGCTTCGCTTAGCCACTAATTGACTAATACCTCGAAGCACCCTTATACAATTTATATTCTGACAAAATTGATTACCTTGCGGATAAGATATAAATGTATGTCTTTTTGCTAGTAGCAGACCACTCTGTGCGCAACATCGGACAATCTGCACCCAGATTAAAAAAAGAACCAATCTATATTAAAGAATGATGACAAACCATCCTACCATTATAAATTGTTAACGAATTATATAGTAATGACTTTTTAGAGCAATATTGGAGTTAGAAGAAGGTTGAACCTTTGCTTACGATTGAAGAGGGGTTGCTCAAGTAAAATGCTGAAAAACCCAGGCGAATAAAATGCTGAAAAAACATAAAAAGAAGTGCAGATCAGTAAAGAAAACATGTAGAATAGATAGTATGAAGAAAACACTAACATGAGAGGGGATATATTGTTGTGTGTTGTTTGTTTTAGTGGAGGATAATTTTGTAATTGGACGCAACATTCATTGATGAAGATGCAACAAAGTAATATATACATTGAATCGAATGATCCGAAAAAAACTATCTTGTTGTAAACTCATCAATGCGATACCAACTTGCACATGATATAATTTTGTAATTGGACGCAGCATTCATTGAGGAAGATGCAACAAAGTAATATATACATTGAATCGAATGATCCGGAAAAAACTATCTTGTTGTAAACTCATCAATGCGATACCAACTTGCACAGGATATTAGAAGCAGAGTTGCAGTACCTAAAAAATTAGAAAAATATAGAAATGATGCCTGATTTCTGATCGCATTTCAGTGGTGATTGTTATGTTTTTTTTCACCGTTTTATTGGAATAAACTTGTCAAATTCAACCATTGTTTGAAAGTTTTTTTTTCAAAATTCCCTTCAGGACAACAATACAAACAGTGAAATAGGAGGGAGAGAACATTCTAAAACCATAATAAAACAGCCTCGCAATTTAATGAAAAGAGCATCCATGTATTAGTAAAGGTAACTGCAGTTCTAAATATGACCTCTACAAAGAGAAAGGAATTAGACTGGATAGAGAAAATTTATTGAAAAGATCATACATGTATTAGTAGAGGTAACTTCCAAAACATATTTTGATGCAAGGGAAGGGGTTTACAGGCAATATTAAGAGGGAATAAAACGACTCCTTGCAATAACACTGCCAATATTAAGAGGGAAAAAAATGACTCCTTGCAATAACTATTTTCTATGAACCATCAGACCTGGATCCACTTATTATAAATGGAATAAACCCAAAAATAAAACCTGATTAATACCTCCTTCAGAAATCATTCCAAATCTGAAACAGGAAACAATCTTCCAGAGTATAAAAAACTGCAATGTATAAAAAAGTGTAACTGAAACTGCAATGTATAAAAACTGGAACATTATAGACCTGAGAAAGAACGTCTGAAATGTGAGTGAGAATCAGTGAACAATGTAATAACATTAGAGATCTGGAATGGTCCATAAGTAGGAATAGATCGCTGAACTCACCTTAGTGCAAGAGGGATCACTGTCGCAGGGGAGAAGATGGGAAGCGTTGAAGAAGAGGTAGCCCCGATCCGAGAAGGCGATGCCGAAGACGGTGTGCGTGGCTGAGGAGAATGAATCAGGGACGATATTGCCTGATTGAGAGGAGGGATCCCGACGTGGAAATGGCTAGAGGGATTTCGCGCAAATGGCGAGAGGGATGCCGTGTGGAGAGGCTGTCGTGGGGGGAGGTTTTGGTATGGGGTGGAACGCTTCGTGCGGCGTTAGGTTTTTGCCGAGACGGGTGTTTAATAATCCGACGAGCATTTTGAACGTAGATATGTATGGACGGACGTGATACGATTTTGTCTCATTTTCCTTGCCACGAATTCCTTATTTTCCTTGCCATAGAACCTAAAATGATATTTCTTTTTAGTATAGTATATATATATATGGCCATTTACCGGGACCTCCCCTTTAACTTTGCTAAATTACTGAGAGCACCCCTCTTATTTTCGAAATTACAAAAAACTCCCCTATAAGTTAGCATAATTACAAAAACTTCCCTTGAAGTTTTAATTTCATTACAAAAAACCCCATCCGTGATACAATTTCATTACAAAAAAACCCAGAATTTTTGTTCATGATGTTATGAAATTAAAAGTTCAGGGGAGGTTTTTGAAATTTCGAAAATAAGAGGGGTGCTCTCAGTAATTATGCTAACTTACAGGGGAGGTACGGGTAATTATATATATATATATATCACACAAGTCAAAAGGCTATTCATAGCCTTTTGACAAATGTGATTTAGCTTGTTAGAAAGAAGAAGAAAAAAAAGGGAGAGAGACAAAGAGAGAGAGAGAGAGAGAGAGAGAGAGAGAGAGAGAGAGAGAGAGAGAGAGAGAGAGAGGTTACTCTGACACGTGAAGAAGAAAAATGAGAAGGGTGGCGGGGTTAGCAAGTTAAACCCACAACCGCATCTATAAAAGAAGACGAGCAGTGGTGGCAACAAAAAGAGAAGCAAGCAGAGCTACGTACAAGAGCTCGGAAGATCTCGCGTCCGCCGAAGTTGCGACGTACAAAGGAGGAGCGTCAAGCTTTTGGCATCCGTGCAGAAGTGCCGCCAACGTTAAAGTGGTGCTGACGGCCGTTGTCGGCCGCGAGAAGGAGGACCGTGACAGACTCTGTTCGGGTCAAAGGGCAGCTTCGCTACAGACTCATTTTGGAAACACGCAAGTTACGCGCAAACTACATCGGAGAGGATTTTGATCTGTCTCGATAAATTACTGTGGTAACTTGTATTTTTTTGTAGCGAAGTAGAGGTGATCTTTTGTGGATCGAGGAGGAAAAGCCTGTAAATTTTTTGCGTGTATATTATACACGTTTTAGTGGAGGCTTTCCGGGTTGAACTCCGACCGTCCCGTGGTTTTCACCCATTCGGGTTTCCACGATAAAATTTTTCGTGCACTATTTTTTTTTTGCTTTCTTGTGTTTGCATATCCGCTAAAACGCTCGCGCATGTACTCTCGCCGAATTAATTTGCAGGTGCTCGGGTCGAGTTTGCGCACTCTCAAACCCAACAGGAGATCCAGAGATCTTTTCGATGACCTATCTGTTGGATCTTACAGCGCCCTTAGAGGGGGGGGGGGGGGGTGAATAAGGGATTAAAAATCTTTGATAATTTTTACTAAATTGTTTAGAGAAACTTAGAATGAAATAATTAATTTATCCTAATGAAGGAAAAACAATTGTAATTTGCAAATCTAAAAATTACGCCAAATGATAGAAATCAAGTAAACACAAAAGAGACATGATTATGTTATATGAGAAAAAGTGTTTACATAAATTTGATTTCTATATCGCTAGAAATCGGAGGCATACAAATGTAAATTTCTTTTCCTTTTCTATACCGACTTGTATCCCCACAAACCGGTTGACTTTAGCCTATCCTTCCCCGGATAAGGCCTCAAGCCGCTCTAGCCAATCCTTGCCCGGATATGGCCTCGAGCCCCCTAGATCTAATCACCTAGAACTAGTCGCCAATACAAGGCGAATTTCCCCCTAAGTCCTACCCAAACCTAGTCGCCAACACAAGGCGATTTAACTAAACTATTACAATAGAATATGAAATGAAAATAAAATAAACAATAGTGAAACTCCCTATATGAGATCTCTGAAGTTGAGGATGAAGGATCGCTGTAGTATAAGCGAGGTTGAAGCGATCGTTCTTCGGATGCAGCGTTGTGGCTTCCTTCTCCAGAAATCTTCTTTGAATTTGAGTGGGAGATGAACTTTCGGCAGAGTAGCAGCTCTGGAAATATGGCACAGGTAATCTCTCTGGAAGCACTAAGTTGAAACGAGAGAGAGCCCACCATTTTATACATCTTGGAGATAGCGCCTGCGGTAGCTCCTAGCGCCTGCGGTAAGGTTCGTGTGGAGCGGTTGCGAAACTGTCGGCGGCGTGGCACTGTGCACGAATTTGAGATAGCGCCAGGCAGTATTGCTAGCGCTGGCGGTAGCGTTCGTGTGGAGCGGTTGCAAAAACCGTCAGCTGCGTGGCAGAACAAACTTTTGTCGAACGAAATTCGTCGAACGAAATTTCCGTCGAACGGAGGTCGAAGTTCGTCGAACGGAAATGTTTGTCGAACGAAATTTTCGTCGAACGAAAATTCGTCGAACGTAGCTCGACGTTCGTCGAACAGAACTTTTTGTCGAACGAACTTTTCGTCGAACGCAGCTCGAAGTTTGTCGAACGAAGCCTGAGCTAGCGCCTGGCGGTAGCGCATTCTTCCAGATTCTTGAATTCAGCTGCCTTCTACTTGTGGAGTATTGCACCTATACTGCACACTATAAACACACTACAAGCAATATCAAATACAATATGAGATTTGTTATTCTCAAACAAAGGGATGTGACACACATGTCCAACAATCTTCCCCTTTTGATAATAACAAATCCACTTAGCAAGAAATCAATAATAGTGTTTATAGTATATGATAAGCAAGATAATAGTGCAACTATAGTAAATGATAAGCATGATAATGTGCATACTCCCCCTATCTTAATGCTCCCCTACATAAATGCAATTTATGTTATTTATGTTGTACTCCCTCTAAATGATATATTACCTGAATTAATTATTCTTCCCTTAATCTTCTATATTTATCCTATATAGATTTTTTCAATTAATCTCCCCCTTTTGGTATTATCAAAAGAAGGTGGGGTGAGGGTAGTAAGGAGGCATTCTTTAGGCTAGATATAAATCATGATCGAGCTTTTGTAATATATGAAATGATAAAGAGTTTAAGCATAACATAAATAAGAGATTTAAAAAAGATAAGAGTTGTAAGCAAGCGGAAGATTATAAGAAACATCTTTTTGTAAGCATGAAAAACATAAGTAAAAATATGAGTTATTGTTCAAAATTGAAAGATGTTTTAACCTTTTTGAAATCTCAAAGTTTTTCATAAAGATACCAAGCATGAAATGAACATATCAAAGAGAGATTATACTACAATGTTACTTAATTTTAAGTTCAAGAAATACCAAAATATTGTAGAGATCATGCTAGGTTATCTAGTGCATTTCTTATATAAAGAGTAGTATAGATAAAGCATTAGAATCCAATACTTATGAGAAGAAGTGTTATGAAAGATAATGATGTGCACATAAGTGTATTTTGGGTAATGTTAACAATTGATTTAAATCAACAAAATACAAGACATATGTAAAGTAAAGTGCACAATAAAACACAAGTATATCAACTTTCACACACTTTTAATGCACATAGTTTTTAACAAAGTGGTGTAGTAACAAAGGTTTGCACAAGACACTTTACTATTCTTTTCAAGGTGCTCAACCTCACAATGCTTATGAAGACTTATCAGGAGGTTCAAGTAGTGCTTGGTGGAGTTATATTTGTCTATATATATAATTTTTTGTTCATATTTGTGAGACAACATTCTCCGAATACACTTGTTTTGCAAACCCAAAATTTTTAACTTAACCACTTTTCTAAATTACATAAGTGCAATTCAAATGTAGTGTAGGTAATAAACTTATGCAAGTTTTAATTCATTGTACAAATACAATACACAAGCAAGCATTTTTAGATTTAAACACACATGTTGATTACCAAAATAAGTGAGTGAAATGTATCATTATCAATCATAATACATTTACTCATACTTAGAGACATGCTAAGCTTGGTTCTACACAATATTTTTCAATACAATTGATACACTTTAAATAGATATATCAAAACATGATAAACAAAACAATGTTCATAGTAATTTGAAAGAATATGTTTTAACATTGTAAATAATTCTAAATAATAGAATTCATACATGCTTGATATTGACAATAAAGATTATACGTTTTTTTTGTTTAATCATTTTTTTACAGAAATAAAAACAGAAAAAATCGCAAAAACATATTTTTGTATTTTTGAATTTTGAATTTTTGTAGTTGATTTTTCATAATGCAAATAAAACAAAAAATAAAATAGACAGAAACACAAAAATAAATTTGTAAATATAAACTAACATATTTTTGTTGATTTTTAGAAATTTAAAAAAACAGAAAAATCACACACCCACGCTAGCGCCGGCGCTAGTGATAGCGCGGCAAACAGTACACGATTTTTAAGAATTTTAAATTTTTGATTTTTGATATTGGTTATGGGTCTTAAGAGTAGTCTTATGCAGAAATTGTTTAATATTCAGAGATATCTTGATTGTTCAAATTGCATAAAACATTAAAGTTTTACATGTTATTCATCCTAAGATGTCTAAGACTCATAATTCCAACCTTAACATTTGAAACATTGCACCGGGAGAGGTTTAGTAAATATATCTGCAAGTTGAGAGTCCGTGTCAATTAAACTAATCCTTACATTTTCCTTTTTAATGTGATCCCTTATGAAATGATGACGCACGTCTATATGTTTGGATATAGAGTGGTGTACCAGATTATTTGTGAGATCAATGACACTTTTGTTGTCACATTTTAGTTCAATATTTTTTAGATGAAAACCAAAGTCCTCTAAAGTTTGGCTCATCCATAGTGCTTGTGCACAACAACTCCCTAATTCAATGTATTCGGCCTCCGTGGTGGAGAGTGCGACCGAATTTTGTTTCCTACTAGACCATGCAACTAATGAAGGTCCTAGAAAATGACAAGTACCACTAGTGCTTTTTCTATCAAGTGAACAACCGACATAGTCTGAATCAGAGTAGCCGTGAAGTGTGAATGAATTATTGTGCGGGTACCATAATCCTAATCTAGACGACCCAATGAGAACAGGGAGAGGAGCGAAGCCGACCGATTCGAGGGCTTTCTTCAGAAAGCAAAACTTCGATATCTAAAAATTCGTTTTACCGCTTTTAAATGAGATTCTTTTGGATTGGCTTGAAATCGAGCACATAAGCATACGACAAACATAATATCGGGTCTAGTTGCACTTAGATAAAGTAGAGATCCTATCATATCTCTATATAAAGTTTGATCTATAAGAGTTCCAGATTCATCTTTTCCTAATTTTAGTGATGCACTCATTGGTGTAGAAGCATGTTTAAGGTTTTCAAATCCAAAACGTTTAAGCATATCATGGACATATTTAGTTTGACATACAAAGATACCATCAATTCTTTGTGATATTTGAAAACCAAGGAAATAAGAAAGTTCTCCTACAAGACTCATTTCAAATTCATTTTTCATCACTAAAATAACTTATTTACACATCTCTTCATTAGTGGATCCAAAAATAATATCATCAACATATATTTGTAAAATAATTATATCATCATTGTTGTGCTTAATGAAGAGAGTATTATCCGCACTTCCTATAATATAACCGTGTTTTAATAAAAATGATGTAAGTCTTTCATACCATGCACGGGTCGCTTGTTTTAAACCATAAAGCGCTTTCTCTAGTTTATAAACATGATTTGAATATTTTTCATTAATAAAACCGGGGGTTGTTCAACATAAACTTCTTCTTTTACAAACCCGTTTAGAAAATCACTTTTCACATCCATTTGAAATAGTTTTATTCTTTTAAAGCTTGCAAATGCTAGAAAAATTCTTATAGACTCTAATCTTGCAACGGGTGCAAAAGATTCATCAAAATCTATCCCCTCGATTTGAGAATATCCTTGTGCTACTAATTGTGCTTTATTTCTAGAGATTCTTGACTCACCATCTAATTTATTTTTAAAAATCCATTTTACACCTACAACCGGGTGATTAGATGATCTTTCAACTAATTTCCAAACATTATGTCGCTCAAATTGTTCTAACTCTTCATTCATAGCCAAAAACCAAAATTCATCATTTAAAGCAGTAGAAACATTTTTTGGTTCTATTTCGGAAACAGAACAAATATTTGAAAAAGATTCATGAAGAGAAGAGCGAGTTCTTACCCCGATGGATGGTTCACCAATTATAAGTTCCCGTGGATGATCCTTTGTGAATTTTAAGACGCTTGGAGATACATATTCATCTTTCTTGGCCCTCTCTTCTTCTTCTTTGGAAGGTTCTTCATCACCATGCTCCAAAGGAGGTAATAGATTATCCTCTTTGCCTGCAGAAAGTCTTTTTTATACAAGGAACAAGCTCATCAAATTTCACATTAATTGACTCTTCAACTTTTCTAGTTCTTTTATTAAAAACTCTATAAGCTTTACTAGTTGAAGAGTATCCAAGAAATGTTCCTTCATCACATTTTTCATCAAACTTTCCCAAGCTATCTTTTGTATTTAAAATAAAGCATTTACAACCAAAAACTTTGAAGTAAGATACATTAGGCTTCTTTTGAAAATAAAGTTCATATGGTGTGAGATTTAAAGATGGGCGAAGCATGATTCTATTTATAACATAACATGATGTGTTTACGGCTTCGGCCCAAAAGGACTTAGGTAATTTATATTCACATAACATAGTGCGTGCTAGCTCTTGAAGTGTCCTATTCTTTCTTTCTACAACACCATTTTGTTGTGGTGTGCGTGGTGCGGAGAACTCATGTTTTATGCCTAACATATCACAATAAGATGTAAATTTTTCATTTTCAAATTCTCCTCCATGATCCGAGTGAATGCATTTAATTTTTAAATTACTTTCATTTTGAATACGAGTACATAATTTTGAAAATTCACAAAACGCTTCGGATTTGGATGAGAAAAATATTGTCCAACAATATCTAGAAAAATCATCTATTAAAACATATGTATATAATCTACCACCAAGACTTGCTGTGCTAACGAGACCAAAAAGATCCATATGAATTAATTGCAAAGGTATTGTAGTAGAAATAACATTTTTACTTTTGAAAGAGGATCTAGTAGTTTTACCTTTTTGACAGGTGAACAAAGTGAAGGTAAATTTTCATTTAATCTAGGCAATCCTCTAATTAAATCTCTTTTGGCAAGTTTTACAATAAGCTTTGTGCTAGCATGTCCTAGCCTTCTATGCCAAAGTTCAAGTTCATCATTTTTGGTAATAAAACATTTTAAAGATGATTTTGAAAGATCATGAAATGAAACTATATAAACATTGTGTATTCTTGGTGTAGTTAGTAAAATATCTTTTGTAGTAGGATTAGATATTTAGCATAAGTTAGTGGAAGATTCAAATAACGTATCTAATCCTTTATCACACAATTGGCTAATAGAAATTAAATTATGTTTTAATCCTTTCACATAAAGAACATTAGATATAGTAAAGGATTTGTTACCAATTGTACCAATTCCCATGATCCTTCCCTTTTCGTTATCACCAAACATCACGATCCCTCCCTTCTTCTTTTATAGGCTAAGGAACTTTGCTTTATTGCCCGTCATGTGCTTGGAGCATCCTGAATCCAAGTACCGCACGTCTTCATTGCCCTTAGCCTGCCTGAACATCTAGAAAGAAGATGAGAGTAAAGATCCGGATACCCAAGTGGTACCACCCATAGAATAAGTGGAAGCCTTAGGTACCCAGATTTGTTTTAAAGCATTTTGTTTTATTTTCCTGCAAGAACTAGATGTGTGACCTAACCTATAACAGTTTGCACACGAAATAAAGGGGGTTGAGACCCTTTTCTGGAATATTTTCTTGCTGGAATAAATTGGATTTACAGAAGTAAAGCATTTTGAAAAGGAAAAATCAGGTTTCTGGTATGAGGTGCTAGCTCCGGTGTTAGTGGCTAGCGCCGGGCGGTAGCACTCACCTCGATATCCGAGCCCAAATTTTCCAGAACCATAGCACTGGTTCCCTAAAATCATTTCCAGAGATTTTTGGCCTATTCCAAATTTTTTAATGGCCATGGTGAGATCATGAACTTGTGCTTTAAGTGAAGAGTTTTCTTTCACAAGCATGACACACCTATTTTCAAAACCTTTTTTATCATTTCTGATTTGCAAAAGAGAGGCTTCTAATTTCCTTTCTAATTCCCTCTTTTCTTTTGTAAGAGTTTTGGCATGAGAGAGGGCTTTAGAAAGTGACTCTTTAATATCTTTTGCCAATTTAGTGGAGTGATCACACTCTTGGCAAGAAACCTTTCTCTTTTCTAAAACAATTATCTTTTTGGAAAGCTTTTGATTTTCTTTAATGAGAGATTCATTTTCACGATTTAATAAAATACTATCTTTCATATTTTTATCAAAAGCTTTGCAAGTTTCAAGGAATTCATTAAACAATTCATCATAAGTGGGAGGAGTTACCTCAGTGTCACTAGGAACACTGGTGTCGTCGCCGTCATTTCCATGTCCCATGAGGCACACGTTTGCTTCCTCATCTTCGCTTGATGAAGACCCGCTTGATTCTTCGGAGGAGGAGGAAGAGGAGTCATCCCATGTCTTTGCCTTTAGCACCTTCCTCTTTTCTTTCCATTTGTGCCGTTTCTCCTTTTTCTCCTTCAAGAATTTTGGGCATTGACTCCTTATGTGCCCCGTCTTCCTACAATGATAGCATTCCGGTGGAGGTCTTTCTTCTTCATCGTCGCTCTCCTTTTCCTTCTTTGAGGACGACCCTTTCCATCTTTCATCCTTTTGGATAAATTTCCGGAAAGTGTTTCCCCTTTTCGGATTTCACATGAACTTTCGGAAGTTCTTCACCAAAAGACTTTCTTCATCTTCATCCTCATCCTCTTGGCACTCCTTCTTTGATTTTAATGCCAACGCCTTCTTCTTTGGCTCCTTGTTGTATTCATCATGTTGGATTTTGAGTTCTACCTCATGAGTTTTGAGATTCCCAATGAGGCTCTCAACTTGGAGCGTCCTTAGATTGTGCGATTCTGAAATGGCCGTCACCTTCGGGTTGAATTTAGGTGGAAGGGAACGAAGGATTTTTCGGACCAAGTTGCCGTTGGAGAAAGTCTTCCCAAGTACTTTGGAGGCATTGCCGATCTTGGTGAAGCGCGTGTACATGGCATCAACATCTTCACTTTCATCCATCCTGAATTTTTCATATTCCGACTCAAGTTGGAAAAGCTTGGAATCTTTAACCTGCGATGTACCTTCATGAGTAACTTCCAAATGATTCCAAATTTCATAAGCAGTAGTACATGCAGAAATTCTATTAAATTCATTTCTTTCTAACGCACAAAATAGAGCATTCATGGCTTTTGCGTTATTTTTACATTTGAGTTTATCCCGATCATCCCATTTATCTTTTGGTTTATCTAAAGTTATCTCTCCAACTACAAATGTAGGAGGAGAGTATTCTTCTTCTACCATATTCCAAACCTCAATGTCTAGGGTCATTAGAAAACAACGCATCCTATTTTTCTAATAATTATAATCTGACCCGGTAAAGAGTGGAGGTCTACTAATTCCCTGACCCTCGGAAAAAGCGAGATCATAAGACGCTATTATTCTTGGTTTTTAAACCGTTTGGAATAACCTGCTTTGATACCACTTGTTGGATCTTACGGCGCCCTTAGAGGGGGGGGGGGGGGGGGGGGGGGGGGGGTGAATAAGAGATTAAAAATCTTTGATAATTTTTACTAAATTGTTTAAAGAAATTTAGAATGAAATAATCAATTTATCTTAATGAAGGAAAAAACAATTGTAATTTGCAAATCTAAAAATTACGCCAAATGATAGAAATCAAGTAAACACAAAAGAGACATGATTATATTATATGAGAAAAAGTGTTTACATAAATTTGATTTCTATATCGCTAGAAATCGGAGGCGTACAAATGTAAATTTCTTTTCCTTTTCTATACTGACTTGTATCCCCCACAAACCGGTTGGCTTTAGCCTATCCTTCCCCGGATAAGCCCTCAAGCCGCTCTAGCCAATCCTTGCCCGGATATGGCCTCGAGCCCCCTAGATCTAATCACATAGAACTAGTCGCCAACACAAGACGAATTTCCCCCTAAGTCCTACCCAGACCTAGTCGCCAACACAAGGCGATTTAACTAAACGATTACAATAGAATATGGAATGAAAATAAAATAAACAATAGTGAAACTCCCTATATGAGATCTCTGAAGTTGAGGATGAAGGATCGCTGTAGCATAAGCGAGGTTGAAGCGATCGTTCTTCGGATGCAGCGTGGTGGCTTCCTTCTCCAGAAATCTTCTTTGAATTTGAGTGGGAGATGAACTTTCGGCAGAGTAGCAACTCTGGAAATATGACACAGGTAATCTCTCTGGAAGCACTAAGCTGAAATGAGAGAGAGCCCACCATTTTATACATCTTGGAGATAGCGCCTGCGGTAGCTCCTAGCGCCTGCGGTAAGGTTCGTGTGGAGCGGTTGCGTGGCAGAACAAACTTTCGTCGAACGAAATTCGTCGAACGAAATTTCTGTCGAACGGAGGTCGAAGTTCGTCGAACGGAAATGTTTGTCGAACGAGTCGAACGTAGCTCGACGTTCGCCGAACGGAACTTTTTGTCGAACGAACTTTTCGTCGAACGCAGCTCGAAGTTTGTCGAACGAAGCCCGAGTTAGCGCCTGGCGGTAGCGCTAGCGCTGGCGGTAGCGCATTCTTCCCGATTCTTGAATTCAGATGTCTTCTACCTGTGGAGTATTGCACCTATAGTTCCTGCACACTATAAACACACTACAAGCAATATCAAATACAATATGAGATTTGTTATTCTCAAACAAAGGGATGTGATACACATGTCCAACACTATCGATGTCAGTCACCTTGTATCAACAAGATATATAATGCTTGATTGAAATTTTCAACTCAAGTAGGGTACTTTAATTTTTCTATAACTATGATCTCCCCACCACTGGCCTGCCCTTTTTGCATCATTCAGATCTCCCAAAATTTGTCAAGTGGGAGGAATGTCCATTTGCGACTTAATCTAAGCTATTTTATTACCCATACATTAAAATGTTTCATTGGCGACTTGATTCTATCATTTGAGTGATTTGAAATTTAGACTTTGGTCGTAGAAACTCTAACTTTGGTAGCCAGTATTTCCTTCAAGAGAAAGTATAAGTCATTATCCTGCTTTCAAACCACAGGGAGATTGAAAGCTTTTGCACAATAATTTGGAGTTCAATAGTAGCAGTAGATGCATGACAACAAAACACAAAGGTGAAATAGCCACGAAAGATGTGTGGCCAAATTCATTTTATAGACAAACATGATCCAGGACCAACAAAAAAAGAAATCAACAAAAGTCACATGAGATGTGTGACATAGGGCTTTCGAACCCGCATAATATACCAATAGAGGACAAAGATTTTCAATATAGTCGAACTATATGTGGGACTTAAGGTGTTCAATAATCACAAAAAGATATATGACCCACATAAAATGTTGGTGTTCAGTAGTCAAAAAGATGCGCGGCCCATGGAAAATGAAGGTGTTCAATAGTCGGACAGTATGTGTTATCGAGGGTGTTTTATATATTGTCACACCAAATGGATGACTAATGGAAGGAAAATACTCAGTAGTCACAGAAGACATATGATTGAGTATGTTCAATAATTGTACGTGATCGACAAAAAGACAAATGCACTAAATAATGATAGCATATGTGTGACTGAAGGCACTCGACACTTGCAGCTGATGCACGTCAAACTGAAGACGGTCACACCCCTTCATGCCACTACTGTAGCGCATATGCACTCTACTTACAAGAATCCTCACACAAAACTTCTTACATTTGTATCCAGGGTGTCTTCATTGCTTATTAAAAAATTCTATAAGATTGTGACCCAAGTTGTATTAGAACAAAATATATTGAAACGTTTATAACTGTTCTAGTTCTCATGGGTTTTCCATTTCAAGATTTTCACATAAATACATTGATGTCAACTCATTTTTATTGTATATATTTAATTGACTCTCGAGCTAAAACAAATTGTTGTACTAACTCATAAGTGTTTTAACATGACACAACATCTTTATTAAAATGTTGCTTATATTCCCAACACATTTTGTATTACATAATAGTACTTATCCTTTTAAACAACAAAATTGTGTTTGAATAGAAGAACAAACTTCTATTGGAGGCCACTCCTTCCCATTTGTTTCATATGAATGTCCCTAAATATTATTAGCAACGATGATGTTCTACTGTCCATCATCTTAAATCAATTACTATCAAGCTTGGGCTTTGGTTGGGGGGGGGGGGGGGGGATTATAATCTTTATTCATCTTTATATGTGTATTTCCTCTTCATTAATGTATTTTGGGTTGTACTTATTTTGTTCATGATCGTCAAACTGGTAATGAAAGCTCGATCTCAAGTTCAGTGTGTTTTCCTAGGATATTCATTTAATTTAAAAAAGGATAAATATTATATAGTAATGAACTTACTAGAGTGTATATGTCTATCAATGTGTCATTCTGTGAAAATTACCATTTATTTAGTACTAATGTTATATCTCTTTCATTTAGAGTGTTTTTTTTTCTTTTAATGACAATGATGTTCTTGTGGTTAAAATTTCTATAGCATATCTTCATGTCATAGCAACACCATATATTCATAATTTAAGCCAACTAGTGGAAAATATCAACTGAGAAAGAATGACTTCAAATCATTGAAGAACTTTCACATTGTACAACCCGCATTCATCGAGGGTGGACTCATTCATGCAACATACGCAAAAGTCAAAGTCAAAGTCAAAGATCAAGACAAGTCAATGAACATGAGCATTTGAAGGCCATGTGTGAGTATCGTAGTTACTCGCCAGGTATGCAACATCGGTGACATCTCGCCAGTATGATGAGATCCTTTCATAGTCGCCAGGTCGACACAGGGAACCTCGCAGGGGCTGGGTATTCTCTCCTACATACCCCTAAGATTTGTCTATAAATAGACCCTCATGGGTACGAAGAACGACACCTCTCTATGGAGACAATCAGTGCTCTCTTTAAATTTTGAGCCCCCCTTTTTCTTGCCTGAGAGATACTCACCAAGTTGTGCATTCCTCGTACCATGCTCAACCATTTTTTGGTTGTGGAGGACAAGTTTCTCCCAAACTTCCAACTACATGGTGGGACCTCCCTGCTGAAGTACATGTGGTCCATTTATAGCTTTCTCTCTCTTCTTAAGCTCTAGCCTTTGGATCCGAGTAGCCGGACCGCGGGATTAGTAGCCTCAGGCTGTCTTTTGGTCAGAACATTTGGAGTCGGAATTTTTCTTGCTTCAAAACTTTGGTGCGGTGAGCGTGGACCATATCCAGAGGAGGAAAATCCAGTGAGAATGCGAGATGGTGGAAGGAGCCGAGCAAGAAGGAGTAGTCGGCAACTCACAAGGGGTAAGCGAGTATGTAATTAGGTCGGATTTCAATGACATTGCACGACATATTAAGGATACCTTGCGATTAGCGCTGCTTAATTACTTGCACGAAGGTCATGACGACCTCTCTTCATCGCGTGACCCCGTCGGAGAAAGGTGGACCGTCTAGGCGAACAGGAAAGGAGACAATGTTGGAAGAGCTGGAGTGACTTATGCGGTCGCTATTTTACCCAGGGAGTTCTCAGAGAATTCAGTTTCGCTAGATGGAGAATCCGACGAGGTATCAAGAAACTGCTCAAGCGAGCTTAGTGCATCTTGTCAACTCGCGGATTGCCGACAGGGTGGGAGGAGCCCATTATGTGATGAAGTCCTGCCAGCCCCAGTCCCCGAGGGGTTTAGGGAACTCGCTCTGAACTACTATTCAGGAAGGGATGATCCGATCCGACTTCTTTAATGGTTCGAGGACGTGGTGTCCATTGAAACATGACGGAAGCATTCAAGTGCAAATTCTTTGCCATCACCTTCTAGGGGAAGGCTAGGGACTAGTTCCATCAGTTGTCATGGGGCTCCTTTTACTGTTTCGAGGATCTATGCCAAGGGTTGATGATGAGATTCTCCACTTGAAGAAGATGAAGGAGGCAATGACCATTTTTCATCTGACGCAAGGGGTGCATGAGACCCTAGGGCATTACATCAATCATTTTCAGGAAGAAGTTCTAAGCATCTAGGAGGTGGATGACTACACTCTGCAGCTGGAGCTGATGTTCGGCCTGAGAGGGGTCCTCTGCAAGTTGGAGATCAGCAGGGATCCCTCGATGTCCTATGAGGAGCTGATAGAGAGGGTGGATAAGTTTGTCCAAGAGGAGTCGATGAACCGCGACTTCTTACCTAAGCTTATGAAGCTGACCAGGGAAGAAGAGGATGAAGAGGAAACCTCCGAGCGAAGGAAGAAGAAAGAGCCGAGGAAGCGGGAAGGGAAGAAGCAGAAATAAAGATGGAGGGAGGAGCCGAGGAGGCGAGAGGAGCCTAGAAAGCATGAGTCAAGGAGACCATTTATGGCTCTGGAGAATCGAGGCGAGGAAAGGAGGTTTTAGGTTCCAAAGAACAAACCGTCGTAGAGGCCGACATGAAGACGCCAGCAAGCAGGTCCCAGAAGTAGGCTCTCCTCGGAGAGGAGGAACAACTACAACCAGCAGGAAGGCATCCAAAAGGAAGATGCTGGGAAGCAATGGCGAATGTCAGGCAGGGAAATAGGCACCATCGACGGAATCAACAAAGGAGAAACATGCCAGAGGATATTCCTCTTTACTGCGAGCTGCACCAAGTGGAAGTTCACGGCACCATGGCTTCTCTTGACTTTCTGGAGGCAAGACAGAGAGCCTAAGAAGGAGCAGGAGGAGGAGTGCAGAGGCAGGTTGATCCGAAAAATCCAGGGGTGTTTCAAGCCCCATCCTGAAGAAGGAATGAAGACAGGATCGACCAAGGAGGTTGCGGGGGAGTAGGCCAGGGAGGAGGTGGAAGAGTAGGAGTCATCCATGAAGGAGCTGGGCTAGGAGATTCCCACAAAGGAAGTCTCCATATCATCTATCGCAGGAGCGTCGCTTCGACCTCCCAAGCCCCACCCGTGCTGGAAGAGATCACCTTCTTGGAGGGAGACATTCTAGGGAATGAGAACCCCTTCTATGATGCCCTCGTCATCCAGGCAGCAATTGAATACTTCATCGTCGAACAGATCCTGGTGGACAACAGGAGTTCAGTAAATGCTATCTTCAAGAAGATGTTCGATGGGTTGAAGGTAGAAGCAGGCAGGTTGATAGCATCGGACAGTCCTCTCTTTGGCTTCTCGGGAGAGAGGAAGGAGGATCATAGTTGCTGGTAACTCTGTGGGGGACTTCAATCAAGTGCAAGTTCATCATCGTCGATGCGTCGAGCTGCTATAGTGCCATCTTCAGGAGGCCACTCATCAAATCCTTCTAGGCCATCCCATCTCTGTACCATCAATGCTTGAAGTACTGCTAGGGGATGTCCAAGTAAGGATCAGTAGCGATCTAAGAGCTACTCGAGATTGTTATCTGAATTCGGTAAGCACTATCAGCTAGATTAAAGAGATAGAAGAGACAGGCAGGGTCATGGAGGGAATGGCTAGGCTGGAGGTTGCGGAAGAAGTGGAGGAGGTAGAGGTGATGACAGAGGGCAAGTTGCCCGGGATGCTGAAGATCAGTGGAGCGCTGAAGACCGAGGAGAAGATAGGCATGGTGGCATTCCTGGAGAAGAATGTAGACATCATTTCCTGGAGCACAACGGAGATGTCAAGGGTTGATGTCAATGTAGCATGCCACCGCCTCAACATAGACCCCAAGATCAAGCCCATCCGATAGAAGAAGAGGGTGATCACTACTGCGTTGGCTGAGCCCATTAGGGAGGAGGCAAGTAAACTACTTGAGGTTGGCTTTGTATCGGAGATTCAGTATCTATTTTGGGTCTTCTATATTGTGATGGTTAAGAAGGCCGGAGGAGGCTGTAGGATATGTGTAGATTTCTCATTGCTCAATAAATCTTGTTTGAATGATTGTTATCTCGTAACTCGAATCGACGCGCTGGTTGATTCAACCATTGGTTTTTCTATGATAAGCTTCCTTGATGCCTTTTCAGGATACCAGCAGATTCAGATGCACCCCCTGATTGTCGTGACATCTCTTTCATTACAAGAAAGGGATGTTATAGCTATAAGATGATGCAATTCGGGCTGTAGAATGTGGTAGATACCTACCAATGAATGATGGATCGTGTCTTCAAAGGGAAATTGGGGCAGAACTTGGAGATGTACATGGACAACCTCTTGATAAAGAGCAAGAGCATACATGAGCATCTTGACGATCTGGTGGAGACCTCCACAATGCTCGAAGGTTCATGATGAGGCTAAACCAATGAAGTGTATGTTTGGGGAAGGGAGAAGAAAGTTCTTGGAGCATCTTCTCACCCAAAGGGTGTGGATCCCAATCACTACAAGATCAAGGCAATCCAAGAGATGGCATCCCCAAAGAGCCCTAAGGAAGTCTAGAGGTTAACATGAAGGTTGGTGGGCCTCAGTCGCTTCTTGTCAAAGGCCGAACAGAAATGTTCTCCATTCTTCAAGATCCTCTGAAGCGGCCAGCAGTTCGTGTGAACAGAGGAGTATGAAAAGGCCTTTGAGAATCTCAAACGGTTGCTGATGCAGGCGCCTTTGCTTCAAGACCCGAATGAAGTTGAAGACTTACTCCTTTATCTAGGAGTGAGGGCAGAGGCAGTAAGTTCGGTGTTGGTAAGATAAGAGGGGAAAGGGAAACTCCTCATCTATTATGTGAGCAGGGTGCTTCGGAAGGTTGAGATGCGATATCCCATCCTAGAGAAGCTGGTTTTCTCCTTGGTGGTGCCGACGCAGAAGCGAATGCACTATTTCCAAGCGCACTCCATTCGCTCGGTAACATACCATCCTCTTAGAAGCACCGTGAATGGGGTGAAGCACTCGGGATGGTTGACAAAATAGTCGGTAGAACTCATTGAGTTCGATATTTTCTTCTCACCAAGGGTGACAATCAAAGGGTTGGCGGTGGCGGACTTTCTTGCTGACTTCTCAATGAAAGCGAATGAAGGCGAAGGCTTGCCATGTTTAGTATCCTGGAAGATGCTCATGGATGGAGCATCGGGCAAAAGCTATGTGTAAGTGAGCATAGTATTGGTGAGCCCTCATGGAACTAGGATCGAGAAGGAAGTTGAGATCCTCTTCCTTATCACGAATAATCAAGCAGAGTATGAAGCGATAGTGGCAGGATTGCGTCTCACCAAGGAGTTGGGGGGTCCAGGACGTCATACCTTCACAGAATTGATGGTGGTCACATCCCAGATCTGTAGAGAGTTCAAAGTGAGAGGCACCATCTTATGACGCTTCCAACCCTTCTCATCCAGCATGTGCCCAGGGAAGAGAACTCGGCGGCAGATCATTTGGCAAAGTAGGCCCGACGGTCAGAGGCACGATCAATGAGTTGTTGCAACCGTCCATCAAATAGAGGGAGATAACAGAGATCGAGCAACGAGCTTCTTAGCTCTATCCGTTCGTAGCATTCCAAGCTACTGGCCATCTCCCAACTGAGGTGGAAGATAAGAGAAAGGTCAGATACAAAGCGGCTTACTATTGAGAATATTGCCATCAATTTTCTCTTGATTTGAAGAGGCATCACTCACAATGCTAAGTACATATTATATTTTATAAACCCTACTTTGCATTAGGAATATGCAGAGTTAAGTTATTCCAAACATTGGAATAAGTTCAGAGGTTTGCTGTCAAAACTGCTGAGAAGGAGTCATTATCTCAGCGGAATCGCTGAGACAGGACCAGGAGCCGTTGAGAAGTGATCTGCCTCTACTGAGCTGCAAATGGAAAAAATCCACTGAGAAGAGAAACTGTCTCAGCGGATCTGTTGAGACGAAAGCAGTTTAACCGCTGAGACAGAAGGCTGTCTCAGCCCAACCGCTGAGACAGATTCAAATCTGGAAGAAGGCAGTGACACAACTTGCTTTTGGCACAAATAGCTGTAAGGGAGTGATAAAGCAATCTATCCCCATCCAATGAGTCAGGGGCCTTTCTAAGAGCTGTTGAAGACACATGAAGTATAAAAGAACATGTTAGGGCACTTTCAAAAGGAGTTGAGGTGCCGAAAAGAAGAAAGCTCTTATCACTATTCCATTGACGACTTTCAAGCTCTCTCCTTCTCCTGCTTACTGAACCAGTAAGAAGACATAAGGAGAGAAGATAGCTCTTCTACTCAGAAGAGCAAGGTGATCCTTTCTCCTCAACTGAAGAGAAGGATCAGATAGAAGCAATGACTGAAGTTTACATTCAACCAAGTTTCAAGGAAGCACCAGCTGTGCAGGAACAATAGAAGACATCATTCCAGTGCTGTCTAATGTTGTAAGCTTAACATTTATTCTCTGTAGGAACTGTATTGCTCTGAGCTTATAAGGCACATTGCCTGAGTGTGTAGGGTTGCTGAACCTAAGTTGTAGGGTTGTTAGGCCTGAGGTTGTAGGGCTGTTTAGCCTGAGCTGTAGGGAAATTTGCCTGAAAGTAGGGCTTCTTGATAGGCCTGAGGTAGGAGGTCAAGGGGATCTCTGAGCTATAGGAGTGGGAGCACTCTGAGTGGTATGGCTGGTTGTCCTGAGGTAGGGCTTGTAGCAAGCCTGAGAGATCCTGAGGGATCTGAGTTGGAAGCTCAAGGAGCTGAAATTGGAGGAGTTGGTCTTATCTAACACACTGTTAGAAAGGTGTAGAGGGAAAGTGGACTACCTATAGACACACTGTCTTGGGGAACCACTATAAACACTTGTGTGTTTTCTGTGTGTGCTTGTTATTTTGTGTACTAGCAAAACTAATTAAGTAAAAATCAAAGAGACCTACTCACCCCCTAGGTGAATTAGACTATATACCTATAAACTATCAAGTGGTATCAGATGGAGGTTGGTCAAAAAGAACTTAACAGTCTAACCAGGTCCTACATAGGTGTTGTTAGATCTGAATCCAATGGCTACCAATGGAGTTCAGAAGGAGATGGGGTCTATGAAGCTTCTTATATGCAAAAAGGAAACCTTTGACATTTGGAAGCAAAGGGTTAGGCTTTTCATGGAGGCCTCAGGCCCTAGGATTTATATCACTGTTCAGGAGGGCCCCTTTCTTACACAAAGCCCTCCACCATTGATCCTTCTAGGCATGTGGGCATGTCATACACTGAAATGACAAGGGATGAGATAACATTGGCAACAATGGGCAAAAGAGCTCAAAACATTATAGTCAATGTTATTTGAAAGTGCACAGTTAACCTCACTAGAATTCTCTAGAGGGGGGGGGGGGGGGGGGGTGAATAGAGATTTAAAATATTTTGTGCAATTATATATATATGTGGTGATCACAGATTAAGGCTTCCCACACACCAACAAGAATTAAGTAAGTAAAGAAAGTAAATGCAAGAAAAGAAATCACAGCACAACACAAGGAAATATAGTGGTTCCCCAAACTTTGGGTAGTCCACTCTTCTACCCCCTTGGTAGGAAATTCACTATCTTGCACTGAGTCTTTTGATAAGGAGACTCTTAGAACCACCCTGAGTCTTTTGATAAGGAGACTCTTAGAACCAACTGAGTATTTTGAAAAGGAGACTCTTAGAACCAGTACAATTGAATTTTTTGAAGAGAGATTCTAAAAACTCTTTTACAATATGTGAAAAATGAAAATAAGAAAGAGAAAAAGAAGTATTTAAGACAAGAAGGAATCTTCTTCCTAGCAAGAAGATTGGAAGCACAAGAAGTAGTGAATAAAATCTCTCTTCTATAGTGAGAAGGAGATTGTAGGCCTTTTCTCTCTTTTGTGAGAGCTATCAGAGTTTGCAGCAGTATGGCTTCAGAGTGAGAAGGAGAAGGAAGCTTGATCTTTGCTGCAGCACTATTTCTCAATTCTCTCTTTTTTTCACATGAGAGCTTTTCCTCCTTTTCAAATGTAAAATGGTGGATGACTTCTTTTCTTTCTGCCGACCACCTTGTTATTTATAGCTCTGTTCATTAAAATAACACTATAGGAGAGTAATCAATTAGCAGGCAGAGTATTAGAAAGAAGGAGAAATTTCCATAACAATTATATCTATAGAAGGAAAGTATTCATTCTGATTTCAAATAGTGTTCATAATGGATTTAATCAAATTAGCCAAGAATTCATTAGGGGAAAAGAATAATTCAGAACGACTATAAAGAATAATTTGATTCCATATAAATCAGATCTATGAAAGAAGGAAAGAGATCTGGCGATTTTTGAATTAATCATAGAAATCGACGTGCGTCGATTACTATTCGACGTAGGCGTCGAATTCGTCCTGGCAGAACGTCGAGAGGAGAATAAGGAAGGTGCGTCGACTAGGGTGCGTCGACTTCTCAAGATACGTCGACTAGAAGTCAGAGCTACGTCGACATAGGATACGTCGAATTCTGCTTGGAGCTACTTCGACTCATTCTGATTGAAACGTCGACTTTATTTCGACGTTGCGTCGAATACTATTCGACGCATATTTATTTAACCTTGATTTTCCTTTCTTGGAATTCATATTCAACTTATTTTCAGGGGTTAAGAGAAATCATTTTCCCAACAATCTCCCCCTATTTGTCTTAACCCTATTTAGAGGGAAATTGTACTAGCATTTAATCAACTTCAGCAAGTCAATTATATAGAACAGAAATATGTCAAACAATCAGAAGAGAAATTAGAAAGAGAAATCATATAAACAAACTTCCCAGAATTATATAAGCAGACTTCATGTTTAGTATTCAACTATAAGGTAAAGTATATCAGCATTATTTTCAATCATTATTCAGGAGGGGTAGGAGGAGTCTTTCTTTTTCTTTTGAATACTTTGGTGGGTTGCTCTTTCTCAGTAGCAGATTGTACCCTTAGCTCCCCCTGAGTCACAGTGGTGTGCTCCCCCTGGAATGGAACTTCAGAGCCTTCTATTTCTATTTCAGCATTAGTTAAAACAGCATTTGGCTCCACCTGAGCTTCAGCTTCAGCCAACACAGCATCTGGCTGTCCTTTTTCATTTTCAGCTTCATTCATAGCAGTATCCAGCTCCCCCTGAGTTTCAGTTTCTTTGTCTTTCTCACCATCTGCCACATCTTCCTTTTCAGCTTCATTTTCTGCCCTGCTTGCCTCCCCTTGTAATAGTACCACTTGATTTGCAGCCTCTCTTGCTATTTTGAGTACCTTTATTGTTTGTTCTTCAATATATAGCTCAGGTACTTTCTCATTTCCAATTGTCTTGAGCAGTGCAAGACTGTCAGATTTTGAAGAAGGAGGGGATTTGTGTGAGGGAGATTTAAGATTGGAGGGCTGCTCTTCATCTAGCTTCTCCCCCTTCTTGACCTTCTTGGCCAAGGAGATTAAGAAAGACTTGGTAACTCTTGAGGAAGAGAGAGAGTTCTTCAGACTTTGCACAGAGGCACTGACCCCATCTATTTGGGTGTGCATGTGTAGGATGGAGGAATGAATCTGGGAGCAGTGCTCATCCAGCATTGCTTGGAATGTTTGAGCTGCTGATGCAATGCACTGAGTGAGGAGAGCTTCAGTGGATGCAGATGGTTCATGTTGTGGTTGGTGATGAGGAGAGAGTGGTGGAGGTGGTGATGAAGCTGGAGAGAAGTTAGTTGATACATGAGGTATGGGTGATAAAGGAGGTGGAGAGGATGAGAAAGTAGGAGGAGGAAGAGATGGAGAAACTGCTGTTTGAGCAGGTGTTTGAGAAGAGGTAGGTAGAGTAGGAGTTGTGAGAGTTGAAGAGACTAGTGGAGTAGATGATGGTGGTGGAGAAGGAGTGTTTCTTTGAGGAGGAGGAGGAGGAGATGGATGAATAGGAGAGTTAGGAGGAGATGGAGTCTTTTCAGGAATGGAGCCAGGCTTAGGGATTTGCCTGGTCCATTTGGAGAATAGAGCTATTGACATCCTTTTCCCTGGAGGAATGGGGATTCCTTTTGACCTACAGAGGTCAGGGAAGGAGTGGAAGAGTACTTGACTCATAATCCTCATATATGCATTTTCTTTGTGTGAGTATTTGGAGCCTATCATCTTGAGCAAGCATGTGACCCAGTCCACCTTCTTCTTCAGCACAAGGCCCCCCATGATGTTCAGTTGCTGCTTGGGTACTGCATCATGGGCTAAAATTTTGCATAGTAGTATCTTTCCTACTACATCTGCTAGCAGTCTGTACTCCTCAGAAAAGTCTATTTTCTTTAGATGAATTGGTTTATCCTTTGAGAACTTCATAGTGGTTAGCAGATGCTTGATTTCATCAGGTGTGAGGTCTATAGATTCATCACCTAATAAGGGAATGATGAAGACTTATGAGGTTACTCTTTAGAAATTGATTTCCTTTCCCTATTTTATTTGAACAAAGATAATATTAGGATATACCTGATGGAAGATCAAAGGTGGTCCTAATATGTTCTGCAGAGATTGAGACTGGTGTCTCATAGATTGTTCCCTGGATTTCTCCTTGTTCAGATATCTGAACATGAGTCATCAGCTCAGTGAGCTCTGTTTCCAGGAGCTTGCATCTTGTGGAGATGAGTTTGTCCAATCCAGCTTCAGTGAAGAGAGCTATGATGTTCTTATAATTTTCTGCAGCGGCTTGGAAGGAGTCGAGGTCAATGTCGAAACCAGAGTTTATCTTGGGAGCCATTTTAGGTCAGTGAAAGAGAGGAGGAAATGGCTGGATTAAGGAGCAAGAAGGATAAAGGATGCAGAGTAGTGAAGGTTTCTAACCGAAGAGTCTTTTTAAGTCAGGTGAAGCGTCGAAACGGGACTCAATTCGAGGCTTATTCGGTACTTCAGGGGATGTGACCGAAAATATTTTAGTATTGCCGCTCGTTTTCATGAAGTCAACGTTACGTCGAGTGGAATTCGACGTAAGCGTCGATACAGCCCGCGTTAAGATGCTAAGGTTTCGTATCGACGTATGCGTCGATTGTAATCGACGTATGCGTCGATTTCACTTATTGAGTTGAGTCATCGACGGTGCGTCGATTAGAAGTCGACGTGACTTTTGATTTTCCTGAAGAGTTTTAGGTGTTTATTTCTTTTTATCTCTTCCTAGTTCTAAGTCAGTCTTGGACTAATTTTTACAGATAGTTTGATTGGTTGTGCCAACATTGTTTGGCAAGGTGGCCAGTTTTGTTACATATATGACACTTGATTATCTTATTCTTATGATAATTTGAGTTTAAAGAAGGATAGAAGGGTTGATTAAGATAGAAAGTTTGATTAGGATGGGAATTTTGGTTACCAGGTTTAGGGTAGAAATTTTGGTTGGGATAGGGGTGTTGATTATGATGGAAATCATGGTTAGGATGAATGGATCCTGAATGAGAATTATAGAGGGTTTTTGGAGGATAGACATTTAAGTTGCTCTGATTTTTTGTGCGTCGATATCTATTCGACGCATGTTGATAGGTGCTTCGATTTATATTCGGCGCTTTCTCCCGATAGCGTTGATCTGATATCGACGCATGGAAAAAGTTGCATCGATTGGAAGTCGACGTACTTTTATTCAAGCGTCGAGTAGAGGTCGAGGCATCAGAGAGGTTGCGTTGAGTAAAAGTCGACGCACTATCATTCATGCGTCGATATAAAATCGACGCAACTGTATCTTCATACATTTTCTTTTTCCCTTTTTCTGATTTTTTTTTATGTATTGTTTCTTTTGGCTTAGTTGCTTCTTCAGATGAAGTTTGAGAGTCATTAGCTGAATAATATGATGTTTCATCAAATTGCTTTATTTCCTTGAGGGAGTCTTCTTCCTTATTTAGTGAGTCTTTTTCTTGGTTTGATTTGATGGGTTTTGTGTATTTTACATGGATCATCCAAGCAGGTTTGTTGGATGGAACTTGGCTGGTTGAGGGATCAGCCCCTAGACCAAGATTTTTATGTCTCCTTGTTTGTTGTTCAGTGATTTCCTTGAGAGTTTGACTTCTCATTTTTATTGATTCTTCAAAAGCTTTTGCCTGGGATACCTTATCCTTAAGGAGCTGATTTTCTATTCTAGCCCTTTCTATCTCCTTTTCTATGATGTTAGCCCTTAATTCATAATCTTTAGAGCATTTAACTTCTCTATTTCTCTGGTTTTTAGCCACATTGATTTGTTCTTTTAGATCTTTAATTTCTTGTGTAGCTTTTAGTTGATCT
Source organism: Dactylorhiza incarnata (assembly GCA_033032865.1). NCBI lineage: Eukaryota > Viridiplantae > Streptophyta > Magnoliopsida > Asparagales > Orchidaceae > Dactylorhiza > Dactylorhiza incarnata. Next base: position 3,102,942 of record JAWHQI010000133.1, on the reverse strand, counting down.
AGACACATTCCCATAAAATCATTTCTGAAGTTATCACTTTGAAAATCTATTTCATCAAACATGCTTACCTCATCCTTATCCTCAGATTCCTCTATGAGAATAAGACTATCTTCTTCTTCATCTTCAGAAGATATGCTTTCTTCTGATCCTGTCTCACTCCATGATTTAGCACCATCATCATTCTTTGAGCCTTCAAGGGCCATCAAACACAGATCTTCTTGCTTAGGCTCTTCATTGTCACTCTTAGAAGAGGAGCTGTCATCAGAGTCTGTATCACTCCAGGCTTCTGCTATAAAGCCTCTTTCTTTCTTCTTCCCCTTTTTTCTTGAGATCTTTCTTTTTCAGATCTTTCTTTGTCTCAGCATTTTCTGGACATCCTGGAGCAATATGTCCAGGTTTCCTGCAAGAATAACAAATAATTTCTTTAGTAGGAGTTTTGTCATACCTTGGTTTTGACTCTCTCCTTCTTGATCCATCTGTCCTGACCCATTTCTTGAATTTTCTGGCTAGGAAACTGAATAGTTCTTCTTCAGTGATAGGGCTTCCTTCTTCAGTTGCTTTTAATGCAATGTTCCTGTCTTTTGAAGAAGTTGGAGTGTTTTCTTTTCTCTTCTTCTCTTCTCTGGTTTTCAGCAGTTGCTCATAGGATCTGAGTTTTCCTAAGAGAGCATCTGTTGAAATTTCCCTTTGTCCTCTTGTGTCTCTTATTGCCCATATCCTTGAGTCCCATGAACTTGGGAGACTCATCAGCAATTTGTCATTGATTTCTGTAAGAGAGATTTCTCTATCCAAGTCCCTTAGTTGATTGATGATCAGACTAAATCTATCATACATCTCAGAGATGCTTTCTTCATTCTTCTTTTGGAAGTTCTCATATTGAGAGATCAATATAGCCTTCCTATCTTTTCTTTCATCAGCACTTCCTTCTACCATCTTTATGAGAGCCTCCCAAATTTCTTTGGCTGATTCACAATCAACAACCCTTTGAAAGATTTCATCAGAGAGGGTTGAGACCAGAATATTTACAGCTTTTGCATCACATGTTCCTGCCTTCTTCTCTTCAACTGTCCACTCAGCCTTTGGGACAAGTGTTTGAGTCACTTCACCACTTGAGTCTTTTCTATAAGGCTTGGGGGGACCTGTCAAGATAACATTAAATAAATCTTCATCAATAGAATTCATATAAATCCTAATTCTTGTTTTCCAAACTGCAAACTTCTCAAGATTGCACATTGGTGGTCTGGTAGAAGCATAATCTTTGATTTGTGCCATGTGTAAAGAAATATTTTTCAGAAATATATATATAAGAATAAGAGGTAGGATCTTTTTGATGAAGGAGTTATCCTTTTTAGATCAACCTCCCTCTGATACCAATTGAGAGTGCACAGTTAACCTCACTAGAATTCTCTAGAGGGGGGGGGGGGGTGAATAGAGATTTAAAATATTTTGTGCAATTATATATATTTAAGTGGTGATCACAGATTAAGGCTTCCCACACACCAACAAGAATTAAGTAAGTAAAGAAAGTAAATGCAAGAAAAGAAATCACAGCACAACACAAGGAAATATAGTGGTTCCCCAAACTTTGAGTAGTCCACTCTTCTACCCCCTTAGTAGGAAATTCACTATCTTGCACTGAGTCTTTTGATAAGGAGACTCTTAGAACCACCTTGAGTCTTTTGATAAGGAGACTCTTAGAACCAACTGAGTCTTTTGAAAAGGAGACTCTTAGAACCAGTACAACTGAATTTTTTGAAGAGAGATTCTAAAAACTCTTTTACAATATGTGAAAAATGAAAATAAGAAAGAGAAGAAGAAGTATTTAAGACAAGAAGGAATCTTCTTCCTAGCAAGAAGATTGGAAGCACAAGAAGTAGTGAATGAAATCTCTCTTCTATAGTGAGAAGGAGATTGTAGGCCTTTTCTCTCTTTTGTGAGAGCTATCAGAGTTTGCAGCAGTATGACTTCAGATTGAGAAGGAGAAGGAAGCTTGATCTTTGCTGCAGCACTATTTCTCAATTCTCTCTCTTTTTCACTTGGGAGCTTTTCCTCTTTTTCAAATGTAAAATGGTGGATGACTTCTTTTCTTTCTGCCGACCACCTTGTTATTTATAGCTCTGTTCATTAAAATAATACTATAGGAGAGTAATTAATTAGCAGGCAGAGTATTAGAAAGAAGGAGAAATTTCCATAACAATTATATCTATAGAAGGAAAGTATTCATTCTGATTTCAAATAGTGTCCATAATGGATTTAATTAAATTAGCCAAGAATTCATTAGAGGAAAAGAATACTTCAGAACGTCTATAAAGAATAATTTGATTCCATATAAATCAGATCTATGAAAGAAGGAAAGAGATCTGGCGATTTTTGAATTAATCATAGAAATCGACGTGCGTCGATTACTATTCGACGTAGGCGTCGAATTCGTCCTGGCAGAACGTCGAAAGGAGAATAAGGAAGGTGCGTCGACTAGGGTGCGTCGACTTCTCAAGATACGTCGACTAGAAGTCAGAGCTACGTCGACATAGGATACGTCGAATTATGCTTGGAGCTACTTCGACTCATTCTGATAGAAACGTCAACTTTATTTCGATGTTGCGTCGAATACTATTCGACGCATATTTACTTAACCTTGATTTTCCTTTCTTGGAATTCATATTCAACTCATTTTCAGGGGTTAAGAGAAATCATTTTCCCAACATTATTGATGATTCAACATTCCAGAACTTGGTACACTGTGAGACTGCCAAGGAAATGTGGGATACACTGATATTGTACATGGAAGGGACTAAAGAGGTGAGGGATGATAAGAAATCCCTCCTCAATCAGGAATATAAAGCCTTCAGGCAACAAAGCCTGGAATGCATAGCTGATTGCTATGAAAGATTCTTCAGGATAGTGAATGAGTCGAGGACCTATGAAAGGACCTTCACTCATTATGAGCTGAATGACAAATTCCTAAGATCTCTAACTAGAGACTGGGATACCAAGATTTTGTGCCATCAAGGAGGTGGCAAAGCTGGGTGAGACTCCTCCTCATACTCTATTTGGAAAGCTGCTCTCCTATGAGATGCAGCTATCTGCTAGGAAGGAGGAGGACACATCCTGTAAGACCCCATTTTTTCCGCTACAAAACTAGGTCTTATGCCCAGAACTACCGCTTGCGGTGACACCATCACTCGGGAAGGTTGCCACTACAAAATGTCGATCCTGCCAGCCATATCGATCACAGAAGAAGAAAAGTATAAATGAACAAATAGAAGTTCAAGTCCACAATCACATACTATATATAATAAATGTCCACATGATATAACTGAAATAACAAGGTTACAATAATAAAGGGCCCATGCCCTATACATTATGTCCTCACTACATGGTCACTCGCGGAAGCAAACTACTAATCACTCACTGATCTTGAAACTGATGCTCCTGTACTAGACTATCCCGCCTCCATCTGCACCGGCCTCTAGTGCTGCTGCGTCTCCTCGATCCCCTAAAATGATATGGTCCACCGACCGTTAGTCAAAAAGACTAAGCCTTATGTTCCCCACCCCTCCCCAAATGGCTCCTAGGCACCGTGCGGGAGGATGAAGCGGAGGAAAGTAAGGGGTATAAATCAAAGCAGATGACGGGGGATCTTGTCTACAGGAAATGTCTACAACTACACATGTGTATATAAATAATTGAAGCAGTAATAGATTATGGTAAAGAGCAAGTAAAGAACAATAAGTAAAGGTCGGTACATAATAGAAAAGTAACCATTGATTTATAGGAATGCCCATACAAACCTATATGCCAATGGGTCGTTTAGCAGGGCCTATCGTATAAAAAGTCTCATAACCAATTTATACGATAGGGGTAGGGGTTGAAATGTAATGCTTATGCCATGACATGCAGAGTTATGTAGTTTATGCTATGTTCATACAAGTGCAACTCATACACTTCAACTCTATGCGCACAGACCTTTAGTTCCCCCTTTTTGGAGCTATCAAGACTCCCAGGATACTCCCGTAGTGGCAAACGGAAGCGGTGGGTTGGACCTCGCCCACCTCTAGGTTGGTATTCACACTAACTACCTAGAGCTATCGTACACCTCAACGCAAAACCGCGGAGCATCTGCGTACTCTTACTGGCTGGGCCACCAGACATTTATGGCTAAGTGCAAATTCCACACTTGCCGAGTAAACGTATTGACGTCGGTGTGAACGACCGTCCAATACCGAAGACCCACCACCTTTATGCACATGCAAACATGTTTATCATCTATCTCTGAGCCATAAGCTCCCCGGGCTAACCCGACTGTCACCATAACCTTCCGAGCCACCGGCTCGCCGGACCAACCCGTCCGCACCTACAACCACCGAGCCTACCGCTCGTAAGTCCAAACCGACTAATATACCTGTAACAACGGGGTGTGGGTGAGTGTATTATTAAGTTAATCTTGTACATCAACTTATTCCTACAATTTAGGATTAATCTTGGACTTCCCGATGTCTACCCTGTGAGGGGCTTGCAGCGGTACTAAGAGTAATGATGGGATGACACCCCAAAGCTCCATTTCTCATGATACTTAGTGTTATTGGTATCTACCCATAATAATACCCTTCTTATCATTACACTTGGATTACCCTACGTATTTTATGACGTTCTAAGGGGAAATACGATCTTTCGTCGGTCCCGAACACAACCTTACCCCTTAGCTTATCGGGTACACTCAATATATAGACCCCTAATGGTGACCTCACATCTTCTCTACCAGACTAGGTACACCATCTACCTTCCATTCCCACCTAATGATCCACAAATTACTCAAGTTTTACAATTTTACTAAACGCAGACCAATTGAGTTATATGAGTTGCGTAAGAGGAGGTACCCCAAATATTCATCCAACTGACTCAAGATTATTACTGGGAGTCTATCATGATATTCTAAGACTAAATCCAGAGGATCATATTTTTCCTTAATTATTTGGCATTTATTATAATTTCTCCAACATTGGCCAAGTATGAAATTGTACATGAAGTGTAAGATCTTCTTATGATATGACCCACATAAAATTATGGAAAATCTATGATGTCAAAATAACAGTAAATACAGGATATCACAATTTTGCAGTAAGGAGTTGACCTCTAATTATAATATTAAATAATTACCCCAAATTAGAATTTTAAGAAGGAACCACCAAAAATACTTGTCAAAAAATTATGGTAAAATTACCAGTCCTCTATAATGATCAGAAAAGTGTACTGACTATGTTTCATAATTTATCAAGACCATTTATTCACATAAATAAATATTTCAAGTAAATCCAAACTAGGAACATTGTGAAGTATCCTACTGATAAATAATTCTAAAAATTATACAAAATTCACAGAGCTCTATGATACCCTAAAATGTCCTAACACCAAGTTTCATAATTTTCCAGAGGGTATTTGACCCTCATTTATTTAACATATTCCTAAGAAAAAATAGATGACTTGTGAATGAAGTGCTAATTAAATCAATTCAATATTTACAAAAAAATTACCATAGGTCTATATCATGATTCCAAGTAATTTGTCAAACTTTCATCAACATCCAAGATAATTTGAGCATGTAAATTCCTTTTATAAGATGTTTCCCTAAAAAGGTTATAACATAGTTCAGAGGGGACAAGTGTTCCTAAAATTCTCATAAAATTTCCTAGGGCATATTTACACCCTATGAACTTATCTACCAAGTTTGATGACCATTCCAGGACATATGCCCATATGTCCTTCACAAGGCTTAAATTGCAACCCTAAGGTTAGAACTAGGGTCCTAGGGCATATCCACCCCACATCACCCCAAATTACTCATGATGGTGTCTTATGTGATCCTAAACCAGTGGCAAAAGTTTCACACTACTTTAATGAGATTTGACCATCTAATTCTACCATGTGCACTTTTAACCTAGTTTGACCTAGTTTGACCAAACTTGGGTTAACAAATTACCCAACCAAAACAGTCCCAATTGGGCGGAAATTTTATCAGGGTCATATAATAACCCTAAGAGGCACCCACCAAAATTTGGAGGGGATTGGAGGTCATTAGACCCTATAATTAATTAATATATGCATTATTGAATTTTTACAAAAACCTTAGAAAAATGTTCTCCAAAAATTCTCATCTTTGGATATGTTAAGGGTGGGGGTACAAATAGCCTATGTTTCAATTTTCAAGTCAATATCATTTTCCAATCAAAAGTTATTCAAGAAATAGTAGTGAAAGGCCTCTGATATCAATTGAAAGTAATCTCTGATATCAAAGGAAAGGGAGGTTAGATCTTAAAGTTACTCTAGAGGGGGGGGGGGGGGGGGTGAATAGAGTATTAAAAAGTTTTTCAATTATTTTTATAGCGGAGTTAAAATAGTGATATTTGTTGGAACATGCGTTTCGCACTCTTCCGGTTTGATAATAACAAAATCCCGTTTGTATTTGATTCTATTTTTATTGCTGGTGTGCAGGTAACAGGTATGAGATGTTCACAATTCTGATTGGAGCTCAATTTAACTGTATGGAGAATTTCGATGTCGGAATTTTCCGACATCTACTGTCGCCCAGGCGACAGGACAGAAGTTACAACAACAGCCCGCACGACAGCACGACGAGCAGTTATTTTGGCGCTGTCGGAATTCCTACAGCGATGTCGCCCAGGCGACAGCACAGAAGTTACAACAACAGCCCGCACGACAGCACGACGAGCGGTAGTTTGGCGTTGTCGGAATCCGACAGTGATGTCGCCCAGGCGACAGTGAAAAACTATAAATTGGTTCGTTTTGTTCGTGCATTCCAAGCTTTGAAAAATCTAAGTCCTTTCCTGAGTGCATACGAACCAGAGAGCTCCAGAACCTCATCAACTCCCATTTGTGCTTAGAAGGTTTGAGATTGAAGACGAGATCGGACGCGCTTCTACATCAACGATCATCTCGAGGCTTCAACCTTCCTTTCAGAGATCTGAATTTCTAGGGAGTTCTTCATTTCATTTTGTATTTTCATTTATATACATTTCACTTTGTATTGGTAGGGAAATTGTCTCCTTGTGCGTGACGTGTCCTTGCGTGGCTTAGGGGAAAATCGCTTTCTTGTGCGGAGCGTCCAAGTCCTTGCGTGGCTTTGTAGGAAATCGTGGCCTTGTGTGCTACGTCTAGATCTTGGGAAGATCTAGAGGATAGGCTTGGGCTTGGTCTAGGGAGAGACAAGTGATAGCCTTCTGATCCTTGGGAGAAGGATTGGTAAACTCAAATTGTTAAAAGTTTATTATCATATTTGTGCCTTGATCTTAAGCATTGTTAAGATCATTTTTATTGTATGTGAATTTCATGATTAAAAATTATGACTTTTTCTTTAATTGCAAATATGGTTGATTAATCTTTAACTTAGAAATTTGTGTTTGAATTAATTTAAAAATTTCATAGTTTGAAAATTTTTATAAGTGATTTTTAGAAAAGCAAAATTTGTTATAAAAATTTTTAAGTAAAAAATTTAATTTAAAAAGGACCTTATTCACCCCCTCCCCCTCTAAGGGCGCCACAAGATCCAACACGTGGTATCAGAGGGAGGTTACTCCAAAACGGTTTTACCACCGGGTGTAATGGCGCACAACGATCACGCGTTCGTTGAGGGGCAAGGAATTAGTAGGCCACCACTTTTTACGGGCACATACTATAACTATTGGAAAACCCGAATGCGATGTTTTCTAATAGCTCTCGACATGGAAGTTTGGAATATGGTCGAGACGAGTTATACTTCCCCAACAATTGTTGTAGGAAATGTAACTATGGACAAATCCAAAGACAAGTGAGATGACAATGATAAATTAAAATGTAAGAACAATGCAAAAGCCATGAATGCTTTATTTTGCGCACTAGATCGCACTGAATTTAATAGAGTTTGTGCTTGTGATACTGCATTTGAAATTTGGAATCTTTTAGAAATTACTCATGAAGGTACTTCGCAGGTAAAGGAATCAATGCTATTTCAACTGGAGTCAGAGTTCGAAAGATTCAAAATGGAGGTGGATGAAGAAATTGATACAATGTACACACGATTCACTAAAATCGTGAACGATTCAAAGGTGCTGGGTAAGGTTTTCTCCAATGGAGATTTAGTAAGGAAAATCTTAAGATCACTTCCCCCGAAGTTCAATCCTAAAGTGACTGCAATTTCTGAGTCACATGATCTTAAGACCTTACAATTGGAGAGTCTCATTGAGAATCTAAAAACCCATGAAGTGGAGTTGAAGATTCAAAGCCAAGAGTACAATTTGGAGCCCAAAAAGAAGAGCTTGGCGTTGAAATCAAGAAGGGAAGTTGAGACTGAATCTGAAGAAAGTGAGGAAGATGAGGAAGGACTGTTTGTGAGGAACTTTAAGAAGTTTATGAGAAATCCAGAGAGGAGAAATTTATTTAAAAGATTTTTCAAAAAGAACAATTTTGTCTACCAAAAAGGCAAAGGAAAAATGGAGAATGAAGAGGAGCGTCCGCTACCGGAGTGCTACCATTGCAAGAAGATTGGTCATATCAGAAGCAAGTGCCCAAAGTATCTGAAGGAGCAAAAAGCAAAGAGGCACGATAAAAGTTACAAGAAGAAAGTATTAAAGACAGAGACTTGGGATGACACAACTTCTGAAGGCTCAAGTGAAGCAAGCGATGAAGATAAAGAAGAAGCAAATGTATGCTTGATGGGGAAAGAAAATGCGCCATCTGACGACGATAGCAGTGTCCAAAGCGACACTGAGGTAACTCCTCCATCTTATGATGATTTATATTCTGAATTTATGAAAACATGCAAATTTTTGGATAAAAGCCTAAAGGAAATTGATTTTTTAAAGTCTGAAAATAAAGGTCTTTTAAAAGTGAATAAAAATTTATCAAATGAGTTGAAAACTATTGGGAAAGAGAAGGTAATTTGTCAAGAGTGTGATCACTCTTCGACAAGGATAAAAGAACTTGAAAACACTATTTCTAAGTCCGATCAAAAAAGTGATCAACTTCTAAAAGAGAAAATGGACTTAGAAAAAGTGGTCAAAACTTCTCATTCTCAATTAGAGAATTACAAGAAAAAGTTTGCAAATCGATGTGGCATGATAGTAAAAGAAAATTCAATTTTAAAGTCCAAAGTAAATGAATTGAACATGGCAATTGAAAAATTTGGTGTTGGGAAAAAAATCTCTGGATATGATTTTAGGCAACCAATGCCATGGGTCAGCAAAATTTGGACTATGATACGTTTCTGGAAGCTCTGGAAGCTGTCGGAAATTTCCGACAGCTGATGTCGGAACCAGCGACAGCTCCAGGTTCAGAAAACCTCCTTTTCAAAATAAAAATTTTTCTAAGTCCACACATAAAGATGTTTCCTCCAGCAAGAGTCCAGAGAAACCATTAAAGAATGGTTCCTCACTATTCATTGCATGTGCCAAATGTGATGATTTGGTCACATCTCGGACTCATGCTGGAAGAAAGGAAAAGTTAGTGTTAAACAAATCTGGGTACCTAAGGTGTCCACCTATACCATGGGAGGGACCACTTGGGTAACCAGATCTTTACTCTCATCATCTTTTTAGGTGTGCGTGCAGGCTAGGAACAAGGAAGACGTGTGGTATTTGGACTCTGGATGTTCAAAACACATGACGGGCGATAAATCAAAGTTCCTTAGCCTGGAGATGAAGAAAGGTGGAACAGTGACATTTGGAGATAATGACAAGGGTAAAGTCAAAGGCATTGGAGTAGTAGGTAACGAAAAATTTAAAATTTCAAATGTTTTATATGTTAAAGGTTTGAAACATAATTTAATTTCTATTAGTCAGCTATGTGATAAAAATCTAAATATTTTATTTGACTCTAGCTCAAACCTTTGCAAAATTATTGATTATAAAATAAACGAAATTGTACTTACTGCACCAAGAATAAACAATGTCTATACAATCACTTTTCATGATTTATCTCATTCTACACTTTAATGTTTTATTTCAAAGAATGATAAACTTGAATTATGACATAGGAGACTAGGACATTCTAGTGCTAAACGCATAGTAATGCTTTCTAAAAATAAAATAATAAAAGGTTTACCAAATTTGAATGAAAAGCTTTCTTCATTATGTTCACCATGCCAAAAAGGAAAGCTTACAAAATCATCTTTTAAAAGCAAAAATGTTATTTCTACTACTAGACCTTTACAATTATTACATATGGACTTGTTTGGTCCAATTACTACACAAAGTCTAGGAGGTAGAAAATATATGTTTGTTATTATTGATGATTATTCTAGATTTTGTTGGACATTGTTTTTAAATTCAAAATCTGATGCTTTTGATGAATTTGTAAAACTGATTTCACGTATTCAAAATGAGCTTGATTTAAAAGTAAAATGCATTAGATCAGATCATGGAGGAGAATTTGTTAATGAAAAATTTATTTCATATTGTAATGAATTTGGATAAGACACAAATTTTCCGCTCCTCGCACATCACAACAAAATGGTGTAGTGGAGAGGAAAAATAGAACACTTCAAGAATTAGGACGTACTATGCTTTGTGAATTTAAATTGCCAAAGTATTTTTGGGCCGAAGCCGTTAGTACTGCATGCTATATTATTAATCGTGTCATGGTTCGTCTTACATTACAATTAACTCCTTATGAAATTTATTTTCAAAGAAAACCAAATGTATCTTACTTTAAAGCTTTTGGTTGTAAATGCTTTATTTTGAATACAAAAGATAACTTAGGTAAATTTGATGAAAAATGTGATGAAGGAATTTTCATTGGTTATTCTTCAACTAGCAAGGCCTATAGAGTTTATAATAAACGTACTAAAGTGGTTGAAGAAACTATTCATGTAAAATTTGATGAAAACATTTCTTGTGTAGAAAATACTAAAGTTGCAGGTATTGAGAAAAATGAAGAAGATGTGGAACAAAATCTGAGGAAAAATGATGATGATGATGATGAAGAAAAAGTAGAGAAAGAAGACGAAAAAGATGGTGAAGAAGAAGAAGAACAAGGATATGTACCTCCAACAGAGCTAAGGTTCTCAAAAGATCATCCACAAGAACTTGTTATTGGAGAACCATCAAGTGGGGTACGTACTCGTTCTAGTTTACATGAAAGTTTTTCAAATTTATGTTTTGTCTCAAATATAGAACCAAAAGATGTTGCCACCGCTTTAAATGATGAATCTTGGTTTTTAGCTATGAATAAAGAACTTAACCAATTTGAAAGAAATAAAGTTTGGATTCTTGTAGATAAACCTAGTGATCATCCAGTGGTAGGAGTCAAATGGGTTTTCAAAAATAAATTAGATACTGACTCTATGATCACTAGAAACAAAGCTAGACTTGTAGCGAAAGGATACAATCAAATTGAAGGGGTAGATTTTGATGAAACTTTTGCACCCGTTGCACGATTGGAAGCAGTTAGAATTTTTGTTGCATTTGCTAGTCATAAAAGATTTAAATTATTGCAAATGGATATTAAAACGACATCTTTAAACGGGTTGATTAAAAAAGAAGTTTATGTTGAACAACCCCCAGGCTTTATAAATGAAAAATTTCTTAATCGCGTGTATAGATTACTAAAAGCTTTGTATGGTTTAAAACAAGCACCACGAGCATGGTATGATAGATTGACCTTATATTTATTACAAAATGGTTTTAAAATGGGTGGTGTTGATTGTACACTCTTCATTAAGCAAGTTGATGATGATTTAATTGTTTTACAAATTTATGTTGATGATATTATTTTTGGAGTCACTAATGAAGAGTTATGTAATTATTTTGTTAAAATGATGGAAAGTGAATTTGAGATGAGCATGATAGGAGAACTAAAATATTTCTTAGGATTTCAAATTATTCAAAAACATGATGGAATTTTTATAAACCAATCAAAATATATACATGATGTTTTGAAAAGATTTGGATTTGAAAATCTTAAACAAGCTAGTACTCCTATGAGTGTTTCTTTAAAATTAGGAAAAGATGAAAGTGGAATATCCATAGATCAAACTTTATATATAGGCATGATATGTTCACTTTTATACTTAACCGCTTCTAGACCAGATATTATATTTTCAGTTTGTTTATGTGCTAGATTTCATGCCGATCCCAAAGAATCACATTTAAAAGCGGTAAAAAGAATTTTTAGATATTTAATTGACACATCTAAACTTGGTTTGTGGTATCCTCATAGCGATGATTTTACTCTTTTTGGCTATTCTGATTCTGATTATGCCGGTTGTTCACTAGATAGGAAAAACACTAGTGGCACTTGTCACTTTTTAGGCCCTTCACTCATTTCATGGTCGAGTAGGTAACAGAATTCTGTTGCCCTCTCAACCACCGAGGCCGAATACATCGCACTTGGTAGTTGTTGTGCACAAGCTCTTTAGATGAAACAAACTTTAGAAGACTTTAACATTAAACAACAAACTATAGAGCTATGGTGCGATAATAAAAGTGCAATTGATTTAACTTACAACCCGATTCATCACTCTAGGTCTAAACATATTGACGTTAGGCATCATTTTATAAGAGACCACATTAAAAATAATCAGATTAAAATTCCCTTCATAGGAACGGATAATCAACTAGCCGATATATTCACAAAACCATTGCCGGATTCCCGGTTTTCAATGCTAAGGCTTGAATTAGGAATCCTAGATATTTCAAACTAAGCATATCCAATATGACAAATCAAGTTTAATAAGATAAAGAACAATGAAAAAACATCATTTTAAATCAAAACATAGAATTTGAATGACTTAACAAAAATTCTCACATTATTAATAATTCATACAAATTGTTCCAGAAAAACAGTAGAAATAAACATAAGATTAAGTTCAGTAAACAGAAAATGAAATCTGGGCGACAGTGAGTGTCGGAAAATTCCGACAGCTCCAAAATTTTGATTTATCTTCAATTTTGGTCTCTCTGATACTCTACACTAGTGATATGTCATTATTAATGCCACAACTCATGAATTGATGTCAAACCATGTGCTTTTTATTTTTTTAAAAATGGCTATTTACATGATTATATGATTTCATTTCCACTCTATCATAGTATTGACACTCCTGCTAAGTGGTTTAGACTATTGGAAATTGTTTTCGCATGCCTCTAAGTATGAGAAATTGTTTATATATAATAATGAGCTATCACGTTCACTTCTTTTGATCCATACATATGTCTTTCTATTTAATATATACATGAATCATGTTTGCTTTAACATAATACAATAGCATTTCATAAATACAACTTTCAAGCTTGATTTGTTAGCACAACCAAATATACACCATCTTTTGCGATTCAAGTGAATTCGGAGATCCTTGGTCAATTAAACATAAAACTATATATAAATATCTATACAACTACAAAGTTAAGATATCACAAAATACGTGATCAACAAAAAGTTTAAATTGAGGACAAGGATACTCCACCAAGCACTACTTACCCTCTTGATAAGTCTTAATAAGCATTGTGAGGTTGAGCACCTTGGAAAGAATTGTAAAGTGTCTTGTGCAAAAGAAAAAATGGTATTCTATTCTTATTGTGCTATATCTTCAAGGTCAAAGTTGTTTTTATATGCTTATATTATGTTTCTATTCCAATGATCATGTAAATTAAATAATTTCATATGTTTGATCAAAGCAACACTTGTACACATCATTATGTTATATAAACCTTCATCTCATGAGAATTGGACCGAAAAGATTCCAAATTTCTATACACAATTGTGTCTTTCTATGATACTTACAATGACATTAATCATGTTTAAGTTATTTTTTTTATTCTACTACTTCATATGACTATACCATCTCTTCATGAGTTTATTCAATACTATGGCATATTACTATTATTTCAAGACTTTCAATCATTTTCAACACAAGTGCTTCTGTCTACTCTTATTTTCTACATCCCATCTCTTCCCTTAAGAACTACTCATTCATTTCAAATTAACATTTGCTAATACCAAAAGGGGGAGATTTATAAGTATATTCAAGAAATCAAAGAACAATAAGAACAATTCCACCTAAATCTTCCACCTACACAATACATCATTTCAATTTACTATAACATTTAGGGGGAGCATTCATTTAGGGGGAGCATTCATCTAGGGGGAGCTTACATTTAAGAGGAATATATCATGTTATTTTTGTGCACACACCATATGCTAAAAACAACAACCTAAATAGACATGATTTCTTTTTATACGGATTTGTTATTATCAAAAGGGGGAGATTGTTGGAGCATGCGTTTCGCACTCTTCTGGTTTGATAATAACAAAATCCCGTTTGTATTTGTTTCTATTTTTATTGATGGTGTGCAGGTAACAGGTATGAGATGTTCACAATTCTGATTGGAGCTCAATTTAACTGTATGGAGAATTTCGATATCGGAATTTTCCGACATCTACTGTCGCCCAGGCGACAGGACAGAAGTTACAACAACAGCCCGCACGACAGCACGACGAGCAGTTATTTTGGCACTGTCGGAATTCCGACAGCAATGTCGCTCAGGCGACAGCACAGAAGTTACAGCAACAGCCCACACGACAGCACGACGAGCGGTAGTTTGGCGCCGTCGGAATCCGACAGCGATGTCGCCCAGGCGACAGTGAAAAACTATAAATTGGTTCGTTTTGTTCGTGCATTCCAAGCTTTGAAAATTCTAAGTCCTTTCCTGAGTGCATACGAACTGGAGAGCTCTAGAACCTTATCAACTCCCATTTGTGCTTAGAAGGTTTGAGATTGAAGACGAGATCGGACGCGCTTCTACATCAACGATCATCTCGAGGCTTCAACCTTCCTTTCAGAGATCTGAATTTCTAGGGAGTTCTTCATTTCATTTTGTATTTTCATTTATATACATTTCACTTTGTATTGGTAGGGAAATCGTCTCCTTATGCGTGACGTCTAAGTCCTTGCGTGGCTTAGGGGAAAATCGCTTCCTTGTGCGGAGCGTCCAAGTCCTTGCGTGGCTTGGTAGGAAATCGTGGCCTTGTGTGCTACGTCTAGATCTTGGGAAAATCTAGAGGATAGGCTTGGGCTTAGTCTAGGGAGAGACAAATGATAACCTTCCGATCCTTGGGAGAAGGATTGGTAAACTCAAATTGTTAAAAGTTTATTATCATATTTGTGCCTTGATCTTAAGCATTGTTAATATCATTTTTATTGTATGTGAATTTCATGATTAAAAATTATGACTTTTTCTTTAATTGCAAATTTGGTTGATTAATCTTTAACTTAGAAATTTGTGTTTGAATTAATTTAAAATTTTCATAGTTTGAAAAATTTTTATAAGTGATTTTTAGAAAAGCAAAATTTGTTTTAAAAATTCTTAAGTAAAAAATCTTAATTTAAAAAGGACCTTATTCACCCCCCTCTAAGGGCGTCACAAGATCCAACAATATTTATATATGTATAACAGAGTGAGTTATAAAAACAAAATAAAAACAAAGCACAACACAGTACAGAAAATCACACAAACACCAAGGACACGAGGATCTATAGTAGTTCTCCAATAAACCTGGGTACATCTACTCTTCTACCACCCTTGGTAGGAATCAACTAGGTTTTTGATTAGGTGCCCTATCACCAATGGGGTTTTGATCAGGTGCCCAAAACACCAACTGAGCTTTTGATCAGGTGCTCAAACCAAACTACAGTTTTTTGCTCAGGTGCCCTGCCACCAAGGGGTTAACTTTTGAAGGGAGTTAGAACCCTGTACAAGAGGGGATAAAGAGGGTTATGAAGTTCTTCTCTGTCAATAATCTTAGAGAAGACTAGTGGATTTGATGATGTAAAGCTCCCCCTGTCTGATTGAAATGGTTGACAGTTGAGGATGGAGCTTTCTCTTGAATGAAATATCTTCCTTTGATAGCTGATGAATCTGAGAGATAAAAGTTTCTCAGATTGTTTGTTGCTCTTGAAGATTTAAAACTTTGCAGCAGAAATCTAAGATAAGATATGTGTTGTTGTTCTCAGAGATTAATATTGCTGCTTGAGGAAGATGAAGATCTGTAAGCCTTTTTAGCTTTCCGTATTTCTCTCGACTGTATACTTCTTCTCCTCTCTTCTTCCTGTACTGTAATAATGTGTGTCTATTTCTTCCTTCTTCTTTTTGACAATATATCTCTGATTTGAATTTCAAATCCTCTGAATAAGGAATAGAACAATCAGAGTTGATTATTTCTTGGAACTGCAATCTTGAATATTTAATTCATTTTCCTTTTCAATAAATGTATCCTTTTCCGATTAGCCAAACGGCTAGTTTCTCGAAATATGAGAATAATAAAAGGAAAGATAATATCCTTGACTTATCTGGAGGAAAAGATCCGTTGCTGATAGTCGATCTGAGTTCAGAGAATAGAATAAAAATAATCTGTCTGAAATACTGAACTGAATAGAAATTTTGTCGACCTGAGAATTGAGTTCGTCGAACAGAGTGTTGAGTTCGACGAACTGAATCTGGAGCTGATTCGTCGAACGCAGACTGGAATTCATCGAGCTCAAGTTGGAGTTCGTCGAACTGAAAGATAAACTGCTAAATCTGGCTGGAAGAATTGAGTTCGTCGAGCGGTCGAATGAATTTCGTCGATCTGAACATCTTGATACTTATTCTTCGAGCACAGAGCTAAGTTCGTCGAACGCAGAGATAACCTCAATTCATCAAGCGCTGAGACTAGACAAATTCGTCGACCGCTGAGACTGGACAAATTCGTCGACCGCTGAGACTGAGCAAATTCATCGACCACTGAGACTGAGCAAATTCATCAACCGCTGAGACTGAAGTTCATCGACCGCTGAGACGCTGCACGATCGTCGAACACTGAAGCAAGACGTTCGTCGAATGCAGTATGCATTTTGTCGAACGCAGATAGCATTTCGTCGAACGCAGAACCTTGACTTTTCCTTAAGTTCTAGCTAATTTAACAGCCTAAAATCTTGACCCTTAGACTATACAATGGGGTCAACTTAGTCCTAGTCAACAGATAGTGATCCTAGCCCAAATCAGTAATAGGGTTGTTCCAACAATCTCCCCATATTTGGGTTAGGACACTATTTGACAAAAATCAAATAATAAAACAAACAACAAAACAACAGAGCATATCTATCTGATAGATTTTAAATATTTCAGCAGATATAAAATATGATACTCTGAGTTTTGAAATTTTATAATGAAAACAAAATAATAAAAACAAATAATTAGAACCTTTTGCTTTCTGAATTCTGACATTGCCTTCAGCTTTCTGAATTTGATTATCTGAGCTGTATCTGCTATATCAAACAATATTTCTGAATCTGCATTTGCATCTTTTGCTTTGCTTGGAAATCCCTGCCTTCAGCATTTTTCTTTGTTTATCTGAACTGAATCTTGCAGTCTGAAATATTTTGGAACTTAAGTTCGAGTTGACTTCACCAAATCAACTTGATCTGGAACTGAAAAGCTTTATAATCTGAATCTGCATTTTTCAGCTTTAGCTTTTGTTGATCTGAACTGTAGCAATAAATGAATCTTCTTTGCTACTAATCTGCATTTGAATCTGTCATATCTGAGTTTCTGAATCAAAACTGTTGTGAGCTTCTTCATCAAGAACTGATTTGTCTTTTTCATACAGCATCTTCCCTTGAAACTTGAGCATCTTCATAAAACACCCCCCTATCATAAAGGAGCTTCTTCAAAACATCTCCCCCTATTAAAAGGAGCTTCTTCATGAAACTTCTCCCCCTGCCTAGTTTCAGGAAGCCCTGAAGCTAGGCCCCTAGAAGAAGGGACAGGTGAGGAGGTAGGGAAGGATGCAATCTTTTTGAAGAAATATTGCTATTGTTCCTGCAAAATAAAATAGAGATCAAGTGCAAAGGAACTGGAAAGGAGAAGCAATTCTGTAGGCATACAGTTAAAATGAAATAAAAGATTTGATTAGAATGAAAGATCAGAAACATGCTTCATCAAAACTGTGTTCGACGAAAAATAAATTTTCGTCGATCTCAGTTCGACGATCTAGATGACTTCGTCGATCTCCGTTCAACGAACGACTAGATTTCGTCGATCTCAGTTCGATGAAAAGATATGATAAGTAGAAAACTTAATTTTTAATTTATTGAATCTCCATCTATCATTCCTAGCTGATTTATAAAGAAGATATGTTTCTTTTCATCCAAGAGTTTGGTGAAAATATCAGCCCTCTGCAAATTAGTAGAAATGAATTGTAGGTAAATTTTATTTTTATCCACATTATCTCTGATAAAGTGGTGCCTAATTTCTTTGTGTTTAGTCCTCCTATGGAGTACTGGATTTTATGCTATAAATATTGTACTACTATTGTCACAAAATATAATTGAATTATTTAGATTGATACCATAATCTAGAAGTTGATTTTGTATCCACAATATCTATGAGCAGCAACTGCCAGCAACAATATATTCTGCTTTAGCTGTTGATGTAGACACAGATGTTTATTTCTTACAAAACCAAGACACAAGCCTATCACCAAGAAACTGACAAGTTCCTGATGTGCTTTTCCTATCTACTCTGCATCCAGTAAAATTAGAATCTGAGAATCTAGTTAATTCAAATTCTGATGTTGTTGGATACCAGAGTCCTAGATTTGGACAACCCTTTATATATCTCAAAATTCTTTTTAATAAGATTAGGTGAGATTCTTTGGGGTTAACTTGGAACCTAACACAAATACATGTAGCAAACATTATATCAGGTCTACTAGCTGTTAAGTAAAGTAATGAGCCAACAATTGCTCTATATACTTTTTGATCAGTAACAACAGCATTGGATGGCATGGGTGTTTTCATAGTGGAAGCATCAGACATGCCAAATCTTTTTACTAATTCCTTAGCATACTTGGATTGTGATATGAATATGTCATTTGGAGTTTGCTTCACTTGAAGACCAAGGAAGTAAGATAACTCACTCATACTACTAATTTCAAATTTAGATTGCATTAGGTCAGAAAACCTTTTGCATAGATTTGAATCAGTAGAGCCAAAAATTATGTCATCTACATAGATTTGAACTAGTAATGTTTGATTTTTATGTATCCTGAAAAATAAGGTTTTATCAACAATGCCTCTACAGAAATTGTTCTCCAAAAGAAAATTAGCTAAGGTCTCATACCATGCTCTGGGAGCTTGCTTGAGACCGTAGAGAGCTTTATTAAGCTTAAATACATAAGAAGAGTGAGTTGGAGAGATGAAACCTGGTGGTTGTTCCACATAGACTTCTTCTTTGACATCTCCATTCAGAAAAGCACTCTTCACATCCATCTGATATACTTTGAATTTCTTGAATGCAGCCAAGGTAAGAAATATCCTTATAGCTTCAAGTGTAGCAACAGGAGCAGAGGTTTGATCATAATCAATTCCTTCTTCCTGAGAATATCCTTGGACTACCAATCTTGCTTTATTTCTGACTATGATTATGCCTTGATCATCTAGCTTGTTCCTGAAGACCCACTTAGTGCCAATGACTGGATGGCCTTTTGGTCTTGGAACCAAATCCCAAACCTTGTTCCTTTCAAATTTGTTGAGTTCCTCTTGCATTGCAAGAATCCAGTTTGGATCTTGTTCTGCATGTTTTATGGATTGAGGTTCAACTTGTTATAGGAAATAAGTGTG
Source organism: Dactylorhiza incarnata (assembly GCA_033032865.1). Lineage (NCBI taxonomy): Eukaryota > Viridiplantae > Streptophyta > Magnoliopsida > Asparagales > Orchidaceae > Dactylorhiza > Dactylorhiza incarnata. The sequence continues at coordinate 3,083,294 of JAWHQI010000133.1, read as the reverse complement.
CATCTGATTTTGGTGTAGTTGATGCCTTGTTTGAACTCCTGCTGAAATATCTCCAATGATTTGGGATATTGGATGATCTCTAACTGTGATGTGATCAACAGTTGGAGTTGGTTTAGCAATAGTTTCTTCTTGAGGGATATGATCAGCTGTCACTTGATTGGAATTGTCAGCAAGATCTGTATTATCCTCTTCTTCACTGTCTTCAATTATTTCATTTGATGGAAGTAGAGAATCTTTATTCTGTAGATCCAATCCATTAAGTTCTTCACATAGAACTGGTACCTGCAAAGTATTTTTGGTAGAGGTGATATTCCTCTCCTCATTTAACATGTTAGTTTCATCAAAAGATACATGCATGGACTCTTCTATCTTAAGAGTAGATTTGTTGTAAACTCTATATGCTTTACTAGAAAGAGAATATCCAAGGAATATACCTTCAGCAGATTTTGCTTCAAATTTCCTGAGATACTTCCTATCATTGTTATGCACATAGCATTTACAGCCAAATATCTTAAAATAGTTAACCTTAGGTTTTTTATTCTTGAGTAATTCATAGGGAGTTTTACCCTTAAGCTTATGTATCAGGCTTCTGTTCAACACATAATTTGCCGTGTTCACTGTCTCTGCCCAAAAAGAGATTGACAAGTGAGCATCAACAAACAATGTAGTTGCTGATTCAATAAGTGTTCTATTTTTTCTTTTAGCTACCACATTTTGTTGAGGAGTTCTAGGAGCAGAGAAACATTGCCTGATCCCTTCTTTTCCACGGAATTCTCTCATCAGAAGAGATTCAAACTCAGTGTCATGATCACTTTTGATCAATGCAACTAGAGTAGAGTACTCAATCTTGATGGACCTGAGAAAGTCTGTCAGAACATTGAAGGTGTCAGACTTGTTCCTAAGAAAGAACACCCAAGTGAATCTTGAGAAGTCATCTACAATAACTAGAGAGTAATGCTTCCCTCCTAAACTTTGTATTGCAGTGGGTCCAAAAAGGTCCAAATGTAGTAAATACAAAATCTTAGGTGAATCACTCTTGGATAAAGATTTAAAACTACTCTTGGTCTGCTTACCTAATTGACAAGCCCTGCAGAGTCCTTCCTTCTTGTATGAACCAGAAGGCAGTCCTTTAACAAGATTGTCCTTAGAAAGCTTAGATATAGTTCTAAGGTTAATGTGTCCTAGCCTTTTATGCCACAATTCATTTGTTTTAATTATAGGATTGAATAAGCAAATGTCTGAATTGGCAGAGTCAAAATTGACTAAATAAATATTTTCATGTCTAATACCAGATAATACATTTATGTTTTTATTATTGGTAATAAGACATAAGGAGTGGTTAAAAGTTACCTGATAACCTTCATCACATAACTGGCTTATGCTGATGAGGTTGTGCTTCAGACCCTTGACATAAGCTACCTCTTTGAAGGTGACTGCTCTAACTTTGATCTGTCTATAACCTTTGGTTTGTCCACAGTTGGAGTCTCCAACGATCACTGTGGGCCCAAGCCTTGCCTTTTAGTTGCTTAGGTTGGCCTTGTTTCCTGTCATATGCTTTGAGCACCCACTATCCAAGTACCATTGTTCTTTTATTTTTGGATAGCCCTGTACCTGCAAAACAGAAAACGTTCTAGTTGTTCTTGACCCAGACTACCTTGGGTCCTTTTGTTTTTCCACAAAATTCTGAAATAAAAGACATCTCAGGCTGATCCTTGTAGCCTTGTGGATGATATCTCCTTGGAGGAATTATCCACTTAGTGAAATGATTCTTAGTATGTGAAGAATAAAAATTCTTTAGATTTTCAGTATGTTTTCCGTTCGACGAAGTGAAGTGCTTTCGTCGAGCGCCGTTCGAATAAAAACTATACTAAAGGTTTGTCTTCAGAGTTCGTCGATCTCCGTTCGACGAAATGAATTGATTTCGTCGAGCTCCGTACGACGAATTCTGTTGAATTCTTTTATTCTTAACAGTCTTGCTTGAAATGTTTTTATCTACTTCTACCGCCTCTTTGCCCTTGACAGAAATGAATTTTACTGGTGTAGAAAGAATATTTTTCTTAATCAGATGTGGCTCACTTGATGATGCACCCAAGCCTAGTTTGCCACTTAATCTGGCATTCACTGTGCTTGTGATGTCCATCAGTTTGATACTTCTCCCATTTAGGGATTCTTCAAATTTCTTAGCTTCAGATAACTTGTTCTCAATGAGAACAATGTGTTCTCTGGAGGCAGCCAAATCTTTCTTAAGATTGACATTTTCTTCACTTAGTTGGTTCATTTCAGCCAACTGAATTCTGAGAGAGATTATCTCTTTCTCAGATTTGATTAAATCTGAACAAAGAGCTTTGAATTCATCTTTGAATTCAATTGAATTAAAATCAAAGGTAGATATTACATGATCACTGTCATTTTCTGATTCTGATTCTTCTGAATTATGTCCTGAGGCATTGATAGCCATCATGCAGAAGTTTCTTTCTTCTTCATCATCACTGGAGCTGGATGATGATGCATATTCTGACTCACTGCCTGAGTCATATATAACCATTAAGCATTGGTCCTTTTCATTTGCATTCCACAACTTTTTGAAAAATGTCATCAGACATTGTTTGTGCCATTATGTTCATAGCTTTGGCATCAACACTTCTCTGATTCTTTTGAGCTTCTATCCACTCAGGAGGTGGAACTGCATTATTATTTGTTGCTTCAGCACTTGTTGCTGTAGGAGTAGGAGGTCCTGTCAAAATCACATTAAAAATATCTTCATCAATAGAGTTCATATATAACCTAATCCTTGCCTTCCATAGTGCAAACTTATTTAGATTGCACATAGGAGGTCTTGTGCTTGAGTATTCTTTGTTCTGTGCCATGGATTGTTAGCCTGTAAAGAATCAACCTATCTCCGATACCAATTGAAAGGCCTCTGATATCAGTTGAAAGTAATCTCTGATATCAAAGGAAAGGGAGGTTAGATCTTAAAGTTATTCTAGAGGGGGGGGGGGGTGAATAAAGTATTAAAAAGTTTTTCACTTATTTTTATAGCGGAGTTAAAATAGTGATATTTATATGTGTATAACAGAGTGAGTTATAAAAACAAAGCACAACACAGTACAAAAAATCACACAAACACAGGACACAAGGATCTATAGTAGTTTCCCAATAAACCTGGGTACATCTACTCTTCTACCACCCTTGGTAGGAATCCACTAGGTTTTTGATCAGGTGCCCTATCACCAATGAGGTTTTGGTCAGGTGCCAAAAACACCAACTGAGCTTTTGATCAGGTGCTCAAACCAAACTACAGGTTTTTGTTCAGGTGCCCTGCCACTAAGGGGTTAACTTTTGAAGGGAGTTAGAACCCTGTATAAGAGGGGATAAAAAGGGTTATGAAGTTCTTCTCTGTCAATAATCTTAGAGAAGACTAGTGGATTTGATGATGTAAAGCTCCCCTGTCTGATTGAAATGGTTGACAGTTGAGGATAGAGCTTTCTCTTGAATGAAATATCTTCCTTTGATAGCTGATGAATCTGAGAGACAAAAGTTTCTCAGATTGTTTGTTACTCTTGAAGATTTAAAACTTTGCAAACAGAAATATGAGATATGATCTGTGTTGTTGTTCTCAGAGATTGATATTGCTGCTTGAGGAAGATGAAGATCTGTAAGCCCTTTTATTTTTCTGTATTTCTCTCGGCTGTATACTTCTTCTCCTCTCTTCTTCCTGTACTGTAATAATGTGTGTCTATTACTTCCTTCTTCTTTTTGACAATATATCTCTGATTTGAATTTCAAATCCTCAGAATAAGGAATAGAATAATCAAAGTTGATTATTTCTTGGAACTGCAACCTTGAATATTTAATTCCTTTCCTTTTCAATAAATGTATACTTTCTCGAAATATGAGAATAATAAAAGGAAAGATAATATCTTTGACTTATCTGGAGGAAAAGATCTGTTGCTGATAGTCGATCTGAGTTCAGAGAATAGAATAAAAATAATCTGTCTGAAATACTGAACTGAATAGAAATTTCGTCGACCTGAGAATTGAGTTCGTCGAACAGAGTGTTGAGTTCGACGAACTGAATCTGGAGCTGATTTGTCAAACGCAGACTGGAATTCGTCGAGCTCAAGTTGGAGTTCGTCGAACTGAAAGATAAACTGCTAAATCTGGCTGGAAGAATTGAGTTCGTCGAGCGGTCGAATGAATTTCGTCGATCTGAACATCTTGATACTTATTCTTCGAGCACAGAGTTGAGTTCATCGAACGCAGAGATAACCTCAATTCGTCGAGCGCTGAGACTGGACAAATTCGTCGACCGCTGAGACTGGACAAATTCGTCGACCGCTGAGACTGAGCAAATTCGTCGACCGCTGAGACTGAGCAAATTCGTCAACCGCTGAGACTGTTCGTCGACCGCTGAGACGCTGCAAGATCGTCGAACACTGAAGCAAGACGTTCGTCGAACGTAGTATGCATTTCGTCGAACGCAGATAGCATTTCGTCGAACGCAGAACCTTGGCTTTTCCTTAAGTTCTAGCTAACTTAACAACCTAAAACCTTGACCCTTAGACTATACAATGGGGTCAACTTAGTCCTAGTCAACAGATAGTGATCCTAGCCCAAATCAGTAATAGGGTTGTTCCAACAAGTGACTGTCCTACCCTCGGCACCAGTCCCACCAAAATGGCTCTACAGGGAGCTACAATGCTCCTTTTGGGCTGATTTTTTTAAAATTAAAGTACATACCAAGGGATACAACTTTGGTGTTGACCACTATTTCTGTAGAGGGGCCTAAGTATTTTTAATATTTATATTAAGGTTCCACATAAAAAAAAGACAGAAATACGAATTAAATCATTAGCACACATCTTGACGCAAGATTGAAGGGCATCCACTCATCTTCCTCCTCTAGCAGACGACCCAGATCGTCCTGACCTGGAAGGTTTTGTAAGAGGCTTTCCCAGCCACCCACGCCCCTCCCCGGCCGGCCAATGCCACCACCACCTTCCTTGAGGTGGTGGTCGGCGATAGGAGGTCTCGGTCGGCCGGTGGTGGTCGGAACCGGCGATTTAGACAAGAAGAAAAACCTCAAAAAATGGAGATTTCGGCCATTTTTATTGGGGACCAATTCACCAATCCTTGCCGATTTTAGATGTAGATCTATCTACTGGAGAAGAGGAGAAGAATCAGATCTTCTTGGAGCCTGACGACGATGGCGGCGGTGCTCGGTCATGACTTTTCCCTTCTCCGGTGAGCTTGCCCGATTTCTCCATTCTCCACCAAAAGCATTGATGTAATAGTCGATTTCCACTGCCATCCACCTCTTGAAGCTAATGGTGAAGTTAGACTTGAGTGGGGAGGGCTGTATAGGGGGAATTTGAGGAGGGGAATTTCGTCCATGGCCATTAATGGCCATTAAGGGGGAATTTCGGTTTTGCTTGGGGGAGATGAATAAGGCCTTAATTTGGCCGGGAGAAGGCTGGAAACACCTCCTCTCCCCAAGAGGTGATGAGTCCCCATCAATTGGGAGAGCCTTTGGCTTCCCTTGGCCATGAATGCCATTACTCCTCTCTTTCTCTCTCCACCATTTTTGGGGAAAATGGTTTTTTCTCTCTCCTAGCCGAATGTCCTGAAATGAAATGATAATTTCAGTAACTACCAACCCCATTAGCTAGTGTAACTCCTCAATTGGGTCTAGCCCCAAGTGGATTGGGCTTGATTAGGTCAAAATATGTCATTTTGACCTAAATTTAGGGTGGAGTTGACTTTGGTCAATTTGACCATTTGGGTTGACCCCAATGGGTGTCTAGTGACCCATTGGCCACTATTAAGGGTTAGGAAGGTCTAGGTAGGATCAATTTGTCAAGGTTGTGGTAAATTGACCTACAATAGGGCATTTGACCAAAATTGGGCTAGAGTTGACTTAGGTCAAATTAGCCAAATTGGTGGCCCCATGATGGGGGCTTTTTGATCCATTTGGTCCCTAATATCCTTATAAGGGTAGGGGCAAAGTCAATTTGGCATGGTGGAGGTCAATTGACCCTAATTAGACTACTTTGACCAATTTAGGGTTAGGGTTGACTCTAGTGAATTTGGCCTCTTTGGTTGCCCCCAATGGGTCCTTGGTGCTCTAAGGGGACCCCTAATGGGTTAGGATGTTATGGTGGGGGTCAAAGGATCAAGTTGATGCCCTAAAGTTCAACCCTATGCTTGCTAACTGGAAATTGCTATTTGCAGACCATTGTGGTTTCCTTCTTGCCTACGGCCAAGTGATCTCTTCAAGCTTCCTAGGGTTTTGTCATGAACTAGTCATGACAAAACCACTCTAGGGGTTTAGTTGTTTGGGGGATGTTACACATCCTCCATGCCTCATGCAAGGGAGATGACTGTGGCCCTCAAGGCTGAGGGATCCAAGAAGAGCAAGGCAAGCATGCCTACACCTCTAAGAAGGGCTGCTGGCTCAAAAAATTCTGAGTCCTACTCATCTGATAGCAGCTCTTCTGATGAGTAGTTTGCTTCCTTATCAAGGCATTTCAAGAAGATGATGATGAGGAAGCTATGGAAGAACAAGCCTTCCTCCTCCTCTCATTCCAGGAAGGATCTCAACAGATCAGACAAGCAGCACCCCAAGGGGGACAAGTATGACTCTAAACATGTTAAACATATTTCATCTAATGTAATTTGCTATTGCTGCAGTAAGCCTGAACATGTCATTGCTGAATTTCCAGTCAAGAGGAAGGAGAAGGGTGATAAGAAAGCTTATCTCCAAAAGGGAAGAAAGGGAGAAAAGTCCTTCCTAGCCAAGAAGGACAAAAGTTGGAGTGAATCTGAGTCTTCATCCTTAGACTCAGATGAAGAAGAAGAAGCCTATATTGGGCTAATTGCAACTGAGGAAGATGAGGACTTTCCTGCTGCAAAGGTGGGCATCAGGGCCCCTCTATCACATTCAGACAGTGATATAGATGAGGATGAAGATGCAAGAGAACATCATGGTTTAATGGCCATAACTGATGATGATGAAGATAGTCAGGACATTCCTGACAAGGTACCTATTCTTCCCCCTTCTTCTGAGTATGAGTCAATACCAGACTCTGAAGCATGCTCATCAATTGATGAAAATGATTCAGAATTTGAAGTGGTTGTCAATCAATTGATTGACAAGTATGATGCCTTATTGGATGCTCTGAAAAAGAGCAAGAAGCTAGCCAAGAGGCAGGCTCAAGAAATTGCTTCCCTTAAGTTGGATAAGAAAGATTGCACTGAGTCATCTACCCTGGTGGCTTAGATGAGTAGAGAAATATGCCAACTCAAGGGGATAACAGTTGTCCAATTGAGCACCATTTCCCAAAAGAACAAGGTCATCAAGGACCTTGAGGAGAAGCTTCTCAAAGAAAAGTGCCTAGTGGCTCAATTCTCCAAGCCCAAATCTGTGCTTCCAATTATTGACACCTTTTCTTCTTAAGCCAATAGAAGAGGGCTAGAGTTGAATAAAATGAAAGTGGGTGAAGGGAGTGGAGAAAAGAGCAAGGCTAAGGCTGAGCCTCATACCACCTTTCAAAATGTGTTACTTCCCTCTAACAGGTATGACCATGACAGCATGTATGGTCACTAGAAGAATGAGAGCTCCAATTGGAAAGAAAACATTCCTTCCCATAGTAGAATAAAGGGCACGGGGATGAGTGTTATGAAGGCTCCCCATGAAGAAATTCAAATGACCCATACTGGACTATTTATTTTTGGTACTTCAGCTCCATGATTCAAGAGAAAGGAAGCAAGCTCTTCCAAGTTCACTCCAGTCAAGCACTTGGCTGCTGTCAAACCTGTAGACAGGTCTGACAGCTCTGTGTCTGATGCCATCAAATCTTGCCTAGCTTCCAAGCCAAGGCAAGTTGTTGTCATTAAGACAAAGGCTACTAAGACTGTCCACAGGTTAACCTTCAGCCAGATCATTGCTGAAAGGAACAAGAAGAATACTGTTGTCTCCCCTCTTGAACATAAGCATAGTAATACTCATTTCACCTCAAGAAATGTTCAGAAGAGGAGATACAACATTCATGAATACTGGTGCTGTGGTAAGGTGGGACACTTTGCCATAGATTATTGGCAAAATCCCAATGTGCCAAGTGCAAAGAAGAGCCTTTCTGCAAAGGTTGCAGCAGGTGTGATGTCATCCTTTCATGCTAACAAGAACCTAGGACCCAAAATTAATTGGGCTCCTAAGGGTAATTAAATTCCTTCTTGCAGGTTAGTTCAAGTACCATCCTTAGGAAAATATGGTACTTGGACAGCGAGTGCTCAAGGCACATGACATGTACCAAAAGTCTTCTACAGGAATACAAAGCTGTGAAGAATGGACCTAAAGTCATCTTTGGTGGATCAGAAAAAGACATCACAAGAGGTTATGGTATGATTTCCAATGGCATAGTCTCCATCACAAAAGTGGCTTATGTTGAAGGTTTGCAACACAACCTTATAAGCATAAGACAACTGTGTGACTTAGGCTATGTCATTGAATTCCACAATGATAAGTGTTTGATCAAAAAGTCACATGACTTAGAGATCATTCTCTCAGGCACTAGGAGTAGGAATGTGTATTGCTTAGATTTTATTTGCAATTCTTCTTCTACTCCTATGTGTCTTGTGGCTAATAAAAATGAGTCTCTTTGTGTTCAATGGCATAAGAGACTTGCTCACATTAACTATAAGACAATGTATAGACTGTTTTCTAAAAACCTAGTTAGAAATACTCCTAATTTGAAATGTGTTAAAAGTGGTCCATGTCATGCATGCCAAATGGGCAAGCAAACAAGGGCCACCTTTAAAAGCATTGACTCAAAAGACACTGAAAGATGTCTTTATCTATTGCACATGGACTGGTTTGGTCCCTTCTAATTCAGAGCCTAGGTGGGAAGTTGTATACCTTGGTGTTTGTTGATGATCATTCAAAGTTTACATGGGTATTCTTCCTTAAGAAGAAATCTAGTACTTTAGATGTCTTTATAAACCATGTTAAGGCAATCCAAAATGAACTCCAATGTACTGTAGTCAAGACTAGAACTGACCATGGTACAAAATTTCAATCTGGGTCAATAACAAGGTTTTGTCAAGAATTTGGTATCACCCAAGAATTCTCTTCCCCATGGACTCCACAGAAAAATGGTGTGGATGAGAGGAGGAATATGACCTTGATAGAGGCTGGGAGAACACTGCTTAGTGAATCCTCACTCCCAGAATATTTCTGGGCTGAGGCAGTCAATACTATATATTATGTTCTCAATAGATCATCTATCAATAAGGCCCTAGGAATAACCCCCTATGAGATTCTGAAAGGTAAACAACCAATTATTTCATACTTCAGAATCTTTGGTTGCAAATACTGTATTCTAAATAATGGAAAATCCCAATTAAATAAGTTTGCTGAAAAATGCAATGTACGGGTTCTTGTTGGATATAACTCACATAGCAAAGCCTATAGAGTATTCAACAAGAAAAATCATGTTGTAGAAGAGTCTATGCATCTGGTTTTTGATTAGACCAGCCTGCTCTATAAGGGCTGGTCCAGCTCTCCTGTTTTGACAGGTAATGAACAACAAGTACATGACATGTCTCTCCAAGACATACCCAGCACAAGCAAGGTCAATTCAGAGGTAGCAATCCCTGAAGTTGAAGATCAGCAAGCTGCTGAAGATGATGCTTCTCAAGAAGAAGAGTTGCAGATAGCTGACAGGTTGCCTATAACACACATACACCTAAGGGATCATCCAAGGAACCAAATAATTGGAGACGTGAACCAAGAAGTGGTCACCAGAAGCAGGGCTCACAATGAATCCCTATTCTTGAGCTTTCTATCACAAATGGAGCCCAAGAAATTTGAAGAAGCAAATGAAGACACCTTATGGATTCAAGCAATGCAAGAAGAACTACTTCAGTTCAAGAGGTGCAAGGTGTGGAAATTGGTGCCAAAACCTCAAGGACACAATATCATTGGCACCAAATGGATCTATAAGAATAAGCTTGATGAAAATGGCACCATCATCAAGAATAAATCCAGACTAGTGGCCAAAGGGTACAGACAAGAAGAAGGTATTGACTTTGATCAAATCTTTGCCCCAGTTGCAAGGTTAGAAGCAATAAAGCTATTCCTAGCCTATGCAGCCCACAAAGGGTTCAAAGTGTACCAGATGGATGCCAAATCAGCATTCCTGAATGACAATCTGAAGGAAGAGGTATATGTGGAGCAACTCTCAAGTTTTGTTCATCCAACACTCTCCTCTCATGTTTATTTGCTTAGGAAAGCTCTATATGGTCTAAAGCAAGCCCCCGGGGCTTGGTATGAGACATTGTCTAGCTTTCTCATCAAGAACAAGTTCTTGAGGGGAAAGATAGATAATACATTGTTTCTTAGGGAAACAAAAGGCAAGTATCTTCTAGACCAAATTTATGTTGATGACATAATCTTTGGGTCTACAGATGACAACCTCTGCAAAAAGATTGCCAACCTTATGCAGGGGGAGTTTGAGATGTGCAGTATGGGAGAGCTCAAGTACTTCTTACGCCTCCAAGTGAAACCGTCCGATGAGGGAATTTTCATCTCTCAGACCAAGTACACTAGGGAGCTTATTTAGAAGTTTGGGATGGAATCAACCTCCACCATGAAACCTCCCATGGGATCCAACATTTCCCTGGACAAGGATGAAAAGGGCAAGCCCTTTGATGAATCCATGTACATGTGCATAATTGGGTCCTTGTGGTAGCTAACTGCCAGTAGACCAGACATCATGTATGTTACATGTGTTTGTGCTAGGTACCAAGCATGCCCTAAGGAATTTTATTACTCAGCTGCAAAGAGGATTTTGAGATACCTTAAGGGCAACTAACACCATGACCTTTGGTACCCTAAGAACAATGATTTTGAACTAATTGGCTTTTCAGATGCAGATTTTGCAGGTTGCAAAGAAGATCGGAAAAGTACAAGTGGAACTTGTCAATTCCTGGAAAGAAGGCTGATCTCATGGAGCAGCAAGAAGCAGACCAGTGTGGCAATATCCACAGTTGAATCTAAGTATATTGCTGCAGGAAGTTGTGCACAACTTTTGTGGATACAACATCAGTTAGAGGATTATAACCTCAAGGTGAGTAATTCTCCCATATATTGTGACTCATCTAGTGCTATCTCTATTGCTAAGAATCCTGTCTCACATAGCAGGACTAAGCATATAGAGATAAAATATCATTTTATTAGAGAGCATGTTGAGAGTGAAGATATATGCCTTGAATTTGTCTCCACTGACAAACAAGTAGCTGATATCTTCACAAAGCCATTGGATGAGACACAGTTTAATGCTTTTAAAATTGAGCTTGACATGTTGAATTTAGAATAGATCATATTCTGCCAATTTGTATGTCTTGCTCATGATGTTATTCCCTAGCTTTAATATAGCATATAATCATGTATAACAAGCTTTGATAGGAAAACTAGCTATCTAAATAATTGGTGGCTTGTTTAGATCTTGAAACATGGCTAAAAGGTCAAAGCTATTTGAATTTAGCATACTTAGGATCAATGATACTAATATCAACTGAAACAGCTGAGAAGGTATCAGCTGAACCGCTGAGATAGCTGAGAAGATCTCAGCTAATCCACTGAGACAACTAGAATTGTCTCAGCTGTTGACAATACCTTATCCCAGCGGATAACAACTTCGTCTCAACGGTTCCGCTGAGATGGGCTGACTAAATGAAAATATGTCATAATTGACAACTCAGCAATATAAAATCAATGAAATTGATTAAGGTTAATCAACTTATACACTTAAGAAAAATCTAAACCTAAATCAAGCCCCTATAAATATCAAAAAGTTGATTAAGTTAGCACATTATCAATTAACCTAGCCGACGAGATGAGCCCTTCTCCCTCCCATCTCAGCGACCTATCCTTCAGAAGAAATGGCGCCAAAGATGGCAAAAGATCTCCATGAAGGATATGAGATAGTTCAAAATGGATTTCAACATGCTCCTGCAGAGATAAGAGAAGTGATTCAACTTTTAACCGACCAAGGACTGGAATATGTACTATATGAACCTACCTCAATTCTCAGAACTGAAGTTCTGGAATTGTTCTCTAATGCAAAGATTTCCTCTTCAAATTCCTCTATCAAAGGAAGGATTGGAATCATGAAGATAAGAATGTCTCCTAAGAAGATGGAGAAGGCCCTGCATTTGACCTCTTGCAGTGAAGAGGAGGAAGAAGAAATTTCTGAGAAAGACAAGGATCAAGCTCTACAATGATGTGAATATAGTGATGCCAAACTTGGCTCACTTAAGAGGAAGTTCTTTAATCAGAGAGGCAAATTGCTCTCTGATATTGTTGGCAAGGCCATCTTGTGCAAGCCAGGCTCTCATGACACCATCTCAAAACACATGTTTGAGTTGATGTTAAGAGTTATTCTGAAGAAGAAGACCTCATAGGCTGAGGTGTTATTTGTAAGGATAAGAGAATGTCAGCGGGCCCCCAACCTAGGCAGAATTCTCTCACTCTACCTTCTCAACATCTACCCAGAGGAATTTAACAAGTCCAAAGGAACAAATCTACACTATCTCAAAAGGATGGACATCAAAACCTTGGACAGGTTCACAAGGGTCCTCCCCATGAGCCAACCCTCTGAACCCAAGGTGAAGAAGAAGAGCTTGGTCAAAGGGCTAAGAAAGGAAAGAATAATCTGCTCTGACTCTAGGCCAGAGGCAGAAGAGGATATCCCAGCTATGGACGGTGATAAGGCTGAGCATATTATTCGAAACTCGAAAGTCGCTCGAAAATTGCTCGAATATTGAGCCGAATCGGAATCGGTTACAATTGATTCGACTCAATTTGAGTCGACTCAATTTTACTCGAATTTGATTTTGAGTCGATTTCGAGCCAGCCCTGAATCGCTCGAAATATGATTTGAATCAACTCGAATTGATTAAAAATATTATGTATTTATTAAAATGTTATTATTTTAAAATTAAAAATACTAAATTTTAAACCTAAATAAAAATATTGAAGGCTTTAAGTGTTTCATTTGCTAAATTTAGATGTTTCCCAATTTAATTTCGAGCCAATTACGGATAAAGAGAAAATTTGCTCAATTTCGAGCCAGCTTGATTCGATTTTGAATCAGCTCAATTCGCTTTCGAGCCAGCTCGATTCGATTTCGAGCCAGCTCGGAATCGAGTCATTTCGAGTCGAGTCGACTCGAAATCGATTTCGATTTCGAGCCGAGCCAAAATCGCTCGAACTCGACTCGATATCAGCCTTAGGACGGTCAAGGTCCAGCCAGCTGTCCTCCAAAGGATGACCAAGGAGGAGATCATGACACTGAAGGTCATGAAGGCAATGCTCCTGAGAAAGAACATCAAAAGAATGAGGATGTTGCTGCTGCTGAGGACATGTCAGAAGGACATGAAGGAGATCACACTACTTATGATTCCTCCAATCCTGCCACTGCTGATAAAAGTGTGCAGGTCATACACTCCTCCTCAGAAGAAAGTGAGGATGATGAAGACAATGCTCCTGTTGATCTTCAAGGTGAGATTGACTAATTCATTTTCAATCTAGAGCAAAGTATCAAGCTAATCCCTCCTGAACCAGCAGATTACTGGGGAGATGATCAGGACCTTGATGATCCTTCATCTGAGGGGGAGCAGTATAAGAAATCTCCTGCTAAGGAAAGTGATGATGCTCCAAGTAAGGGGGAGCAAGAAAGGATTCCTGAAGAAGAAAAAGGGAATTTATCAAGTAATGTACATGTCAGTAACCCCACTGATATTCACACTAACACTAATACCAATGATGATATTAACCTAAATGTAGATGATAAAGATGAAAATGCCCCAAGTGAGGGGGAACATCAGAAGAATGCTGAAGAAGCCCAGCAGAATGCTGCCATGGATCAAGATAAAGACCACCCTAGTGCTAACACTGAAAAGGAGCACTTACCTGATCCAGCTGAGGAGGAGCCAATCCCTGCTCAAGATGTGTGGGAGCTGGATATTATATCTGATGTCCCATCCACATCAGCAATATCACATGACAAGCTGCTCAGCTCCATCAGCTCACTCATTGAAGGTCATATGATTTTAATGAAGGATTACATTGACAGATCAATAATGTCTCTAAAGAAAGAAATCATGGCTGAGATCAAAGAGATCAAGAAAGACACTGTAATCCTTAATAAACAAATGACCAAATGGTTTGATCTGGCAGAACACATAGTGATTGCTCAGAATACAATCTTGAGATCAATGGACAAACAACTCCAAATGTCTAAGAGGGACATGTCCTATGTAAAGAACTATGTCAGCAAGATAGATGCGGTTATAGAAAAAGCCTCCAACCATGTAGAAGAGTTTGTCTGGAAAACTGCCACCACAGTGATCACTGAAACAGAAAGGATGAAAGAGGAGATGAAATCTGATCTGGAAAATGCTTTCCAGACCATCTCAGGTTCTGTAACAGCTGCCTCCCAGTCCCTAGAAACTAAGATAGTTGAAGAAGACAGAAAGGGGGAGGTGGCCAATGCTGAGACCAACTCAGAGTTGGCTCTCAAAGTGCTGCAAGGAACCAAGATTGCCCTAAACCTGCCCCTGCTGGACAATTACAGGCAAGAAGATTTTGACTTTGAGGGCTGGGCCAGAATTGCTCAAAATGCTCAACTGGCAAAGAGAAGAAAAAGGGAACAAGTTATGCTAGCTGAAGAATATATGGCCAAGCAAAGGGATGAGCAGGGCAGAGACCCAAATTATGAATATTGGAGTGAGGACTCCAAGAGCATAATATTGAATGTCTGGTTAAGCCATGGACAAGTGTGCAAAAACATTAACAGGATTTATCCAGCTGAGGAATGGATAAAGCATCTAGAAAGGAACACAAGAAGAGAAAGAATCTTCAAGGAAAATCTTGTGAGAAATGACAACCTAAGGAGGATGCCCTCAAGATATATTCCAAAACCATATCAATACCTCAAGAGGCAGGAAAATAAGATGAAGATAGCTGAGATAGAAGCAGCTAATGCAGAAAAGGATACAACAGAAAAGGAAGCCTTAGCAAAAGGAAAAGAAGTTGTTGCTGACAATGCTGAATGTTCAACATCTTCTAAGAGGAGAAAAACTTAAATTAATGTATTTAGTTCCGCTGAAAATCAAAATGTAATCAAAACAATGTCTCAATATTATGACTGAAATGAAATTGATAGTTTTGTTGAATCTATTGGTTTATCTATAGGCTAATATTAGTCAAAGCTTAATATGATTCTATATTATTGCTTTAGATATTCTGTCATGCATTGACATAATTAGTTAACCACATTATTGGTTTGATAAACAATGTTGTTATTATGCTTGTCATGAATATAATCAGTAATAACAGTATCTGTAATGTCATAGTAATGTTAACATGTATATGTTATGATATCATGAATGCTATGTAGTGCAGTTGCATGATAAGTCTTTATTTGTTATGTATCTTAGCATTGATGATGTTCTGCCTTCTTCATATAGGAGGAGATTGTTGGGAATATTGCCATCAATGTTCCCTTAATTTGAAGAGGCATCACTCACAATGCTAAGTACATATTGTATTTAATAAACCATACTTTGCATCAGGAACATGCAGGGTTACGATATTCCAAATATTGGAATAAGTTCAGAGGTTTGTTGTCAAAACCACTGAGAAGGAGTCATTATCTCAGCGGAATCGTTGAGACGGGACCGGGAGCCGCTGAGAAGTGATCTGCCTCTACTGAGCTACAGATAAACAAAATCTGCTGAGAAGAGAAACTGTCCCAGCGGATCCGCTTAGATGAAAGTAGTTCAACCGCTGAGATAGAAGGCTGTCTCAGCCCAACCGCTGAGACAGATTCAAATCTGGAAGAAGATAGTGGCGCGACTTGCTTTTGGCGCAAACAGCTGTAAATGAGTGATAAAGTATTCTATCCTCATCCAATATGTCAGGGGTCTTTCTAAGAGCCGTTGAAGACACATGAAGTATAAAAGAACATGTTAGGGCACTTTTAAAAGGCCGGAGTTGAGGTGCTGAAAAGAAGAAAGCTCTTATCACTATTCCATTGACGACTTTCAAGCTCTCTCCTTCTCCTGCTTACTGAACCAACAAGAAGAAATAAGGAGAGAAGATAACTCTTCTACTCAGAAGAGCAAGGTGATCCTTTCTCCTCAACTGAAGAGAAGGGTCAGATAGAAGCAAGGACTGAAGTTTACATTCAGCCACAACTGAAGACATCATTCCAGTGCTGTCTAATGTTGTAAGCTTAACATTTATTCTCTGTAGGAACTGTATTGTTCTAAGCTTGTAAGGCACCTTGCCTAAGTGTGTAGGGTTGCTGAACCTGAGCTGTAGGGATGTTAGGCCTGAGGTTGTAGGGTTGTTTAGCCTGAGCTGTAGGGCAATTTGCCTGAGAAGTAGGGCTTCTTTATAGGCCTGAGGTAGGAGGTCAAGGGGATCTCTGAGCTGTAAGGGTGGGAGCACTCTGAGTGGTAGGGCTGGTTGGCCTGAGGTAGGGCTTGGAGCAAGCCTGAGAGATCCTGAGGGTTCTGAGTTGGAAGCTCTAGGAGATGAGATTGGAGGAGTTTGTCTTGTCTAACACACTGTTAGAAAGGTGTAGAGGGAAAGTGGACTACCCATAGACATACTGTCTTGGGAAACCACTATAAACACTTGTGTGTTTTCTGTGTGTGCTTGTTATTTTGTGTACTAGCAAAAGTAATTAAGTAAAAATCAAAGAGACCTATTTATCCTCCCCCCTCTAGGTGAATTAGACTACATACCTATAAACTATCACTTACTATCTACTGTATGGAAGTGAGTTATGTCGTAAGAACATCTAGATACCTTGGCCAGATGTGTGTCAGAAGTTGAAGTACCTTGAGTATTGGAAGAGATCCATTCCGGGGAGTGTGGAATTCATTCTGGGACTCGCACTCTGGAGCAAAGAATCTTGAGGCAAAGCTACTTTTGGCCGACGATCCGAAAGGATGTCAAAGCTTTCTCGAAGAAGTGCTAAAAGTGTCAGCTCTTCGCTCTTCTTCAACTTTAGCCAGCCCAACATCTTAGATTGATCACGACCCCTTGACCCTTCGTCATTTGGGGAATGGACTTGATCGACCCTTTTCCCCAAGCCAGTGGGCAGCAAAACTTTGTCCTCATGACGATCGACTACTTCTCAAAGTGGATTGAGACTAAAGCTCTAGCTAAGACCATATCTCAAATCGCGAAGAACTTTATTTGGGGGGAGATCGCTTGCAGGTTTGGGATACCCCTTGCAATAGCCACCGACAACGTGTCGCAGTTTTCCATCTTAGAGCTAGCCTATTTCTACAAGCAACTGGGGACAAATGTTCAATTCGCTTCTCTACATCATCCTCGAAGTAATGGGCAAGTGGAAGTTGCAAATAAGCTAGTCATGAACCTATTGAAGAAAAAAGTCAAGAATCTAAAGGGGAACTGGGCGGAACAGCTAGCTCCCTTCTATCCTATGGGCTTTGAGAACCACTCCCAAATTGTCCACGAGAGAGACACCTTTCATGTTGTCTCATGGGCCTGAGGATCTCATCCTGGTGGAGTTTGAAGTCAGAAGCCGAGCGTGATCGAGGCAGGGGAAGGAGATGAGGAGTGGTATTTCGAAAATGGGGAAGCAAAGAGGCTATCACTCGACTACGTTGAAGATCTCAAAGACCTTGCATCTGTTTGATAGGAGGAGGTCAAAAGGAGGATGGAAAAGCACTTTGATAAGCATGTCTGCATCAAGCAGTTCGAAGCATGGGACCTCACCTTGAAGAAGGTTGATGCAGCAGGAAGATCGGCCGCCATCAGGAAGCTCAACCCAAATAGGGAAGGGTCATTCATCATACAAGAGCCGCTCGATACTGGAGGGTACCGCCTACAACATCATGAGGGGTAACCACTCAGCAACACATGGAGCGGTGATGACTTGAAAAGGTTCTACCCCTAGAAGGGAAAGGGTATGTTTGCGTATTTTGGTACATACTTATATATACGAAAAACTTTTTACTCACACCCTAGAACATGGGAATTTGTGACATTTTTTCATAAGAGTACCTAAAATGTGTGTAAGTAGGTAAACTCGATCTCCACAATCGGGTTGGGTAAGGAGCCTCAGACTTGACTCTCATAAAACTAAGAGCGGATGAAAGGACAATGTGTCGGGTTTTTTAATGCTTTCTCATAAATCCAAACCTCTGCACTGATGGACGAGATAAGCTCCTCCCTTGCATGTTGGCCGACAATTCCCGACCGCACTTCTCATCTGTCTGGAGATGTTATCAGGAGAGAGTCTTGAGCCAACCTCCCAACTCGACGAAGAGATGATCATTTTTCCTCGAGTAAACATCCTTCATCGTCAAAGACGTCATCAACCTCAAAAGTGCTGGAAGTTCGATGCCGGATCGAAATCTTCTTATGTTTAAGCTTAACGTCATTTCATTTGGTCATGAGAATTGGTGCGGTTAACTCTCTTTTAATTATCAAGTAACATGGTGAATGACCTCCGGGAATGGAGCAGAAAAGTGGTAGGATGGAGGTATCGAGTGTGTGCATCATGCGGGACCCCCCGAGTGTCAATTCCCTACGCAGGTTCCTTCATCTTCTCAGCAAATGGTAGGATGGAGGCCTCAAGTGTCTGCATCCTGCGGGACCCCCAGAGTGTCATTTTCCTATCCAGGTTCCTTCGTCTTCTCATCAAATGGTAGGATGGAGGCCTTGAGTGTGTGCGCCCTGTGGGCCCCCCCCCCCCCCGATTGTCATTTCCCTATCTAGGTTCCTTCGTCTTCTCAGCAAGTAGTAGGATGGAAGCCTCGAGTGTGTGGATCCTATGGGACCCCCCCCCCGATTGTCAATTCCCTATCCAGGTTCCTTTGTCTTATCATCAAGTGGTAGGATGGAGGCCTCAACTGTGTGCGCCCTGCAGAACCCCCTCGAGTGTCAATTACATACCCACGTTCCTTCATCTTCTCAGCAAAAGGTAAGATGGAGGCCTCGAGCGTGTGCATCGGGCAGGACCCCCCGAGTGTCATTTCCCTCTCCAGGTACCTGCATCTTCACATCGAGGCGTGTATGTGAGAATTTGTGATTATTAATAGGCGAGTAAGCACCTAACTCGCCAACCAAAGCAATGAGCATCAAAGTACACTGCATAATCCAAGAACCTAGTGAGTACTCTTCGCATTCGAGCATATGAGCCTAGCGAGTAATCTTCACTTTTGAGCCATGAGCCTAGCCGAATTTTAGCTTGCTGAGGAGCAGATTGCCATCGGATTTTGCAATCTCGCGTCGTAGCCTGGACATCTCGAGGGGAGCCATTCACATTTTCTTGCCCACCCTAGAGGGACCAGCCTTAAATTGGCTTCTCACCAGCTCGCAAGTTTCAAGCTCGACAACTTTGACTTGGGTCGCCTCCAACGCAACATGACTCTCTTTCAGCTCCTGCTCCAACTACAAAATATGTTGGGCGGCGACTATCTTGACTTCCTGCAAGTAAGAAACAACCAGTCGTTAGTAAGGTGACTCACAAGTAGCACCCGGGAGAAAAAAAGTAATTTATCCTAACCAAAGTCACCTCGTATTATTTGCATCTGGTGGCCTTCTCCTCAGCCTCAGTTAGCGACTCCTGGAGCTTGGTTACAACATTGTCTTGCTCTTTGATCCTCGCCTCGGCCATGTTGTATTCATCGAGGGTGGCCCCATTGGTGCCACATATGCAAAAGTCAAAGTCAAATATCTAGACAAGTCAACGAACAGGAGCATTTGAAGGTCATGTGCGAGTATCGCAGTTACTCGCCAGGTATGTGGCAACGATGACATCTCGATAGTATGGAGGGATCCTTCCATAGTCGCCAGGTTTACATAGGTAACCTCGCAGTGGCTGGGTATTCTCGGCTACATACCCTCGCCCCTAGGATTTGTCTATAAGTAGACCCTCATGGGTACCAGGAACGACACCTCTCTTTGGAGACAGCCAGTGCTCTCTTGAAATCTTGACCCCCCCTTTTCTTGCTAGGGAGATACTCGTCAAGTGGTGTCTTCCTCATACCCTGCTCAACCAGTTTTGGTTGTGGAGGAGAAGTTTCTCCCAAGCTTTTGAGTACATGGTGGGACCTTCCTGCTGAAGCGTCGGGGGTCCATTTGTATCTCTCTCTCTCTCTCTCTCGCTCTTCTTAAGCTCTAGCCTTCGGGTCCGAGTAGCCAGGACGCGGGATCAGTAGCCTCAGGCTGCCTTTTGGTACGAACATTTGGTGTTGAGATTTTTCTGGCCTCAATACACATGTTCTTGACTTAGCTTTGATTCAAAGTGATCTTGATCTTCTAATTACCCTTGACGATGGGAGATACAAGTAATCTTATTTATCCTACATCTAATTATATGACATATGGTAGACATTCCATTTGTGTAAAATTTGTGTTTAGGTTGTTAATATATATTTGATACACATGGATCTTAATGATACTTCCCCTTTTCAGTATAATGTGAAGGTCCAAGGTCTACTTTTTGAGGAAGAGATAAGTTCCTCAAAATGGGTTGCAAATAGAGAGATTCAAAACTATAAATGGTATTTGGATTGTTCTCTTATGACGAATGAATATTATCCTTCATATAATCTATATTATTACTTTAATGCAAAACATAATGTCATCTTTAATAATTATAAATGTATGTCTTTGAGAGTAGCCTCATTTGGATGTGAATTGCATTGAGTAATCTCTAGTCAGCATAGTGGTTCGGGATTAATTACTCAGTGGAACTCAACTGATCGAGTTGTTTATGGTAGATGTGGTAAGCACTGGATCAACAGAGAGTAGGCCAAAGAGTGATCCTATCATCCCTGCCCATGCATTCAAGTTTCTATGAAGAGTGAAGGTCCAATAGAGGTTGATTGTATGGTTCGAGGAGGATAACGACTCAATCATTGGTGGTGAAAAAAGACTTAGTATGTTCTAACGACACCTTAAATCGTTAAATAACCTAATTTAATGCCCTTATTTTGAATCATACTAAATATAACATTTATTCTCATGAATACATTTCATACTTACCTAATAGTTTGCAAACAATGACCTAATTTAACTAATTAGACATTATCTTAAATTTCATACCATATACATAAAATAATATTCTATTTAATAAAACCTTACTCAAATAAAAATCAACAAAGTACATACAGTCAATATAATGCAATATGCTTCACAATTCATTATTAATTCCATACATGATATACACATATTTTCTTAATTTAGGTTAAATATTTGAGGTTCTTTTGCAGTAGATCATCCACTATGATTTTATAAGCTCTTTCAGTTGGGTGATAGCTATCCCAGAATACATATATGGAGTCATCTTCGCAAGTAGGTAACGTAGGATTGCAGAATACTGAAGCCTCCAGTTCTCCTGTACCGCAACATCCTTTATCTGCGACTTCAAATCCTGTAAACACAATCTTTATACTTCGGTTTAACAAAAAATTTGAGTGGTTCAAATTGATTTTAAATATTATTATTTATTGTTTTGTCAAAAATATATAAGTAAAGTATATTTTCAACTAATAATGTGAAAAATATTGTCATCACATGTTTCTCATTCTATTTTTTTATATTACTTCATCAAGTATAATATACTCCTGTATCTTCTAGAATAATCTTCCATTGTAGAAGTAAACAAATTTATTCCTAATGAAAATACACAAAGTTATTCCTATAATTATCTCATTTTCTATATGACAATTGCAACATAGCAGAGCTTAGCCTAACCACAACTAATAATACTAAAAGTTAGAATATTCCATTAGGCTACTTACATATTAGTGAGAGTTTGATTTGTGTCTAGATAGGATAACTAATAATACTAGACTAATTTAGTTCAAGTAATTTTGTAGTTAGTTGATACTAAGAGATATTAATTTTATTAATTGATTTAATGATATTTAATAGCATTATTAGTGTTTGATTAATTAGGCTTTTGTATGGTTATTAATTTGATTAATTGGGATTAATGAGGAATGATTTACTAGAGTAAGAAAAATAAAGGGATAATATTTAAACCAGTCTATCAATTTAATTTATCATCAATTTAAAATAGATTTTTGAACTTTTATTTTTCTGACATTGATCCCAAAACTTTGACCTAAATTTTAAATAGATCTAGATTAATTTTCTTTAAGATTTTATTCGTTAGTCTCGGGACTTATTTCAAACTTACCCTAAATTTAAGATCAAAACAAGAAAAAAAAAGTTCAGGGACCTAATTCAGATTTAGGCAAAAGTTCAACAACTTATTTAAGTGCTTTATCAATCAATAATCTTAAGATAATAGTTAGTTTACTATAATGAAGGAACAAAAAATAACTATACTTGGTAATTTGCTAGAAGATTTTGGTTAAAGAGATAGAAAAAAAACTTTAATTACCATAAAAGGAGGGTCTCTGAATAAGATCAAGCAGTATGGTGTAGATATCCAAATATACGACTTTAGTGTCTCCAAAATTCGCTTCTAGCCTTTTAAGCTCAGTAGTAATTTTGGAATTGTAGAGCATGGCAGCTTCATTCCGAGTTGATGCACATTGTCTTAAGAACCCTCCTGCAACTGTTCTTTGAAAAGGGATGCAACCGATCGGAGGGAGCCCCACAAATGCTATCTTACGCGCTCCCATTTGATGTAATTTCTGCAAAAGAAAAATGAAAAAGTTACAACATGATAACAAATTTAACAAATGTTAGCCCCAATCCAATATCACCTTCCATTTTTCAATCCAGTAGAACAATCTGCTTAAATTTGAAAAGAAGCTCCTGTTTTCAAACACCAAAACATCATAAATAGTTGTTTTGATTTCTTTATTGTGTGTTGTTGAAAATGTTATAACATGATAACAAATTTAACAAATGTTAGCCCCAATCCAATACCACCATCCATTTCTCAATCCAGTAGAACAATCTGCTTAAATTTGAAAAGAAGCTCTTGTTTTCAACCACCAAAAATTCATAAATAGTTATTTTGATTTCTTTATTGTGTGTTGTGGAAAAATGTATCGTATTCTATTAATTTATATCTTCTATCAAATCTTGCATACTCTACTCTTAAATTATTATATTAGAAGTTATTGGTGGGCAGTGTGTCCTCCATCACAAAAATAAATTTTTTTATAATAAATTTTTTAAAAATACAAAACTTATTTAAACAAAGGCGATTGTTAACACACAACAGTTTTGGCTATCCACACTCTAATTTTACGTCTTTTATTCTCTTCCAATACGCCTCCCCCTTCGCCTCTGTTGTTTGTAATATTTGGCCATCCGCGATTCCAAACGTAGAACCCGCCAACCTCGCCAGCTTTCTGCTCGCCCAGCCACCCCGACGCCGCCGCCCCTTTGCCGCAGCCACCCCGACCCCAGCTCCCAGCCCGACCCCCTCTCTCGGTCGACCAAATGAGATCGTTCATTTAGGGTTTCGACGCCAACTAACATATTTTTTGAAGGTAATAGCTATTTCTCCTCCTATCACTTCATCCCTTCCAGATTTTTTGTCTATCTATAGTTTAGATCTTAGTTTAAGGCAATATTTCTTTTGGTTCAGATTTTTTCAAGCTAAAGCAATATTATTGTGTTTTCAGATTTTTTTTGGTCATGCTAAAGCAATATTTTTTCAAGCTAAAGCAATATTTTTTTTCAAGCTAAAACAATATTTTTTCAAGCTAAAGCAATAATATTTGTGATATCTTATTACAATTCATCAATAAATATGTTGTTTGTTTCTTGGTTTGAGAAGATGTTTTGCTTTGCTAATAACAATTTGATTTGCGGATATAGTTTTATCAAAAATTGTTTTGCGAATATAAAATTTTTTCGGAATTCATGGAGATGCGAAATACTAGAGGCATCCGCATTGATGAGACGAGAGAGAGAGAGAGAGAGTTAGGGATGAAGTCTTTGGAGAAAGTGCGGCTAATATTACTCCTTAATGCGTATTTGGTCATAGCGTCCGCCACTCTATTCCCTAGTATATCGTACATAATATCAATATCCAATACATGTTAGTTAATTAGTAGGATTAATTTTATATTTCAATCACTTAAAATTGTATATGAATGCTGGAGATTGTTTCCAAAATATGAATGTCTTGGTGTAAAATGGTGTAGGTATATATATTGAAATCTTTATTTTTCTATGATATCGTTTACTAAAAGAAATTATCGGGATTGTGCCGCGGTTATTGATGGTATTTCCTCTGGTGTGGCTCTCTCTGCTCGGCGGAGCGCCCTTTCTTCCACGATATTATCCATATGCTTCCCTTGCTGATGTGTTATTCACTTCGTTTTGTTCGCCGGTGTGCTAACGAGGTGCTCATGAGATTGCTCATTCATCCATTTTACGGTCGGCTGCGGGGGAGGCTCCTTAATGAAATCCTTTGGTTCTTGTTTTCAAAAAAAAAAAATTATCTTTTAAACATTTGTAAGATTGCCTTTTCAATAATTCATCAAAGTTACTTTTTATTATGTATTTTGAAAAATTAATCATATTTATTTTTTAAAGTTTGAATTTATTAGTCATTCAAAACAGAGATTTTTTTTTACTAATTGATAAATATAAGTACATAAAATACTATTATTATTATTATTGTGAGTTGGGCAATTACCTGTAGGAATTCGGAAGCCGAGTTGACGAGCAAATTGACGTAGGAGGGAATGTCGTAATGCGCCCGACGGAAGGGGAAGAGGAAGTAGGTGTTGGCCAGGTCAACAGAGCCAGAGCAGGCCACGAACAAGCTCTCGGATATTATGTTGTCTTTTCTCTCTTCTCCGACGATGGCCGCCAGCTTCTCTTTGTATTCATCGAATAGTTTTAGTTGATCGAGCATGGATATCACCGACTGCAATTATTAGCACACACAATTAGCATCCAATGTATCGATGGAGATTTCCATTCGTCGATCAGTGGCTTATCGGCTTTAAAAAGGCAATTGTTATTAGCACACTAGTTTTGGCTATTCGCACATCAATTTCTATGAGTTATTACGCGTCTTTTGAAAATATGTCTTGTCCATGCATTTTTAGGAAAATTGTTCAACACGAAAATTGTCGATCTCGTCTAGATCTACAACTTTAGTGTTGAACACTTTTCCTAAAAATGCACGCACAACGCGTATTGCCGCCCTGATCGTAACTATAGCGAATTTTTAACGAATTTTTGACGAATTTTTGAAATACGTTTTGTACATGAATTTTTAGGAAAAGTGTTCAACACGAAAGTTGTAGATCTCGACGAGATCTACAATTTTCGTGTTGAACAAGTTTACTAAAAATGCATGTACAAGACATATTTTCAAAAGGCGCGTAATAACTCATAAAAATTAGTGTGCGAATAGACAAAACTGGTGTGCTAATAACAATTGCCTTTAAAAATCACACAAAATTAAGAGCTTGGTTATTATTGAGAATATGTCATAGGGGTTGGTTGTAACCCTTACCGATTCAAGTTCGGTTCCAAATAAAATTAGAACCAATTTTTCAGTTTGATTCTCGATTCTTATGATTAATTAATTATGTGACAGGTAGAATTAAGAACCGAACCAAAGTTTTTTTGGTTCGGCGAAGATTCTAGATTGTGTGCATGGATCCGATTTTAGTTCCAAAATTTGAACAAAATCTGTTCTTGATTTTGTGTGAAAATAATCCTAACCGACTCGAAGTTCCACTCCTAGATATGAAATCCGCAGACATATAATAAAGAAACCATGTTAGTGTAATAGTATATTTAAAACTATCAAGAATACTCCTAAAAGTAATATCCCGCACTTTTTTGATATAATAAAGAAACTAGAGCATGCTTAACAATGAAGTTCCTAACACAACCCTATCATTTGCTCTGAAATTATGATATTTAGGAATGTTGGGTTTTAAGGGGATCAAATGCATAGAGAAAATACATAAAACCATCGACATGATCTATTCAAAATAGAGTAAATCAAGAAAATAGTATTATACATGCGTCGAAATCAGATTTCGAGAAGAATGACTGACGTTTGAGTCCAAAAACAGAATGGTATCCGCGTCTCCAAAGGTATACACACAAACATCGAAAACACCTCATAGTCTGTCCAACGAACTCAGGGTGGAAGATAATCACCTTTCTCTACACAAAATACTAGTTTTGCCTCCAGCAGAGATGTTGTTGTTCCTCTCCTCTTTCACGATTTCTCCACTACCGAAATGTAGAATATTAGCAGTTTTCTCAGTTTCAAAAATGAGAATCCATTAGTTGTGATTTTCTCCGAGACAAGCTTTATACCTGCATTGACACACCCTTGACACATGGGCGTGTCATGCGGATGTGTGGCCTAATCATTGCATCTATCGCCTTACTGTCACTCATGTATAACTCCCAGAACCATAACCAAATGGCTACACACATGCGTGTCCCGCGGCCGTGTGAATTGAAAAGTTGTGTCTCCATAATTAAAAACTTTATCCACATGTTGGGACACCAAAATACACATCCATTCACTTTAAACCTCTAGAGAGAGAAACTTTAATGGTATTTGTGAACTCTCGTTTCCGTTCAAAACCAAATTTATTAATTCCTTTTATGATTAATTCTTAATTAATCAAATACCATATAACATATATCTAATATATGTATTTAGGACTTGGTTTCATAAACCAGCACGATCAATCACTCTAATTTTCGCATATCTTTATTAGCAACTTGATCAATAACGTATCGATCATAGTCTCACAAAAAATGAGCGACATCTAGCAATGCAAAATTGCTACCTAAGTAATATAAGAGTTGGTAACTCAATGAAGAACCTTTTAGTACCCAATATGTTGTCTAGTCACTTTGTCCCTAACATCCAGAGAACTCAAGGCGTGGACTATGTCACCCTCTTAATCGTTCTATCCATTTTTCTTGATCTCCAATTACACTATAAGAAACCAGTGAGCTCAACAAATTGACTCATCTTAGCATGACCATACGTTTCACAGTCTTACTTCATCAGGGCCCATGGATGTTACTCCTATTATATAAGAGGACAAATCCTATCTACATCACTCTTAACCTGAACCCATATGATTTGGAACACACCAAATAACCACCCTTATGATGAAACTTTCTCAAGGAAGATATTAGATGACATCAAAGTAATCTCCTCCTCACGCAATGAATGAAGTGACTTTAAGTCAAAGGACAATATACACCATTGTCACTATGAGATTTACTTGTGACACGTATATAACAATCCACATAGTAAACTCATAAGTTTGATGCAGGACGCCGAGGCCCCGACCGCACCCCGTGGCATCACACCAGCTAGCGGACCACGACCAAGCATGCCTGCCAGAAGGACTGCAGTCCAGGCACCCCAACCCGTCTCCGCGCCTGTTCTCAGTGCGGAGGGTTGTTGAGGCTGGGGCTCGATCCCCAGACCTCCTTGATAAGAACCACTCCTAACAGGCCTTATCACCAACTGACCTGTTAGGAGTGGTTCTTATCAAGGAGGTCTGGGGATCGAGCCCCAGCCTCAACAACCCTCCACGCTGAGAACAGGCACGGAGACGGGTTGGGGTGCCTGAACTGCAGTTCTTCTGGCAGGCGTGCTTGGCCGTGGTCCGCTAGCTGGTGTGATGCCACGGGGTGCGGTCGGGGCCCCGGCGTCATGCATAAAAAAAGTGCAGTGAGTTTGTCTAGTACAACTTGCTCTCTAACAAATACATGTTTGATGACTTGATATCAAATTGCATGTCGACCTATGATACTCAGTCATCAGTCAATCACACAATAGTCTCAAGTATACCATCATTTCCCAATTTCTACAAAGATACCTCGACTATGGACCATTTATGAATGATGTTTCATTTACACATATGATCTCGCATTCAAGTCACGTACTTAAATTCCTACGAAACAAACACTATATGAGCATTCATTATGTTCAATTTATCTATCTCTATAGAAATGAATAAACACAATAAAAGACTTGCCTTGAAATATAAATGAAATAATAGTACAAGTCATAACATGATCTCAAAACTGATAAACCCAAACTGTCACAACCCGCATTTTCCCAACATTTAAAATGCCATCAGAGTAGGGAAAGCTACGCGTTGTGATGCCACGTCACGTAGGGGACGCCTACTGACGTTAAGGCAACTTATCCTTCATCACAGTCCAAGCAATTATTATTATCAAATCAAAGTGATTCAAAAATTATTTATGCATAAAATTATCAAGTCGCGTCCCTCGGCTAGGTGGATCAACTAGTCCACGCTTTTAAAATATAGTTTTACGCAGCGGAAAAATACTTGATTTAATTACTTAGTGGCCTAAGTGAACATGAAGACCTAGTGAGGTGCGCCATGCAAGATCGAATGTGTAGATTTACTATATATAAAAGTAGATTTATCACGTGCAGAAAGTAGTGAGATTAACATTTTAAATCATGCTATGCAATGCAACAATTACCTTAACATATCTAACAAGAGCCATGAAGCCAACCAATATCTAACCATTCCAGAACAAGTGTTCAAAAGTGAACCACAAGTAACAGCAGTAGTGTAACAAAAATCTAACTAAACGGCACCACGGGCGTCAACATCTGACACGAACCCATTGGCCGACAAGTCTACAGAATACTCTACCTCAAGAGAGTCAGAAGACGGCAACTAAAAAAAAGCTCCGCACTAACACCTGCTACTGTCCAGAACCTGAGGCATTCAAAGAAAGAACACCTCAGAAACAAGTACAAGTGGTGCAGAAAATAAGAAAGTAAGCAAACCTCCGCGAGACAGGAGGGAAACAGAAGCTGCAAGGGTCAGTGGTGACAAAGCTAGCAACTAATAATCAACAGGAAAAGCAATAGCAGAAATATCTAATCATCAGCAGAAAAAGGAGCAGCAGAACGACTAAAAATCAGCAGAGTAAGCTCACCAGACAAAGGTGAGAACACAGGCGATGACAAAACTCGCCATAAGCAAAAGAAAAGAACCATCAACTTTCAAATTATTAATCATGTTACTCTTGTTCAGAATTATAGAGACTGATCAGCTCATCAGACAGACAAACAGAAAAAAAAAGCCGTGCGGGGATAAATCCCTATTGCATCGTCACGACCCTCAGAGCACCGCACCGGTGGCACTGCCAACATCGTGTACGACGTTCAACAAAATTTATTAAATTAAAAGAGCATCGCACCGGTGGCATTGCCAACATCGTGTACGACCTCCAACATATTTAATCATGGTTCTTTCAAGGAGCATTGGGCGAGGCCCAACAGATCATATCATACTAAATTGCAAGCAGAAATGGAAAATACAAGTAGATATAATGCTAACAAAAGTCTTTTTATTAACTGGCAAAATGTCCAGTTATTAGCAGCAATAACTAGAGGATACAAGAATGGAGATAAGGCTCAGTTAGACCAAGAGCACCGGCTTGGAGCGGTTATATGGCAAAGAGAAAGAGCAAGGGCTAGAACACCACTTGCCTTAGGGTTTGCTGGAAAAACTCTCCGAATCGCTCCTCGTTGTAGATCGGGTTACGAGAAGGAGGGAGGAGTCAAGATCTACAAGAGATCAGGCTAAAAAGGGTTAGGGTACAAAAGACCTAACGAAAAAGTTTCACGAAGCGGAAGGAAATTACCACGAGGACGAAGCTCTCGTCGAGAGCTTTCCGAATCTATGCTCGGCTCGCGATTCCGACCACCGGAGCTCCGTCGGCGGCGTCCGGAAGATTCGAGAGAAATCGCACCGTCGCTCGATTCTACTCTCTGGTTCGGACAGAATGAAGAAGAAGTAGGTTCGTTCTCTTTTTAGGCAACATTATAAAATTTTAACAATAATAATAATATCATTATTATTATTATTAATAAAAGAAGGAGGTCGACGCATGCATGAAGGGAGTCGACGCATGCTTTGATAGACTGCTGAAATCGGCGCATGGATGAAGGCTGGAATTCGACGCAAGGGAGGAAGGCTGGAATTCGACGCAAGGGAGGAAGGAAAGATCGACGCAAGCTTTGAGAAGGGGGGAAAGAATCAACGCATGCATTGAAAGGGGAAGAAGGGTAATCGACGCACGTTTACTGAATGTATATATATACACGTTAATAATCTTTTTATAATAATAATAATATTATTATCATTATTATTTTTTTTTATCATAAAAAAATAACGAACGTCGAAACCAACGAAAATTCCGCCTTAGGTGAACGGCGGCGCTACGAATCCAACGGCGAAGTTGGAATCATAATCCGACGTGCCGTTTTCGAGATATGAATGGCGGAAGTTACGGCGAGCTTTAAATATATACAAAACTTCTAAAATGCGCCGAGGCTCCAAAATAGCTCGGACCGCGACGAAACTTGATAGACAAGTCTAAAATTAAATAATCTAATTTCCTAACGTAAAATTTTCCAATTCCGGGTCGTCGCAAAATTTTGGTCGACTTGACCCAAACGGACGCGAAAACGCACAAACGGCACGCGCCGCTGACTCGACGTTAAAAGTAACGCCCCGACGCCATTAACACGCCATCACTGAATTAAACAAATACCGGAAAAATCAGGGCATTACAGCCACTCCCCCTAAAAGAAAGTTTCGTCCCGAAACTTGACATAAGGGCAGAAAACAACCTTAAGTTAGGTACATGGTGTAGGAAAGAAGATTTAAGATGAATAATCATTTGGTGCAGAACATCACTTGGACAAATAATGGTGCAGGAAAGGAAATCTAGGATAGATAATCAAATGGTGCAGGACAAGGAATGGAGATTTCTACCTGAGCCATTAAAAGAAGAGGTGCGGATGAGACTCTCGCATTGCTGACTCCAACTCCCATGTTGCGCTCTCGACGTCATGATTCCGCCAAAGAACTTTTACCATGGGGATGGATTTCCTACGCAACACCCGCTCTTGGGTTTCCAAAATCCGAACAGGCTCCTCAACATAAGATAAATTGGGCTGAATCTGAGGCACCGAATCGAGGACTTGACGATTGTTGCGGACACACTTCCTTAACTGACTCAACTAGATACGCAACACAAAAAAACAAATCCTGGGGTTTCGATCTGACTCCAAACTTAAAGGTATATTTTATCCATTTATTCACGATAGCTCACACAATTTGTGTCTTCGGAAATACCTCATCAAACCGATAACAAATCTAATACCAGCAAACAATATGTTTCAAATCTCTATATATCCTAGTAGAATCCGGGTGGTAACGAATGCCAATACCAGAATTAGCAATATATTTTATTCATTTTCTCTGGCGCAGAATCAACTCCTTCTGAGCGAAGATATGCTTCAATTCTTATGGTCCGTAAACCTTACATAACACGTCATACCAAAATAATCTCCAACGCTCAATGCTTAGATTATTGGGGTAATTCCAAATCATGCGCACGATAATCCTCGTCATGAATCTTCAATTGACTCGAATCATGTGCGATCACATTTTTTTGAGACATACAGGGACTCAACGTACAACTTATCTACATAAATAGTACACCACTCCTTCGGTAGGTATGATCCAAAGCTGGAGCAGTGTTCATCTTCTATTCAATTCCTGAAAGGCTCCTTCGCACTAGTCATCCCAAACAAAATTTGGATTCTCCTACATAAACCTAACCAAGGACGCAATTAATCACACGAATCATTACACAAGCCTTCTATATCATCTTGCCAATCCTACAAAATTCCCTATTTCCTCGGATGTGGTAAATCTCTTCCAATTCAATCGCTCAACGATCTATACTGGGTCCGTCGAAAACTCACCCTCATTAATAACATGGCCCAAATAGGTAAGTAAAGACATCCAAAACTTGTACTTGCTCATCTTGGCAAACGAACTTGCGCTCTCACAACGTAGACCGCACCCAATCCCAAATGCTCAACACGATCCTCTGCACTCTTAGAGTGTATCAAACATCATTTCTAAGGACGGTCACAAGATTGGTTCGGAAATTTTCTTAACACTCAATTCATCGAATTCATGAAGGCAGAGGAGACATTAGCTAAATCAAAGGTCGTCACTAAGATCTCAAATAAAGCCTACAACGGGAACGAGCAGGCAGTCCATGGAACATCCAACTCACGGATCCTTCACAGATAAAAATCTAAACAAAGGCCAATCTCCGAGAATACAGATCTATCTCGCAACTGATCAAGCAAATCATCTATTCGAGGTGATGAACATTTACCTCGATAGTCACCTCATTCAACTCTGTACGCTTTATTCACAATCTTTTAGAAACATTCTTCTAGCTCACGCAGGACCATGCGACAAGGTGCCCTCGCAAAAAGACAAGTATCTGGCTCAAGACCTAAAACAAACTCCGCCTCTTTCTCAAGGGGAAGACTGAGAAGACTAGCCGGAGAAACATTTGAAACTCTCACACAACAGAACACGCGGCACAATGAGAGCAATTTCCAGAACATAACAGAAATGAGACAAGACTCGCTGCCAGACTCTAAGGATGGACGAGTACGAACTGCATAAATAACCAGAGAGTCTGAACACACTCAAGGGTTGGTTAATATCCAACGAGAAGACTATGCTCTTATCCTCACACTTGATCACGACATCCTACCTGGAAAATCAGTCCATTCCAAGAATCGCATCGAAATCTGCCAGATCTAGCATCTTCAAATCCGCTAGAACCTGGACACCACCCAAAGAAATGGGCACTCCCGGATACCCCGATCTGACGCAACCTGGTCTACAGATGGAAACTTAACGGACAAGGCATCATTCAACCGATCAATAGACCATCAGTGCTTATCAACAAAACTCCTAGCGACAAAAGAGTGAGACGTTCCCGAATCAAACAGGACACGCGCACACCTAATCTTCACCTTGAATTCATCTAACAAGCATGCATCACTAGACAACTAGTAAGCTAAGTCTAGAAGAAAGAGAACAAGTTAGGAGGGAAGAATCTAACCAGATATCACGCGCACTGAGGTTTGAGCTTCCTCTCTAGTCAGCACATTGAGCTTGCCTTTAGCCTTGCTCACGGACTGGGGGGGGGGGGGGGGGGCGGTGGCAAGGTCTGCAGAGGAACTGCTGAGGTCACGGTCTGAGATTTCGGGCAGTCGGTCTTACGATGTCCCTTTTGTCCACACAGGAAACAACACCCAGACTTCTTGAAACACCGGGCCACCTCATGCCCGGGCTTAGAGCAGAAAGAGCACACTGGGACCGCCTTGGGTGCGTCTTGAATTGTACTGATCTTTAACGGCTCCAGCGCCTCGAGCCTCTTGAAACACCTCTCGAACGGGTGGCCCTGCTTGCCACAAAAGCTTCAATGTCCCACACCCCTCTTCTTTGAGTCAGAGTGAGATGCCTTGGAACTCTCCCGATCGTCCAACTTTCTCTTATCACTCTTCGCCTGTTGCCCATGACTCTTTGCCTTTTCAATTGACTCGGCCTTCAATGCGGCCTCCACCGCTTCAGCATAAGTCGTTGACCCATAGGCGCTAGCCCACTGCTGGACATCACCAGTGAGGCCACCCAAAAACTGCTTCACCCTTCCTTCCCCCGAGGCTACGAAGTCTGCCCTACCATCATAGGCAGGAGGTCCCAAATACTGAAAGTGCAAAATGAAGTTCATCTGCCACTGGAGGCACTAGGGGAGCAGGAACGGCTGGACTCACCACCGGTTCTTGCACGACAGGCTGCTGCACCGAGGCAGCAGACACCAAAGACTGAATCTGGGCCTGCATCGCAACCAACTATCTAGTCAAAGCCTCGTTGCTCTGTCGCAGGCTTTCGATCACAGACTCACTCTGACCACCAGAAGACTCTCCCTCAGGCAGGGGGGTCGATCGTGTCACTCTCCTACGAGACATGTCTACAAGAAGGATGTGCATTCAATCAGAAACAGGCTTACAAAGCTTAAGCCAAACAGACTCGGAAAAATTCACGGATCGATTCGGAACAGGAAAGAAAACAACCTGCTATTGTTGTTACCTTGTTCTGGAATTTCATGAAATGATGCCATGATTAACTTAGGATGATGCACCATCATCCTATTGACTCTTGTGCTATGACATGAGTGCATGAACATTTAAATTTCTTTCCAAATCATGTGTGTACATATGTCATCTGGTATGTCTTTAACTTGGCACGCGTGCTTATGCGATGATATGAATGTATGCAGTGTCATGCATTCTAGAAAGAGGCCTTAATGCATGTTATGAGCGGCGTACACATGTAATATTATGCATCCCATACTACATAACATTACATGTAACGAAAAAGAAAACGTGCTAATGGGCATCCATGTAATGGTGGTTATGCATCCCATACTACATAACCGTCACATGTTGCCACCTATGGTGGATCCATATACAAACACATATTATGCATCCCATACTACATAATATGCCCCGTATACTTCTTATCATGCTATGAGTGTAGTGACTATGCTTCGGTCAAGACATATTGATAACATATCGGTGTGTGTATACAATGAAATGATCTTATGAGGTTCTGCTTAGGATAGCGGTTGTTTGGCTCACACGCCCAACCACCCAACCACCTTTTTCACAGACTCTGGCTCTGATACCAACTGTCACAACCCGCATTTCCCAACATTTAAAATGCCATCAGAGTAGGGAAAGCTACGCGTTGTGATGCCACGTCACATAGGGGACGCCTACTGACGTTAAGGCAACTTATCCTTCATCACAGTCCAAGCAATTATTATTATCAAATCAAAGTGATTCAAAAATTATTTATGCAGAAAATTATCAAGCCGCGTCCCTCGGCTAGGTGGATCAACTAGTCCACGCTTTTAAAATATAGTTTTACGCAGCGAAAAAATACTTGATTTAATTACTTAGTGGCCTAAGTGAACATGAAGACCTAGTGAGGTGCGCCATGCAAGATTGAATGTGTGGATTTACTATATATAAAAGTAGATTTATCACGCGCCAAAAGTAGTGAGATTAACATTTTAAATCATGCTATGCAATGCAACAATTACCTTAACATATCTAACAAGGGCCATGAAGCCAACCAATATCTAACCATTCCAGAACAAGTGTTCAAAAGTGAACCACAAGTAACAGCAGCAGTGAAACAAAAATCTAACTAAACGGCACCATGGGCGTCAACATCTGACACGAACCCATGGGCCGACAAGTCTACAGAATACTCTACCTCAAGAGAGTCAGAAGACGACAACTAAAAAATATCTCCGCACTAACACCTGCTATTGTCCAGAACCTGAGGCATTCAAAGAAAGAACACCTCAGAAACAAGTACAAGTGGTGCAGAAAATAAGAAAGTAAGCAAACCTCCGCGAGACCGGAGGGAAACAGAAGCTGCAAGGGTCAGTGGTGACAAAGCTAGCAGCTAATAATCAACAGGAAAAGCAATAGCAGAAATATCTAATCATCAGCAGAAAAAGGAACAGCAGAACGACTAAAAATCAGCAGAGTAAGCTCACCAGACAAAGGTGAGAACACAGGCGATGACAAAACTCGCCACAAGCAAAAGAAAAGAACCATCAACTTTCAAATTATTAATCATGTTACTCTTGTTCAGAATTATAGAGACTGATCAGCTCATCAGACAGACAAATAGAAAAAAAAGAGAAGCCGTGCGGGGATAAATCCCTATCGCATCGTCACGACCCTCAGAGCACTGCACCGGTGGCACTGCCAACATCGTGTACGACCTTCAACAGAATTTATTAAATTAAAAGAGCATCGCACCGGTGGCATTGCCAACATCGTGTACGACCTCCAACATATCTAATCATGGTTCTTTCAAGGAGCATTGGGCGAGGCCCAACAGATCATATCATACTAAATTGCAAGCAGAAATGGAAAATACAAGTAGATATAATGCTAACAAAAGTCTTTTTATTAACTGGCAAAATGTCCAGTTATTAGCAGCAATAATTAGAGGATAAAAGAATGGAGATAAGGCTCAGCTAGATCAAGAGCACCGGCTTGGAGCGGTTATATGGCAAAGAGAAAGAGCAAGGGCTAGAACACCACTTGCCTTAGGTTTTGCTGGAAAAACTCTATGAATCGCTCCTCGTTGTAAATCGGGTTACGAGAAGGTGGGAGGAGTCAAGATCTACAAGAGATCAGGCTAAAAAGGGTTAGGGTACAAAAGACCTAACGAAAAAGTTTCACGAAGCGGAAGGAAATTACCACGAGGACGAAGCTCTCGTCGAGAGCTTTCCGAATCTATGCTCGGCTCGCGATTCCGACCACCGGAGCTCCGTCGGCGGCGTCCGGAAGATTCGAGAGAAATCGCACCGTCGCTCGATTCTACTCTCTGGTTCGGACAAAATGAAGAAGAAGTAGGTTCGTTCTCTTTTTAGGCAATATTATAAAATTTTAACAATAATAATAATAATATCATTATAATTATTATTAATAAAAAAAGGAGGTCGACGCATGCATGAAGGGAGTCGACGCATGCTTTGATAGGCTGCTGAAATCGGCGCATGTATGAAGGCTGGAATTCGACGCAAGGGAGGAAGGCTGGAATTCGACGCAAGGGAGGAAGGAAAGATCGACGCAAGCTTTGAGAAGGGGGGAAAGAATCAACGCATGCGTTGAAAGGGGAAGAAGGGTAATCGACGCACGTTGACTGAATGTATATATATACGTTCATAATCTTTTTATAATAATAATAATATTATTATCATTATTATTATTATTTTATCAAATCCAACGAAAATTCCGCCTTAGGTGAACGGCGGCACTACGAATCCAACGGCGAAGTTGGAATCAAAATTCGACGTGCCGTTTTCGAGATATGAATGGCGGAAGTTACTGCGAGCTTTAAATATATACAAAACTTCTAAAATGCGCCGAGGCTCCAAAATAGCTCGGACCGCGACGAAACTTGATAGACAAGTCTAAAATTAAATAATCTAATTTCCTAACGTAAAATTTTCCAATTCCGGGTCGTCGCAAAATTTTGGTCGACTTGACCCAAACGGACGCGAAAATGCGCAAACGGCAACGCGCCGCTGACTCGACGTTAAAAGTAACGCCCCAACGCCATTAACACGCCATCACTGAATTAAACAAATACCGGAAAAATCAGGACGTTACATAAACCCACAAGCCTCCCACTATAGTTGATCATTTAAATATCTAATATCAAGTGATTTAGTATGACCATCATGCTTTCTCCGAGGAAGAGCCTTTGTTAGTAGATTTGCTATGTTGTCATCAGTCCATACTCTATAAATGCTCACATCACCTCGATCGACAATCTCTTGAAAGAGATGGAACTGACTAAGTATATTCTTGAAGCGTTGATGAGAGATAGGTTTCTTAGTTTGGGCAATTACACCATTATTATCACATTAAAGATCTACCAGACCAATAATGTCACGAACTACATCTAACTTGCCGATGAATTTCCTAATCCATACATCCTCCTTCGACACTTCAGAAGTAACAATATACTCGGCCTCTGTTGTAGAATTGACTATTGTCTCTTACTTTGAACTCTTCCAATTTACAACACCTCCGTTAATACACAACACAAAACTTGACTGGGACTTTGAGCCATCCCTATAAGTTTGGAAGCTAGCATTTGTGTAACCCTTTACCATGAGTTCTTCCTCACCACCATATACCAAGAATGCATCCTTAGTCATTCTTAAGTACTTCAGGATATTCTTTACTGCCACCCAGTGGCCATCACCTAGATCTGACTAGTATCTTTTAGTCATACTCAATGCCAATAAGACCTCAGGACTAGTACATAATATTATATATATGATTGATCCAACTGCCTATGCATATGGAACCAAACTCATGTAGTCCTTATCTACCTTTGATTTAGGACATTGTGTCTTAAACAGACTCACACCATGAGACATGTGTAAGTCCCTTCTTAGAGTCAAGCATGTTGAACCATTTCAACACCTTATCAATGTAAATACGTTGGGTCAACCCGAGCAACTTCTTTGATCTATCTCTATAGATTTTAATACCAAGTATATAATTTGCTTCACCCAAGTCATAGAAAAGCAGCGCCCTAACTTGTTTTAACAGCCTGTAGGGTTGGAATATCATTCTCAATCAATACTATACAATCTACATATAAAATTAGGAATACAACTCTACTCCCACTAATTTTGTTATAAACACAAGACTAATCTTCATTATTAATGAAACCAAACTCTTTGATTTTTTCATCAAAATAAA
Organism: Dactylorhiza incarnata; assembly: GCA_033032865.1. Classification (NCBI taxonomy): domain Eukaryota; kingdom Viridiplantae; phylum Streptophyta; class Magnoliopsida; order Asparagales; family Orchidaceae; genus Dactylorhiza; species Dactylorhiza incarnata. The sequence goes on along the minus strand of JAWHQI010000133.1, from coordinate 3,045,054 downwards.
GATTCCAACTTCGAGAAATATGTTTCAATTCAAAAATGGATCTTTACAACCTGCATATTTTTGTGGCTTCATATGGAGATACAAAACCCTTTGGTTGTGTCATATACGTACACATCCTCGAGGATGTTTCCATTAAAGAATTATGTTTTAAAACCATTTTCTAGATCTCGTAATCATAGTGCGTAGCAATAACAAGGCGGATTCTAATGGACTTAATCGTGACAAATGGGGAAAAAGTCTCATCATAGTCAATACCATGAATTTGTTTGAAACCTTAGCCACTAATCGCCACTTGAATGTTTGTACATTCCCATTCCATGTTGATTTTGTTCTTGAAAGCCCACTTACACCCTATGTGCCATACCCCTTCAAGTGGTTCTACTAAGGAACAAACATAGTTTACATACATGGAGTTCATTTCAAATTTTATGGTCATAAGCCACTTCTCGGAGTCCAGTCCATTCATATCCTCTTTGATAGGTTGCATGCTAAATATCATGATCCATAAGTAATACATTTCTTTCTTGAGTCATGTGAAATTCATATCTCTTAAGCTTAAATCCTGGTCTGGAAGGACTTATGTTTCTTGAGTAGACTCTCTAGCCATAATAATTTGTTGTCCCGTATCATATTCCATCTCAGATTTATTCATCGTTTGTGATTCTTGAACTTCTTCAAGTTCTATCTTGGTATTTTTTCTAGAAATGAACTTCTCCTGAAAAATAAGTCCTTGTGATAAATACTTTGACCTCAGAGTGATATAGAAATAGTTCCCTTTATTTTCCTTAGGATACCCCCACAAGATAACATTTAATAGATTTGATATCAAGTTTGTCAAATATTTGACATCGTACATATGCCTCATAACCCCAAATATTTATGAAAGACATACTAGGATGCTTCCCAGTCCATATCTCATATGACGTCTTCTGAATCGTTTTAGTAGGAACATGATTTAGTGTAAAGTAGTTGTCTCCAGAGCATATCCCCAAAAGTAAACATGCAGATCAGTATGACTCATCATAGACCACGACATGTCTAACAAGGTACAGTTTCTCCTTTTAGCAATACCATTATATTGTAGTGTCCTAAGTGGAGTGAGCTGTGATATAATACTACACTTTCTAAAATAGTCATGAAACTTCTGACTCAAGTATTCACCACCTCAATCATATCATAGTGCTTTAAGTATTTTTCCTAATTGGTTTAGTAATTCATTCTTGAACTTCTTGAACTTTTCAAAGGATTCATACTTGTACTTTATAAGATACACATATCCATATATACTAAAATCATCAATAAATGTAATGAAATAGTGAAATTCACCTCTAGCCATACAACTCATGGGTCTACAAACATCACTATGTATTATACACAAAAGATAATTTGTCCTCTCAGTATGACTAGTGAAAGGGGCTTTCACCATCTTGGCTATCAAACAAGATTCACATCTCTTATATGCTTTATAATCAAAAGAATGCAATAGTCCATCTCTATGGAGAGTTTGGCAATACCCTTCTTATTTATATGACAAAAACAACAATGCTAGAGATATTTAGGATTAGAGACATTTGTTTATAATCTTGTAGTATCATTAATGTTAAAAATGAATCAGTCTAAGTTCAAAACATAAAGACTATTAAATATTTCTGCAATTTCAAAACAAATAACATTCAAATATATATAACAATAATTATTCTTAATAATGAACAAATAAACTTTCATGTGGAAACAAGAAATAAATATTATGTTTCTATTTATAGTAGGTGTAACATCACGACTTTTAATTAGGTCACAAGGACCCTACCTGACCCAATTAAGGTAACCTGATCACCCAATAGGTACCTTAAAAGTTTGGTGACAACCATGAAATATCATTTTGAGTAAATGAGCTTAGAATAAATCCTAGTCAGTTGCATTAGACTTATATGATCAATATGAGTGCAACGAAACTCGTTTTGTTCAAATCCGATGTTGTTTAGAGCAATTGACCGTTCTAGGTCATGTTGTTCGATGCAACCACCCCAAAATGTCATTATGAGAAAATGAGCTAAGAATAAACCCTAGTCAGTTATATTAGACTCATATGATCAATATGAATGCAACGGAACTCGTTTCATTCAAATTCGAGGTCGTTTAGAGAAGTTGACTAATCAAGGTCACGTTGTTCGACATAATGACTCCGAAATCACTGTTTGGGCAAATGAGCTCTGAATGGACCTCAGTCAGTTGCATTGGAATCATATGGTCCATACGAGTGCAATGGAACTCGCTTCGATCAAATCCAATAAGGTTTAGTCAATTTGATCAAAATAAGTCTCGTCAAGTTGCGCGGCGACTTGAAAAGCGTGGACACTTAAAATATAACCCCATCACATCAGTATTGACTCATCACACGTCGATTAAGATCCACATTGACTTTGACATGCATGGGGACCCACTCTAGGGTGGACTTTGGTCAAACCCTCCATAAATTATTTTTATGAAATTTTAATTTAAGACCCGCTTACCCAAATCGACCCACTCACCCAAATCAACCCCTCCCTCCATTTTCTCTTGGGACACACATCCCAAGACCACCCATTGAATGGATTTCAGCCGATCTAAGTCTTATCCTAAGCTTAACCTAAGCCTCCATTCATCAAGCCATAACACTACCCTTAGTCAAATCGAACCCTAACCAAACCCCTCCCTTAACTCCCTCCCTTTAACCCACACAAAAGCATCAGCCACACAGGACTACACCTCCTCCCTCAGCCAAACCATGATCTCCTAAAATCTACCGGAAAAGTTGAAGGAAGAGAGAGGGTGAGGGCCTTAGACTCCCCTATTTAAGGCCCCCCAAGCATCCTTTGAGCTCAGACCAACCCCCTCTCCAAACGAAAGGCCTCCCGCCAGAGTGAATCCCTGTCAGCGCCAGAAAAGGGAAAACAGAGCTATCCCGCTGCAACCCACCCCATGCATGCCTCCCCGACCTCGAAATCCCAGGAGGGCCCAAACAGAGGTGGTTTTCCACCTTCTCCCCTCCTCCCTGTGTTCGTGAATGAACTGCAAGCTGGCTTCGATCGCCGAAGTATCACTGCCACCCCACCAGAGGTCTATTTTGGATCATGAATGAATGATTGTGTAGAGCAATGATCCACATGGCATCCCTAGCTCACTTGGGAGTGCCACCTCGTCGGAGAGGTCTCGACGACCCTCTCCGGGAAGCCTCAAGGAGGAGGCACTTCCGAAAAATAGAGCTTTGGTGGTGCCTATGTTATATTTCCTTTGTTTCAACTCCTCCCGACGGCCTCCGGCGACACCAGGTCTCCTGAGCACCACCGGAAGGAGCCCCCATCTCTGGCGATCTTATCAGAGGTGGTGGATGTCAGGCAGTGGCAGAGACCTGATTGTTCTCTGCCACCGACGACCTACAGGTGCTGTCAGATCTCGGTCAAGAGATCAGACGACCTTGATATCCTTAAATCCTTTAAATTGATGATTAGCTTCACAGTAGGTCAGTGCCAGATCCACTGTGGAGCCGCATGACAGACTATGGAATGGTTCAATCTCAGCCAGAAGAATGCCTTAAGATGTATTTTGTTTTATATTCCAAACAGAAACTTCAAGAATTTTTTAAGGCTTTAATGACCTCTGAATGAGAAGTGATATATATGAAATTTGTGCTAAATTTCACAAGGAATCCGAACATTTTTTCTAAATTTTTATAAAATCATTGACTATTTATAATTACCAAAACAATAAGTTTTAGCTCAAAGTAAATGGTTTTTGGCCTAGAAGCAATATAATAATTCAAGGAATCATTTTAAGTCCTTGACCCCAATTAGTTGAACAATATTTATAATCTCATGAAGACTCTACATAAATTATTAGAAAAATACCGGGCTCCGTTTGCAAAACTCAAACTCCTCGAGGTGACGTAAACACGTCTTATCCTCCGAAACAACGCGAGTTAATTGGACACCGCTGGGAAACAATTTAATCTCATAAATGCAATGTAATTCATTTTAATAAGGATATATTAACTAATTATCAGGATCGATTGACGTAAAACCCAACAACACCTGAACGCATAATATTAATAAGTTGAACATCACAATGAAGAACTTGTTGAACTCAAATCTTTACAACTTAAATTAATGCCTCCTCGAAATGGAGATGAAAACTGTGAATGCCTCCTTGAAACTGAGATGAATGTCTTCTTGGAATGGAGATGAGAACTGAAATGCAGAGGACTTGCATAGCATCAAAACAGAGCATGTTTTAGAATGTCTTTTATTTACTGCTCCTTATTAACCTTATACACATTTTTATTTACTATTGGCTTTAGCCTATTGTTCTATTTTGCACTACTGCTCTTATAATAACTCTATTTAGAGTTAACATGGAGATGAGATATTCATCCGATGTTAACCCTAAGTAATACCCGAACTCGATCAACTCATTTATTAGTACAACAGTGCGATTGGGTTCGACGTCCTAGTTGGTTGTCGGGTTATTATAATGTTTAGTAGGGCAAGCAACTGTAGGATTTGAAATGCAGGGTTTGCATCAGGTTTATTTCTTATGTATATAATGCTTTTACATTTGCCCTGGAAGATGATTGATGTGGTGAGTCTATCATGCCCATGAGTCGTTTGTACCAGCAGGAAGTTGACGACTCATTGACACTATGGAGTGAGAACCCATGGGAACTAATGTTTCGATATTAGCCCGCTAAGTCCATATGTTGGTTAGCGGATTTATATATTGCAGGATGTCGCTCATATACCTGAGTACACCATGATGTACGCAAGGGTCTAGGTATTGAGAGACAAATATACCTAGAAGTGATGGGATCAGCAATTGTCACTGTCCTGCCATGCACGATGATGAGTCTCATAGGGTTAGCTACCCCGCTGGAAGTGAAGGTCAACATATGTCGATTAGGGAGTTGTAGTGGGTTGTGAGTACCTGTCTTAAATGCTTATAAACTAGATGCGTGAATTACCAGCTGCGAATAATTACCGAATTAAATGCATAAATTCTTAGACATTTTAGCATTTACTACCTTCTTAGATTTCTGCACATATTACCTGCACTTATTTCCAGCTTAGATTTATGTTGCTAATAAGCTACTTAAATTGTTTATTCTTAAACTATTTTATAATTTGGCAGAGGCTCGCTCTCGTCCCCAGGCCTTAGGTTTTTCGGGAGGAGGGGAGAATTTCACTAGTCGCTGACTAATGTCATTATTGCTCACCTTCTTAGGAGATGCCCCAGCCCGAGGCCCTGCTAGAGATTGAGGGCATACACACATTAGAGACAACACCGGCCATAGTAGATACGGTCGTGCCACCATCATCATTTAGAGATGCGAGATTCTAGATTGTGGTTGGTAATGAAATGTTTTGTACTTTTGCTCTTACCTGATTAGGGCCATATGCACGCCCCAGATCGTTATATATAAACTGTGGTTATGACCTTATTTTATGCATTTTGTTCTTCTGAGTTTTGCCTATGAATGAATTTTATTGTGATGATATTCTTTAGTCTTACAAGGCGATCATCCTACGTATGAAGAGTGGGCATGTTTACCCGCTTAGATAGCATAGAATGGCCGCCTTAGGCATAAGGTCCCTCTCGGTCCGGTCGTGTTTGGGGGAATTATAGGAGGTATATGTAATAACAATTTTCTAACTCTATTACATGCCAGTATGCAAAGATAGATGGTAAGTTCCAACGCATAGGTTTACTTTACCATTAGCCAACATTCTTCTCCTTCTCACTTCCTATAAATTTATACAAATATGATAACCACATCTGGTATCCAATACCCAAGATGAAGAAATAGCAAAATTAAATTCTATAATTAATATACCTGAAGTGGAGGCCTTACTTCCTTTCTTCTTTCTCAGATCTTCAAGGTATAAAAGACAATTCCTCCTCTAGGTTCCCACAATAGTGGAAACTCCTTTCCTTAACTAGTCCTTTCCTTTTCAGTATCGAAGACATGAGATTACAGTAAGAATTAGATCCAATCTTAGTCTTTTTAGATCACTTAGTGCTTCCCTTACCTTTATGCATCATTAGTATGAGGCTAGTAGGCTTGACATTCTTCATACTAATATTAATAGTTCTAATCATGTCTAGAAGCTCGAGTAGTGATTTGTCAATTTTATTATATTGTAATGTACGACAAATTGCTCATAATTGTCCGACAACGATTGTAGGATCAAGTCGGTGGCCAACTTTGGCCTAATTGAAAACCCAATATGTGCAGGTTCTCAATATACCTAATCATTTTGAGCACATGAGTCCCCGCTAGGTCACAAGCTCCCATCTTACATTGAAACAACACCCTCGACATGTCATACCTCTCCTGTCGAGCTTGCCCCTGAATCATTTTCTTGAGGTTCTTGAATATCTCATAACCACATATGGTCTCGTGTCACTTTTGAAGCTCAGAGTTCATGGTTGTGATCATGAGGCACTCAACATCCAAGGAGTCATCCTAATATTTCTTATAAGCATCTTTATATACACGAGAGACAAATCTAAAGTGGCTCTTTGTGGGGATCTTCCTCTAAGACATAGATCTTTCGCTCTTATTTGAGGACAATCCTCAAATTCCTCTACTAGTTCAGGTAGTTCGTCACATTGAGTTTATCCTTCTCAAAGACCAATTGTAGGGAAAATGTGTGATGTGTATTACTTGCCATGGATATTGTAAAAAAGTTGCAAATTTATATTAGTACTATATTTCAAAATATATTTTATTTTAATAAGGTCTTTAATTTTATTAAAATACTCATTATTTTTTTCAAATTAGTAATAACAAGAAAACTTAATATTCTTAGAGTTTAAGCGAGCGTCTCTCTAGTGTGATAAGATCCATACTTCACCCCAATCATGCATGAGTCAACTTTGGTTGATCACCATGCAACATCACCATGCAAAATTCGTATTTCCATAGTTAGATAGATAACTTTTATTAATTGCATTATCAGGCAACTCTCATATGGTTGGTGAATAACCATTATTCTCATTCATCTTATGGTGCATTCCAAACATATGCATCTAAACACTCAACCGTTGAGGTCACGTAGTAAAGTTAGACTCAATGTCGACAGCTGGATATCATATTTATATGATTGCACCCCATCAATATATGTATTGATGCACCTTGTTTTGACAAGCTCCACTTTATCGATCAAGGAAGGAAGAGTGTCGTTCATCGAAAGACTTTTTCAACTATTTGTGATTCTTCTAAGTTTCCTCCCAAGGCCCTCATTTGATTTGGCAAACTTGTTATTTTAGCAAAATACTCTTGAGAATTCTCTCCATCCTTCATTTTGATATCGTCAAACTGACGTCGAAGTGTTTGGAGTTTGATTATAATTACCTTTTTTGTGCCTTTGTACTCATTTTTGAGTCGTTCCCAAGCTTCATGAGAGGATTTGGATCCCTTGATTCTTGGGTAGATGCTGGTTGAGACCCCTTCCTGGATTAAATGTAGAGCGAGCACATCCTTCATCTTGTCTTCTTTGCTGAATTTGGGGCTTCACCTTCTGCAACCTTGCATGTGGACTTGAGGCCTTCATGTACGATGTCCCACAGATCTTGTGAGATCAGCAATGTCTCCATTTTGTCACTCCATTGTTCATAAAGGTCTCCAGTGAAAACAAAAATGGAGGAATGGGTATACACTGAGATTTTAGTGGTAGATGACGAGGCCATGAAAGATGAAATACGGCTCTATGATAGTGCCACAAACCCGGTGCTCTGATACCACTGATAGTAAATCTAACTATGGGTGTTACTTTGTAGCAGGAGAAAAGTATGCGCAGGTTTTACTGGTAGGAATTTTTTTTTATCGCCATTCATAGCATTAGATCTTACATGATATTTATACTGATGTTAGAAAGTTCTGGATACAGAATACTCTAGACACAATACATTGGAAAGGGAAGCAGAATACAAAGCATGTAACGTAATACGAAACATTATATTTATTGTAGTAGACTTTAAATTCCGGCTAATATTAAATGCTGATTTTGGGTTGCAGATGGGCTTTTACACACTAATCTCATCCTTTTATATCATTAGATCAATTGAGAATTCATCCACACCATGAAATGGACCTCCTTTTGAGATCTCAAAGGGAGAGAATCCTAAACGAGTGTGAGAGGGCGAGAAAAGATTTTGAGAGAGAGAGTGTGAGAGGGAGAGAAAAGATTTAGTGAGAGAAAGAGTGAGAGAGAGAGAGAGAAAATTTAGAGAGAGGGAAAAAACTAAGAGAGAGAGAGAGAGAGAGTACATACTGTAAGAGTAGGGGTCATGGGATCATATCCAGATGCTCCAGAGGCAAAACTGACTCCAGTTAGGAGATCTTCATCTCCTAGATTTTGACCGACATAAGCTGGTACTGTTTCCTTCACTCCCAGACTTGAGGCTGATGAAATTTCAAATGAAATAAATATGAAAACAAATAGCCGTTAATAATAAACATTAGATTCTAAACAAGTTGTTTAAGTAAATAATTGAAATTTTTGCACCACATTTTTATTATTTGTTTCACTACAAGAAAAGTAGTCTACTAGAGCATTATTTTGCGTCGTTTGAAAAGTTTGGCGAACGATTATAACTTGACAGCGTTTTTGAAAAAAAAAATGCTACAGTTGATATAATTTGGTCGCTGTTATGCGAAGATCAATTCCAGCTAAGGGCAGACCAAGACTAATGACAGACCAAAATAAAGAGTCAGAGATTTGTGAACTCGTAAAAGCTCGATATGCCGATAGCCATTATTGCAGTTTTCTTTACAGCACGATATGCGCATAGCCATTATGGGTCTGCCCACATACATCATCTATTATCTTTACAACACAATTTGCTTTGGCTCGCTTTTATGCTCTTGCGTTTTTAATACCATTCACACCCTAATTACAACAGCAAAATCCCTAAGCAAAAACCGCTTAGGCTCCGTTTGGGGAGACTTATTTTCACCGGTCAAGCGGTTACGACCGCATGAACCGGACCTTAATTAAGGTCCGGTTCATGCGGTCGTAACCGCTTGACCGGTGAAAATAAGTCCTCCCAAACAGAGCCTTAATCTCACGTGAAACGCTAGGATCGGCAGCCCTTGATCCATTTCATCGGCCGTGGTTTCCACCTAATGGTTTGCGGTAGACATTTCTTCTTGTAGTGTTTCCACCGTATGTTAAAATGATTTGAACTTCTTTGTATCAAATTCTATGGGTTCCTATATAATGTAAAATGAAATTTATTACATAAAATTTATTCATCGTATGCAGTGGTGGAATTAGAATTTTGACGAACTAGCAAAATGAATCATTTTAGCTCAACAGAATTAAGTGCACACACAATTAAAAATAACTCACTACAATGTTTTTAAAGTGAAAAAATTAGGATGTTAAAAATAATAATGTGTATGTGTATCTAAATATGTATTTATGTATGTGTGTGCATATTCATTGCTAAAGAACATTATCCAATCTATTGGGCGACTCCTCACCGCGGATAATGGGACGATTAATAGATTGAGAGCAGATAGAGCGAGTGCGTGTATTGAACTAGATGTTACAACAAAACTCAATTAATCACGGTTTGTGATCACTGAGGATGCAAATAACAAGTTATTAATAACGAATTTAAATACAATTCGACAAATGCTTCGCCTACTATCATTTCTGCTCAAAATAGGGCCACACGGGCCTCACGGTTTAGACCGTACGTTAAGAGTATATCTTTACATTTTCATGATTTACGTGCATTAGAAAAATAACGCACCTATCAAGTCACCCGATATCTCGTCGTTGCTGAATCTAAGCAATTTTTGTCAATGCACTTTGATATGAAAGATCTTGGATTAACATCTTTTGTTCTAGGGATTGAGATCATTAGAGATCATTCTCATCATACATTAACACTATCTCAGAAAATCTATATAGAGCGTGTACTTAAGAGTAAATCTTTATATCTATGTATATGAATAATGATTTACGTGCATTAGAAAAATAACACACCTATCAAGTCACCATCTATCTTGCCGTTGCTGAATCTAAGCACTTTTTGTCAATGCACTTTGATATGAAAGATTTTGGATTAACAACTTTTGTTCTAGGGATTAAGATCATTAGAAATAGATCTCATCATACATTAGCATTATCTCAGAAAGCCAATATAGAACATGTACTTAAGAGTAAATCTATCTTTATATCTATGTATGGATAATGATTTACGTGCGTTGGAAAAATAACGCACCTATCAAATCACCAGGTATCTTGTCGTTGCTGAATCTATGTAATTTTTGTCAAAGCTCTTTGATATGAAAGATCTTAGATTAAAGTCTTTTGTTCTAAGAATTGAGATCATTAGAGATCATTCTCATCATACATTAGCATTATCTCAGAAAGCCAATATAGAACATATACTTGAGAGTAAATCTTTATATCTATGTATGGATAATGATTTACGTGCGTTGGAAAAATAACGCACCTATGAAGTCACCAGGTATCTTGCCGTTGCTGAATCTCCCTGTAGGTACATGTCCGACGAAATCCCTGCCATATGGAGGAAAGTTGCTCTTCGAAATGGTGTTGATGTCATTGTTATTGCCGGGATCAACAATGGAGTCTCCAAACAAAATCACTGCAGGAACTAATGGCGGCGATGAGGTTTTGTTCACAGCAAAAGCAATGGTTTGAGCGCATAAGCAGATGCCCATCACCACTAAAAGATGAAGCCTGGCCTGTAAAGCTCCATGAAAAAACCTTCTCCTCGCCATTAATTCTTCACTCTCTCTTCTTTCAGTGGAAGAAGATAGCCATGGCGAGGGGGGGCCCTCTTTATAGGTGGGAGAGATGGAGGTGAAGAACTCCACGTACCAGGACTGATGTTATGGGCAAACTGATTTTGGCTACGTGCAAATCATTAAAATTCGTGCCTTTTGAAAATACGCTTTATAGGTGCATTTTTAGGAAAAGTGTTCAGCATCAAAGTTGTAGATCTCGTCGAGATCTACAACTTTGATGCTGAACACTTTTCCTAAAAATGCACCTATAAGACGTATTTTCAAAATGCGCGAAACATTTCACAATAGTCTCGCGCATTTTGAACACTTTTTCTAAAAAAGCGCATATAAGGCGTATTTTCAAAAAGCGCGAGTTTTGATGATTTGCACGTAGCCAAAACCGGTTTGCACGTAACACCACTCAAAATCAATCCCCATATTTTGCTCCCTGTCCGACCAGGGGGAGAGTAAAGTGCATCCGCACATATCTCAAAGCGAGCGGAGTCAGCTCGCTTTGAGATGTGTGCGGACATTCAACGCGCACCGTTGGATGCCCATACTTTACCGTAAAATGTAGCGGGTGCACTTTACTCCCCACGGGATCCTTGTCAAAAAGGTGAAGCAAAATCAGGTGCTTTAATTAATGCTTGTTACGAAGTCATTGAATGCAGTTCGACGTGCAAAATCAATCCCCATATTTTGATCCCTGTCCGACCCGGGGGGGGGGGAGTAAAGTGCACCCGCACACATCTCAAAGAGAGCACATCTCAGCTCGCTTTGAGATGTGTGCGGACATTCAACGCGGACCGTTGGATGCCCATACTTTACCGTAAAATGTAGCGGTGCACTTTACTCCCCGGAGATCCTTGTCAAAAAGGTGAAGCAAAATTCAGGTGCTTTAATTAATACTTGTTACAAAGTCATTGAATGCAGTTAGACGATCAATCCCCATATTTCAGCTCAAAGCAAGCACATCTCAGCTCGCTTTGAGATGTGTGTGGACATTCAACGCGGACCGTTGGATGCCCATACTTTACTGTAAAATGTAGCGGGCGCACTTTACTTTCCCGGGATACTTGTCAAAAAGGTGAAGCAAAATCACGTGCTTTAATTAATACTTGTTACGAAGTCTTTTGTTCAGTTATTTTGACTTTCCCTTCCCATTACAAGTGTCTGCTTCATCTTTCCATTTCGGTTTCACCATTTTTATTGCTATTAAGATTATGGTGGCCATTTTCTCTCTTTTTTGTTTGCACATTAATGCACGCGCATCAGTACCGCCGGTCCCATTTCTTTTGGTGTAAGAAGAGAGGGACAGAGGGTTAGATGTATACCTATATATCCCATTTGAAGTTTATTAGATTAGAGAGATTTTTAGGTGCGTTCTCCCACCTAGTTTTAGGTGGGAGATTAAGCACAGCCGTATGATCTGACATTCTACGGCGGATCTGTTTTTGCGGAATACTGACAGTATTTTTAATTGACAAATACAACAGTATTTTGATCAATCACAGAGAACCAACGGTTTGATGCGCGCGATCGTAGGTGAGAGAAACCTACCTAAGTTTTTTCATTAGAATATGGTGGCCATTTTCTCTTTTCTTTGGATATGTTCAAGTTATTTTAAGTTTGAAGTTTAAAGCATGATACCAAGGAGAAGATGGCGGATTGAATTGTAATCGAAAATGTAAAAGAGATGGTCAATGCAGAGAACATATGTTAGAATATTTTTAAAAAATTCTCAAAATAATTTATTTATTTTTCGTTTTGAAAAACTCTTGTGTTATAAGATTCAGATCTACAAAACTTTACTATGAAGAAGTACCGGTAAACATCAAGATTAAAAAAAAAAAAATAGAATGATATTTATAGTTTAGAATCAAGTTTGGGTAAGGTGTGTGTGTGATCACTGCTCTAAGGAAATTGCACCTCCGTCTGATAGGGCTTTCAACCGATGCTCACTTCTCCAAGGTACAACATCCGCCTAGCTAGATCCCAAAAACTATGTTGTGCACGGACACCAGAGAAGCACAGAGCACCCAAATTCTCACTTAATAAAATAAATGCCAAGAAATCAGAATCAAACCGCAAGAGCAGAAAGGTCGTTCGAGAATGAGAGAGCAAGCCGTAAAACGATTCAGAAAATCTACTATATATATATGAGTCTATTAAAACGATAAGAAAATAATCACGCAATAAATTCCAACGGTTAATTTAGTAATGGTAATCGTGCAATAAAATACTTTGATTTTCCACGTAAACATTAAAGGCAGAAAACGCGTAAAGAAAAGGGCATAGAAATTATATACGCTTGGTCTACGAATAGCACAGAGTTTGATGCACGGAAGTCGACGCACGGAAGATAAGTCGACACACATAAGAGAAGTCGACGCATGGCGAAGAACTCGACATACACATGGACATCGGCGTCCGTCGAGAAGGGTTATGGAGAACGTTTAATTGAAATTTCAAGTCTTTCAAAATAACAAAACTATTTTGTACAAAAAAATAATCAAATTCAATTATTTCTCAAATCCCAAATCTGGATCCGGTGCAGTGCATGCGCGCGCGCTTGTATGCTTCATAGTTTCTCCTTATGTTAATTTGAACAAATAAAGATGAGTGACTTTGTTTATATACTCACTTACATAAATGGAGATTGACGAGGTGAGACTAAAGATCATCCTCTTTCATGAAAAATTCCCCTCAAAATTGGAGTTCCCACCATTTTGTTTTTTAGCTTTTCACATTAAGATGTGGAGCCCAAAACACCAAACACCATTAAGCTCCATTAAAATGTTATGAAATAAGTGTTTTTAAAATAAATTTTTTAATAATTCCCACAAAAGCGAAAAACCAAAACCGAACTTCATAAATAATATGATTACTATTAATAAATAAAATCAAATACAAAATTGTTTCATTAAATTGTACTAATGCAATGGGTGTAGGTGAAATAGTTACCTTGAACCTACACTTAGTAATTATTTCCTCTACTAAAGAGTATAATATGCTAGAGACTTTAAATTATAAACTTTTGACATATAAATTATCTAAGCACACAAAGGATTGATTGTTTTTGGGTTATGGTGGTGGGTGCATTAATGGACAAACATATTCCTTGATTTTTCATGAGTGTTTTTAGGGTTCAACATGGTTCCCAAAGTCGCAGCCTCATGACAGTTGGAACATGCGTTTTGCATCTCTCAGGTATGATAGTAACAAATCCCGAGTTTTATTAATAGGTACCCCCTAATCCGGGCTGCGAATAGCCAAAACACCTGCCTCATTTGGTGGAGGAAATGAGGTTGACAAAAGTAAACCTCAATAGCCCTGTAACCACCAAACATAGTGGTTCAAAGAGTAAAATCCCCCATCATGGGTGCAAATAGTAAAATCCCTCATCGTGGAGTGCAAATAGTAAAATTCTCAATCATGAGGTGCAAATAGTTAAATTCCACATCATGAGGTGCAAATAGTAAATCCTCCAACATATGGGTGTAAATAGCAAAACCCTCCAACATAGGGGTGCAAATAGTAAAATCCCATATCGTGGAATGCAAATAGTAAAATCTCATATCGTGGGATGCAAATAGTAAAATCCTCCATCATGTGGTATAAATAATAAAACCCTCCAACATGAGGGTGCAAATAGTAAAATCCCATATCGTATGATGCAAATAGTAAAATCCTATATCGTGGGATGCAAATAGTAAAATCCTCCATCATGGGGGTGCAAATAGCAAAACTATACAAACGGGTGTACGTATAACACATAAATTGTTTGTGGTGAGCGGGTAGCCGCATAACCACCATAACCGCCCATTATGGGTAAGTGTAAATATCTGAAATTATAACGGCCTACACGTAGTAAATTATTATGAAATATGCGTATAAATCTATATTAAATCGGCCTACAAATTGTAAAAAAGGTGGTTATGGTTTGCGGATAACCGTGTAACCACCATAACCACCCATAAGGCCTATAAATAGGACCAAGGGCCCTCCTTACTTTCCATCTTTTCTCTCCTCCCTCCTTTCCTCCTAGGGGCATGGGAAATCCTCGAGAACTTCTTCGAACATCTTCTTCGCCTCCTTCGAATATCTTCGAGCGCCTTGAAGATCCTTCGAAGGCATTCATCCTCTTTCGAGCAAGCGTTCCGCTCTAAGTGCACATCCATGTGCTCCACTCTCAAGACCGCTCCAAGCATGCCTTCGCTCTCAAGACTTCTCCAAGCGCTCCTCTATGTGCTCCACTCTCAAGACCGCTCCAAGCACGCCTCTGTGCGCTTCGCTCTCAAGATCGCTCCAAGCGCGCCTCCGTGCGCTCCGCTCTCAAGACGGCTCCAAGTGCGCCTCCATGCGCTCCGCTATCAAAACTGCTCCTTGCGTGCATCGGTACGCTTCGCTCTCCAGACCGCTCAAAGCGCGCCTCTATGCGCTCTGCTCTCAAGACTGCTCCAAGCGCGCCTTGGTGCGCTTTGCTCTCAAAATCGCTCCAAGCGCGCCTTCGTGCGCTCCGCTCTCAATATCGCTCCAAGCACGCATCAGCACGCTCCGCTCTCAAGAACTCTCTCCAAGCACGCCTCCGTGCGCTCCTCTCTCAAGACCGCTCCAAGCGCGCCTCTGTGCTCTCCGATCTCAAGCACGCTCCAAGCGCATCCCCGTGCGCTTCGCTCTCAAGCCCGCTCCAAGAGCACCCCGCGTACTCAGCAACAAGCACTCTATGCAACCAAGAACAAGCATTCCAGCCACCAACAAAACCAGCACTCCAGACTCCCCTCACGCAACAGGAGACAAGACGCATAGACAAAGGCGTGCAGAGCACACTGATCCAACCTTCAAGCAGCAGTCAAAGACTCCCGAGCGCTCAGAGCGCATCATTACCTTCTGCAATAGGCAAAAGATTTAGCTCTGCGAGTGGTGGCATGTCACCCTCTGATCCCATCTCTCTCTCTCCCAGCAATTGTAATTAGGAGAGACATGTTGCCCTCGCCTTCTCTTAAAAACCTCTGTACAACACCGTCAAATAGTGAAGTTTGGTCGGCACCGTCCCGACCACGTGATTTTTCTCCTCTTTTTGAGTTTTCCACGGTAAAAAAAGTCCCTTGCCAGCCTTCTCATTTCTCTGTGACTGATTGCGCGCTCGACCGCTCCTGGGCTAAGACAGTCTAGTCTCGACCGGTTTTAGGAGCCTCGAGTGAGCCCCAACAGATTGGCGTCGTCTATGGCAAACATGAAGATCTAAAGAAGATTTTAAAGGAGAAGGTCTACAACGCATATTCCATACGAAGGACGATCGCTTCAAGAACGCCAACGTCTACATCGCCTTTGTCTTCACCTTCAGAATTTCTTGGGGGAGTTTCTCTTACTTTACCTTTATCTTATAATCTTTTACTTTTTCCTTTTGTAATTTGTGTGGAGAAATTGTACGGGGAGAACGTTCGATTCCGGGAAGGATTCCATGGGTAAATTCGCCGTGGTTGGTGGCGACTAGGTCCTTGTGCGGCTTAAGGGGTAATTTGCCACCTTGTGCATGACGACTAGGTCGAGGGTAGATCTAGGGAGCGGCTATAGGCCTTATCTGAGGATAGATAGGCTATAGCCAACCCGTCCTTGGGAGAAGGACCACTGAAACATCAAAAAGTGATTTTTATATTCTTGTCTTGATTTCTAGCGTTATAGAAATCAAAACATTTGTATAATCAAGTTCTTATGAAATAAAATCTTGTCATTTAATGTTTTCATTCAATTGATTTTATTTCCTCTTTAGGAATGCGTTAAATTGTATTTTCATCAAAGCATTAAAACAAACATTTGTGTAATTATCTTTGTAATACAATATTCGTTTTCATTATCTCTGATTTTCTGAAATTGTATTTCATTAAAGTTTTCATAAGCAAAATCTCCTTGACATAATTCTGAGCAGCTTAATTTTCTGAAGAGCTAATGCCCAGCGTTAACACTTAACGCTAGACGTTAGCAACAGTAAGGAAAAAGTTCTGTTAACCTTATCTGAGTTATTAAAATATATTTTCCTATAAAATATTCCGAAACTTCAGTCACAAACTCTGATATTTTTAATTAAGATTTAAATTTCATAAAACCCTTATTCACCCCCCCCCCTAAGGGCGCCATAAGATCCAACACGTGGTATCAGAGAGTAGGTTATTCCAATACGACTTCATAACCGGGAATAATGGCGCTTCATGACCACGCATCTTCTAGAGGGGATAATTTGTATGAAAATGAAAAATCATTATCACCACCTTTATTTATGGGTGAAAATTATAATGAGTGGAAAAATCTTATGGAAAAATTTCTTAAATCTTTGGATATTGAAGTTTGGAATATTACTATTAAAATGCCCCCAAGTATTTTAAATAAAAATGAAATATTTTTAAATGCCAAATCTATGAATAGTCTATATTGTGCTCTAGATCAAAATATTTTCAAACTTATTTATACGCTTCCCACTGCTTTTGAAGTTTGGAAATTTCTTGAGAATATTTATAGTCTTCCTTCCACAAATGATGAACAAGAGGAATTCCTTATGGATCAAAGAGAAGAAATCGTCGAGGACTCATGCTTGGAGGAAGATCTATTTATGAGAGAAGAATGCAACGTCACAATATTGGACTCAAATGTTCGCAACACATCAAGCAAAAGAGAAGATGGAAATTCAACTATGGAAGAGGAATGTCAAGAAGATGTCAAAGGAACCTTTGGTTCAAATCTTGCCTCATCCCATAGCGAGGTAAGAAAATCAAAATCTTCTCTTTTTGTAACAAATTCTATTTCTACACTACATATGTTTGAAATTGCTAAACGTAGAATTAAAAATTTGAAAAATGCTAATTTCAAACTACGTTTAGAAAATAAAACTTTAAAATCAAATGCTAAAGTAGAATCAAGTATTGATGTGTTAAATTCTCTTTCATGCTCTTTAGTTGAAATTGCTACTCCTTGTTTTGATTTTAATGATCTTAAAGAAAAATTCAAGGATTTTGAAAAAGAGCTTTTAATTTCAAAAGAACACAATGAAAAGGTGATAAATGAAAATAATGTTCTATCTTATAAACTAGAATCTCTAAAATCACATGTGCAAAGAATTTCAAATGATTTTAAAATCTTTTTTCTAGTTTATTCTCAAAATTGTATAAAGCGTCTACTAGTGTTTCAAACATTATAAATCATGAACCTAGTAGAATATTTATTTCTAATCCTCATTTAGCATCTCCCAACAAATACTTAAATGTTCTCAAATTTCCTATAAGTAATACTTTTGAAAATAATTATGGAAATTTGAAGTATAAGAATATTAAACCAAAGTATGAATGGAGGCCCAAAATTAAAGATAAAACATTAACCTTATTTGGAAGAACCCATTCATCACTATCTCCCCAAAAGCCAATACGATGTATTTGGGTACCCAAAAGAACCATCTCACTTGGTCCCCTTTGGATACCTAAATCTCTCATTCATTAGTATCCAATCATTTGCATGAAGTAGAAATAAATCAAAATGAAATTTTCAATACTCTACTTCATGACATGCTTAATGTCTTTTTCTTTTGTTTGTTTTCTTATTTTTGAGCCAACACGCTAAAGCCACTTAGATATTTTATGCAATATGACTTACACTTTTAAGCGTAACGTTTAACAAATAAAATTAAATTAAATTGAATATAAAGTCATAAGGTTTTCAAGTGATCTATATTTTCTCTTTCAAAGTTTTATCCTGTTAAATCCATTGCCTATAAATATCTTATATTATCATTATAAATAGAACGCTAAATTTGCTAAATGATATTATCAAGACTAATGAAATTACTTTCAAAATTGGATTTAAATGGACTTTTAGGGGTCTTAGGAAAAAAAATTAAATGCACAACTTGTTGCATAGTTGTCTATTTTTCCTTGCTGCATATAATAGCCCCTATAATGGAAAATCATAATCTAGAAAAATACAAATTGAAAAACTACAAAAATGATGAATATGATTTCACACACTCCACCATGATCTATTTATATCCTATGCTAAAATTCACTATTATCATATATCATAATTCATGATCTATCAAGAATTATCATAAATCAACTATCTCTATCAACCTTAGGAATTATGAAATATATAATGGCTATTGGTATTAAAGTTGTATATCTTATTTTGTGTGTGTGATGTGCATCTCTATTGTTTGCATGTATCTCATTATATTTAGACCTAAGATGAAATCAAATAGAATTGTCTCTTCATTCTAGGTCTATGCAAATTCAAAACTCTATGTTTGAATACATGCGACTCAATTATATATTTGTCCATCTTTACTTAGCTTTGCACCATGTTGTCTTAACTCATCATACTAGCATCATCACTTACCATAGGTAGAAATCAATGTCCATGCTAGTTATATCTTGGAATGCTAAAGTAAATTATATTACTAAAATATGAAAATCATAATTTCCTTTGTAGTGATTTTGCATGAATAAAAATTTTCTAAATTGATTTAAAATCAACAATCTTCGATATAATTGTAAATCCAAAACTAATCATGGAATTATACCATAGTTCATATATTTAAGGCTTACACGCTTAGTATGTCCATAATCATTAAACATATGACATGTGTCTCACAATAGCGAGGGCGTAGGATTGTGTGCATTAGAGACCTAACCTCTAAGTCATGTCTTGTCCTTAACTGGGGAGGGTTCCAGTGGGGCCTTGCGAGGCACTGGGGGGAAAGAGTGCTAGGTTGAGTGTCGTCTTTTGTATGCATATGGGATTAACAACCCAACTTACAACATGTGTGCAGCTCCTCATGCCCATCCGTCACTTAGTACGGGGCTAGAGTGTAGTCATGTTGTTAAGGTATCTTGATCTTAGATATACTTATATTATATTCATTGCATGAACATCATCTCACTCTTTATATTTAAATCATGCATATTATTTTTGTTCTATCTTTGCATCTTGTGTTTGTATATTCTATTATTTTGAGCTTTAATGATTTTACAAAACACAAGTATTTGAAAAATCACCAAAAACATACTAAAAGAGCCTTCAAATCTAATCAATATACTCTGAAATTTCAACTGAATTAGGAAGGTCTCTTTATAATACAAATGAATTGTGAAAAATGTTTTTAAAAAAATCAAAATTTGTAGTTCTGTCTTGACGTTAAGAAGCTAATGCCTGACGTTAGCTCCTTTGCTCCAATTTTTTTTTGAATAATTTTTGGTATTATTTTAATGTTTTGTGTGTGTTTCTCTATTTGTAAAAAGTTTTTCTATCTTTTTATTTCCTTTAAAACAAAATTTTATTTCTTTTCAAAAAAAATTATGTATTTTCTCATGCATTATTTCGGGTGTATCTCTCTGACATAGAATATCATTTACTGATAGGGATAAAAAGACTTCTGTTTTTTAGAAAATATTTAAAGTTGAATATTTAAAAACAAATACAAATTACAAAACAATTTCAAAGAACAAAAATATATTTTTCTCTTTATGTGTGATTATTGTTTTGTACTTATATAAAAATTAAAAATTATTTAAAAATTGATTGTTATTCATTGTCATTGTCAATGTTGATTAATTATATCAATTAAAGATTAAATATAATGTTTAATTTAACTTTCAAGTTTCTTACAAAACATTATTTTGTTTGTCATGCCTTGAAAATTATCTTGTTATGTGCACTGAAATTGATTGTAGATGAACATGTGTAGAAACGCTTAGCATGCCTCTAAGTATGAGTAATGTATTATGTTTGATAATGATTTATTCAGTCGCTTATTTTTTATAATCCACATGTGTTTACAATCTTATACTTGCATGATTGTGTAGTATAATAACATAAATAATTAAAATGCTTAAATAGATTTCCTACACAATATTGAATTGGTTATTACGATTCTTTGTCTTTCATGCACTTATTCTTTAGAGAAATGTGATTGAAAATGCAATGTTTGCAAAACAGGTGAATTCGGAGTCCTTGGTCACTAAACTAAAAAGCAAATAATAAATGACAAGGAAAACTCCACCAAGCACTACTCACCCTCCTGACAAGTCTTAATGAGCATTGTGAGGTTGAGCACATTGGCTAAGAATTGTAAAGTGTCTTGTAGCAAACAATTTATACACCACTTCTCTTAGTACACCGGATCACAAAAAATGAAAATAAAGCTAAGAAGTATAAAAGTGATCCTCAAGCACTACTTTGCACCCTGATAAGTCTTAATAAGCATTGTGTGTGCAGAGTGTTGGAACATGGTCTTCCGCATCTCCTAGGTTTGAGAATAACAAATCCTATGTGTATTTGATCTTGTGTGTTCAAGTGTGCAGGTTTACATAGTCCATATAACTCAAGGAGTACTCTTGATGACTGCCCCCAAAATTGAGGCCAAAATTCGAAAAGGCTCACTAGCGCCGGCGGTAGCGATAGCGCCCGGCGCTAGCGATGATTAGCGTGATTCCGGCAGTGTTTTTAGAAAGAGCTAGCGCCCGGCGGTAGCTACTAGCGCTGGCGGTAGCATGGCGCACAAGAGGCATAGAGCAAAATGTTGCCACGGATTGAAGATCCTGCCGCGCAAAACATTTCCTAATCCGGGCTAGCGCCGGCGGTAGCGCTTGGGCTATTAAAGGACCCCCTCTCCTCTTGTTTTCGACACACCTATTGTATACACCTCAGAGAGAGAGTACTAGAATTCCAGAGGCTTGTCTTAGCCGAAATTTGAGGTCCCAGCGAAGCTCTGCCAATTTCTGAAGGAGAATTCCATCACGCCGAATCCAGACGAAGTCCGCTTCAACAAACGCTGATTCTACAGCGGATCTTCGTCTCCTACTTCAGAAGTTCATCTTAAGGGAGGTTTTGTTATTTTATTTCTCTTTTATCATTATAAACGGTAGTGAAATCGCCTCGTGTTGGCGACTAGGTCTGGGGTAGACTTAGGGATGAAATTCGCCTCGTGTTGGCGACTAGATCTAGGCTAGTTTTAGGGGGTGCTCGAGGCCACATCCGGGGAAGGATTGGCTAGAGCGGCTTGAGGCCGAATCCGGGGAGGATAAGGCTAGGGCCACCGGTTCGTGGGGAAGCGAGTCGGGATAGAAAACAAAAATAGCTTTTTTATTATTCGCCTCCGATCTCTAGCGTCATCGAGATCAAGTTTTGTAAAACTTATTTATCATTAATAAAGCTTGTCTCTTTTTTTGTTTCACTTATTTCATGTCTTTAATCTTGCAATAATTCAAAGTTTTTAAATATAATCTAAAGTTTTTGAAAACCCTTATTTACCCCCCCTCTAAGGGCGCCGACCGATCCAACAAGTGGTATCAGAGCAGTTTTGTTCCAATCGGCTTAACAACCGGGAACAATGGCGTCTCATGATCTCGCTTTTCCTGAGGGTTAAGGGGTTAGTCGACCACCTCTCTTTACTGGGTCAGATTTTAACTACTGGAAAAATCGAATGATGTGTTTTCTTATGACCATGGATGTAGAAGTATGGAACATGGTAGAAGTACGGTACTCTCCACCTACAACTGTAGTAGGAGAGGCAACATTAGCAAAGCCTAAAGATAAATGGGATGACAACGATAAACTAAGGTGTAAAAATAATGCTAAAGCAATGAACGCTTTATATTGCACTTTAAATATGACTGAGTTTAATAGAATTTCTGCATGCATAACTGCTTATGATATTTGGAATCAATTGGAAGTTACTCACGAAGGTACATCGCAGGTGAAAGATGCCAAGCTGTTTCAACTGGAATCTGAATACGAAAAATTCAGGATGGACACGGAAGAGGACATCAAGTCAATGTACACTCGCTTCACAAAGATTGTCAACGCATCAAAGGCGCTTGGAAAGACCTACTCCGACGGGGACTTGGTGAGGAAAATTCTTCGTTCCTTACCTCCAAGGTTCAATCCGAAGGTGACAGCCATCTCAGAGTCGCACAACTTAAGAACGCTCCAGATCGAGAATCTCATTGGGAATCTCAAAACCCATGAGGTAGAACTACAAATTCAACATGACGAATACAAAGAGCCGAAGAAAAAGGCGTTGGCGCTGACATCAAAGAAGGAGTGCATCGAAGAGGACGATGATGATTAAGAAGGACTCCTGGTGAAGAATTTCAAGAAGTTCATCAGAAATCCAGAGAGAAGGAACACATTCCGAAATTTTTTCCAAAAAGATACTCGACGAAAGGGATCCTCCTCTTCATCGAAGAAAGAAAAGGAAGCGATGACGAAGAAGAAAGGCCACC
Organism: Dactylorhiza incarnata; assembly: GCA_033032865.1. NCBI lineage: Eukaryota > Viridiplantae > Streptophyta > Magnoliopsida > Asparagales > Orchidaceae > Dactylorhiza > Dactylorhiza incarnata. The sequence goes on along the minus strand of JAWHQI010000133.1, from coordinate 3,021,990 downwards.
TCCAGAATGCTATCACTGCAGAAAAACCAGACACATTCGGAGCCAGTGCCCAAGATACCAAAAGGAATGGAAAGAACAAAAGAAAGCAAAAGAAAAGAAGAAAGTGCTGAAGGCCGCTACATGGGATGACTCTTCCTCTGAAGAGTCAAACGGTTCTAAGTCAAGTAGCGAGGAGGAAGCAAACTTGTGCTTAATGGCCAAAAGCGACGATGACGACACCAGTGTTCTTAGCGACACTGAGGTATCTCCTCCTACCTTTGAAGAACTTTATGATAAATTTGTTTTATTAAATCATGAAAATGAATCTATTATAAAAGAAAATCGTAAGCTCACAAAAAAATTAGTCTCTCTTGAAAAAAGAAAAGTTTCATGTCAAGAATGTGAGCACTCTTTATTTATGATAAAAGAACTTGAAGTTTCTCTCTCTAATGCCCTTTCACAAAACAAAATCATTGCAAAAGAAAAAGGGGACTTAGAGAGAAAATTGAAAACTTTCTATATTACAAATTGAAAAGAACAAAAAAGGATTTAAAAACAAATGTGTTATGATTGTTCAAGAAAATACATCTCTTAAAAAACAAAATCAAAATCTCAATTTAGCCATAACCAAATTCGGGATTGGTCAAAAATCCCTGGATATGCTTCTGGGTAATCAATGCTTTGGGTCTGGAAAAATCGGACTCGGATATAAAGTGAACACTACCGCCCGGCGCTAGCTACTAACGCTGGTGGTAGCTCTAAAGTTAACAATTCTTCTAGTTTTTCTAATGTACAAACATCATCCAGCAAGGGCAACATAGAAACTCAGAAAAGGGTCTCAACCCCCTTTATTTCGTGTGCTAATTGTCTTAAATTTGGACACACGTCTGGCTCTTGCAGGAATATAATAAATCAACGATCATTAAAACAAATCTGTGTACCTAAGAAATCCACTTACTCTATGGGTGGTACCTCTTGGGTATCTGGGTCTTTACTCTCATCCTCTTTCTAGATTTGCAGGAAGGCTAAGGAAACAGAAGACGTGTGGTATTTGGACTCAGGCTGCTCCAAACACATGACGGGCAATAAAGCAAAATTCCTTAGCCTAGAAAAGAAGAAAGGAGGAATAGTAATGTTTGGCGATAACGGTAAAGGAAGGATCATGGGAGTTGGTACAGTGGGTAACACATCTTTTCTTATATCAAATGTGCTTTATTTGAAAGGATTAAAACATAACCTAATATCTATAAGTCAACTGTGTGATAAAGGTTTAGACGTACTTTTTGAATCTTCCACTAACCTTTGCAAGATTGTTAATCCTAAAACAAAAGATGTGTTATTAACTGCACCTAGAATTCATAATGTTTACATAGTTTCATTTCATGATCTTTCTAAATCTTCTATAAAATGTTTTATAACGAAAAATGATGAATTAGAATTATGGCATAGACGCTTAGGCCACGCTAGTACAAAGCTCATCTTAAAACTAGCAAAAAGAGAATTGATTAGAGGATTGCCTAAGTTAAATGGAATTTTATCTTCATTATGCTCTCCATGCCAAAAAGGCAAATTTACTAAGTCATCTTTTAAAATCAAAAACGAAATTTCTACATCAAAACCTCTGCAATTAATTCATATGGATCTTTTTGGTCCCGTTAACACTGCGAGTCTTGGTGGTAGATTATACACTTATGTTCTCATAGATGACTATTCTAGATATTGTTGGACTTTATTTCTCTCCTCCAAATCTGATGCGTTTTGCGAATTTTCAAAATTATGTACTCGCATTCAAAATGAATTAGATTTAAAAATAAAATGCATTCGCACAGAAAATGGAGGTGAATTTGAAAATGAAAATTTTAAATCTTTTTGTGGCATGTTAGGTATTAAGCATGAGTTCTCTGCTCCACGCACACCTCAACAAAACGGTTTTGTAGAACGGAAAAATAGGACAATACAAAGCACGCATAATGCTATCTGAATATAAATTACCTAAGTATTTTTGGGCAGAAGCTGTAAGCACTGCATGTTATGTAATGAATAGAGTTATGCTTCGCCCATCATTAACTCTCACACCATATGAACTCTACTATCAAAAGAAACCTAACGTATCGTATTTTAGAGTATTTGGATGTAAATGCTTCATTCTTAATACAAAAGATTCTTTAGGAAAATTTGACGAAAAATGCGATGAAGGAATATTTCTTGGTTATTCTTCAACTAGTAAAGCATATAGAATATTTAATAAAAGATCAAGCAAGGTTGAAGAGTCAATTAATGTCAGATTTGATGAGTTTGTTTCATGTGCAGAAAAGCTCCCTACAGGAACCGATGATGAACCTTTGCCATCCTTGGAGCACGACGAAGAAGAACCGTCCAAAGAAGAGGAGGAGAAGTCAAAAGAAGATGAATATGTACCTCCAAGCATTCTAAACTTCTCCAAAAATCATCCAAAGGAGCTAGTCATTGGGGAACCTTCTACTGGGGTAAGAACTCGGTCCTCTCTTCATGAAACATTTTCAAGTATTTGCTTTGTGTCTGAAATTGAACCTAAAAATGTTTCCACCGCTTTAAATGACGAATTTTGGTTTTTGGCAATGAATGAAGAGTTAGGACAATTTGAAAGAAATAAAGTTTGGAATTTAGTAGAAAGACCATCTAATCATCCAATTATTGGCGTAAAATGGATTTTTAAAAATAAGCTAGATGGTGAATCTAGGATTGTAAGAAATAAAGCACGCTTAGTTGCTCAAGGCTATTCACAAATCGAGGGGGTAGATTTTGAAGAAACTTTTGCACCCGTAGCTCGCTTAGAATCTATACGAATATTTTTGGCATTTGCGAGTTTTAAAAGAATAAAATTATTTCAAATGGATGTTAAAAGTGCTTTTTTAAACGGGTTTATTAAAGAAGAAGTTTATGTAGAACAACCCTCCGGTTTCATAAATGAAAGATTTCCAAATCATGTTTACAAATTAGAAAAAACGCTTTATGGTTTAAAATAAGCGCCCCGTGCCTGGTATGATCGTCTTACATCGTTTTTGTTAGAGCACGGTTATGTTATGGGAAGTGCAGACAACACACTCTTCATTAAGCATAAAAATAACGAATTAATTATTCTACAAATATATGTTGATGATATCATTTTTGGAGCCACTAATGAAGAGTTGTGTAATGAAGTAGTCTTAATAATGAAAAATGAATTTGAAATGAGTCTTGTAGGAGAACTATCATATTTTCTTGGTTTTCAAATTTCACAAAGAACTGATGGTATTTTTCTGTGTCAATCAAAATATGTTCACGATATGCTTAAACGATTTGGATTTGAAAATCTTAAACAAGCTTCTACTCCTATGAGTGCTTCTTTAAAACTAGGAAAAGATGAATCTGGAATTTCTATTGATCAAACGCTATATAGAGGAATGATAGGTTCTCTTCTTTATTTAAGTGCATCTAGACCAGATATAATGTTTGTCGTATGTTTATGTGCTCGCTTTCAAGCCGATCCAAAAGAATCTCATTTAAAAGAGGTAAAACGTATTTTTCGTTATCTAATAGGGTCATCTAAACTAGGATTATGGTACCCATATAATGACTCTTTCACACTCCACGGCTATTCCGATTCGGACTACGCCGGGTGCTCACTAGATAGAAAAAGCACTAGCGGTACGTGTCACTTTTTAGGACCCTCTTTAGTTGCTTGGTCTAGTAGAAAACAATCTTCGGTTGCACTCTCCACCACGGAGGCCGAATATATCGCACTTGGTAGTTGTTGTGCACAAGCATTATGGATGAGCCAAACACTAGAGAACTTTGGATTTCATCTCAAAAACATAGATCTTAAATGTGACAACAAAAGTGCAATAGACCTCACATATAATCCTGTACACCATTCTAGATCCAAACACATCGACGTTCGTCATCATTTCATTAGGGATCACATTAAGAAAGAAAATGTAAAAGTAAGCTTCATTGGGACAGACTCTCAACTTGCTGACATATTCACTAAACCTCTTCCGGATGCACGATTTCGTTTATTACGACTTGAGTTAGGTGTGCTAGATCTTACAAGTTAAAACATGCTCACAAATACAAGCTTCTTCACTTTTAACCATCAAAAACATCTCCTAAAAATCTGCACTTTCAGCATGAAACTACTATTGGGACACCTAATCAAGACCACCAATCAAAATTTCCAAAATCCTAAAAAATCGTTCACTGTCTCCCGCGCTAGCGCTACCGCAGGCGCTAGCGTCATGTTCATTTTTCTGTATTTTTTAAATTTCTAAAAATCCCTTAAAATATATAAATCTATATTTTCTGCTTAGTTTTGCACTTCTGTGTTTCTTTATTTTTTTGAAAAATCAAATACAAAACTACAAAAACCAAATTACAAAAAAATATGCTTTTCTTTTTCGCTTGTGTTGTTTCCTTTGTTTAAAGTTCATCTTTTTGCAAAAATCAAATACAAAAATATAAAACTTTAAAACTATCAAAAAAAACTCTATGATTTTTTTGTGAAAAATCAAGCATGATTTAATCTACTATTTAGAAATTTTACAATATTGCAATTTATCTTTTCAAACTACCTTGGACATTGTCTTTCTTCATGCTTTGATATATCTATTCAAATGTGCATCAATTATAGTTTAAAAGTTGTGTAGGATCAAGCTTAGCATGCCTCTAAGTATGAGTAAATGTTTTATGTTTGATAATGATATTTATTCACTCACCCTTTTTGGCATTGTCTACATATGTGTTTAATCTAAGAATACTTGTGTATGTTTTGTATTAATACAATGGATTAAAATTGCACAAGTATCTTACCTACACTCCTTCGTTTGCACTCTTAAAAATTAAGAAAAGTGGTTATATTTTTTTCTCATAAAATCTATTGATTTGCAAAACAAGTGTATTCAGAGAACTTTGTACAAAACAAAATTATAAAATAAATGACAAAGATAACTCCACCAAGCACTACTTGAACCTCCTGATAAGTCTTAATGAGCATTGTGAGGTTGAGCACCTTGGAAAGAATAATAAAGTGTCTTGTGCAAATCAAATCTTTCTTTCAAAAATAAGAAAAACCACTTTCTCTTAAGTACACCGGATCACTAGTCTCAAAATTCAAAATAAAATATGTGATCCCCCAATCACTACTTTGCACCCCGATAAGTCTTGATGAGCATTGTGTGTGCAAAGCACCTTGGTAGTTGTACATTTTTTTTGTGCATTAAAGTGTGTGGAAGTAATCTTATTTGTATTTTATTGTGCTTCTTACTTTACATATTACTTGTATTTTTGATTAAAACATTTATTTACTCTCCTCAAAATTACACTTATGTGCACATCATTATCTTCCATAACACTTCTTCTCATGAGTATTGGATCCTAATGCTAATTCTATATTACTTTTTATTTATGAAATGCACTAGATAACCTAGCATGTGTTCTACAATGTTTTGTATGTTTTTGAAATTAAGAATTAAAGTAACATTGTGGTCATCTCTTTTTGATAAACATTATTTCATGCTTGGTTATTATAAAATTTAAAACTGCAAAATGATTTCCAAAAACATCATTTTTTGTGATCTTTAACTCATATTTTTTGGATTATCATTACTATTTGCTATTTTTGTATTGCTATAAGTCTTCCGCATCTTAACCATATTAGTGTTTTACCTTGCGCTTTCCTTGCTTACTTAATATCTTGTATTCTTTGCATCATCACTTATTCTTAAAAATTCCTATCTTTCGTTAAGTGATAGATTTCCTTGGAACATTTTTTTATTGGTTACTTCAAACATAAAAATCTTTTATGCTAAAAACTCTGAATATTTTGTAATGCTTATAACTCTGATCTATTTCAATGAAAAACAATTCTAAACCTCCTTATCATTTACTTAAAAAGCTCGATCATGCCTTCTCTTCTATTTACAAATTCTTTGGTGCTTTGTTTCCCTACCCTCTTTTGCTAATAACAAAGGGGAAGAACTAACATGATAAATATAACCCGCTATCATAAACCCAACATGACAAATTCAGATGATAGCTTACATATTAGGGGAACACTCACTTAGGGGGAGCATGTATTTAGGGGGAGCAATTCTAAATGCTAAAATCAATAATTATCCTAAGTCATCACTCGCACACACACACAAGTAGAGTTTCATCATGCTTATTTATTAATGCTTTGATTTATCATTAATGGATTTGTTATTATCAAAAGGGGGAGTTTGTTGGAACATGGTCCTCCGTATCTCCTAGGTTTGAGAATAACAAATCCTATGTGTATTTGATCTTGTGTGTTCAAGTGTGCAGGTTTACATAGTCCATATGACTCAAGGAGTACTCTTGATGACTGCCCCCAAAATTGAGGCCAAAATTCGAAAAGGCTCACTAGCGCCGGCGGTAGCGATAGCGCCCGGCGCTAGCGATGATTAGCGCGATTCCGGTAGTGTTTTTAGAAAGAGCTAGCGCCCTGCGGTAGCTACTAGTGCTGGCGGTAGCATGGCGCACAAGAGGTATAGAGCAAAATGTTGCCACGGATTGAAGATCCTGCCGCGCAAAACGTTTCCTAATCCGGGCTAGCGCCGACGGTAGCGCTTGGGCTATAAAAGGACCCCCTCTCCTCTTGTTTTCGACACATCTATTGTATACACCTCAGAGAGAGAGTACTAGAATTCCAGAGGCTTGTCTTAGCCGAAATTTGAGGTCCCAGCGAAGCTCTGCCAATTTCTGAAGGAGAATTCCATCACGCCGAATCCAGACGAAGTCCGCTTCAACAAACGCTGATTCTACAGCGGATCTTCGTCTCCTACTTCAGAAGTTCATCTTAAGGGAGGTTTTGTTATTTTATTTCTCTTTTATCATTGTAAACGGTAGTGAAATCGCCTCGTGTTGGCGACTAGGTCTGGGGTAGACTTAGGGCTGAAATTCGCCTCGTGTTGGCGACTAGATCTAGGCTAGTTCTAGGGGGTGCTCGAGGCCACATCCGGGAAAGGATTGGCTAGAGCGGCTTGAGGCCGAATCTGGGGAGGATAAGGCTAGGGCCACCGGTTCGTGGGGAAGCGAGTCGGGATAGAAAACAAAAAGAGCTTTTTTATTATTCGCCTCCGATCTCTAGCGTCATCGAGATCAAGTTTTGTAAAACTTATTTATCATTAATAAAGCTTGTCTCTTTTTTTGTTTTACTTCACTTATTTCATGTCTTTAATCTTGCAATAATTCAAAGTTTTTAAATATAATCTAAAGTTTTTGAAAACCCTTATTCACCCCCTCTAAGGGCGCCGACCGATCCAACACAGAGCACCTTGGTAGATGTACTCTTTATTCATGTGCATTGAAATATTGTGGAAGTAATAGTATTTGTTGGGAACAGTGCCCATCAATGTTCCTGATTTGAAGAAGTGCTCAACTCAATGATAAATGCAAGTTGTATTTAATGTTCCATCTAGCTCATGCTTGTAGAGATCGACAATATGTCAAGCACCTTAGTTATTTCAGTAAGTACTATATCGTCAAGAAGAACAGGAGCTGTCGTCGACAAAGTATGCTTGTCGTCCTGATGATGAGCAAAGCAAACGCTGAGATCTGGAGTATTCGTCGAACGCAGAAGGAAGTTCGTCGAACGAAGAATGAAGTTCGCCGAATGTTGAGAATTGGCGAGTTTGTCGACCGCTGAGACTTGACGTGTTAGTCGAACGCAGAAGGAAGATCGTCGAACTCAGAAGGAAGATCGCAGACCGCTGAGAATTGGCGAGTTCGTCGACCGCTGAGACTTGGCGTGTTCGTCGAACGCAGAAGGAAGATCGTCGAACTCAGAAGGAAGATCGCAAACCACTGAGAATTGGGGAGTCGGTCGACCGCTGAGACTCGGCAAGATCGTCGAACGCAGAATGGAGTTCATCGAACGCAGAGACAGGACAGAAGAATGAAGCTCGTCGAATGCAGAACACTGTTCGTCGAACGAAGATTGTCGTTCGTCGAACGCAGAGAAGAATGAAGAAAAAGAAAGAAATGTCGTCAAGAAGACGCGGTATAGTCGACATCACCAAAGTGGCCTTGTCGTCGAGAAGTTGAAGAAGCTTTGTCTCTGAAAATGCTAAGTATGACTGATGGCGTTGAACATCGTCGTAAAGAAGGCATGTCGTCGAGAGAACAAGGTGATTACGACGACACATACAGAGATGGCATATCTTCGTATATGCAGAAGCGCCAGAATGTCTCGTATCGTCGAGATATCAGCATCAGAGGAAGAAGCAAGGAGAATTGAAGATCTATCAAGGCGTAAGGGTTCGACAAAGTCCTGTCGTCGAGATATTGTCCATGACGTCGTAACGATGGAAATATCGTCGAGACAGATTCAAATGTTGCGAACGCGCTTTCAGTATATAATGCCGCCGCCTGATTGTCCAATCAGCACGTGCTCTTTTGGAATGGGCGTCTGACATTAAAGGACATCACATGTGACCGTTATGCGACTCATCTGTCCTATAAAAGGGAACAGTGATGCCCTAGAAAAGTATTCTTCAAAATAGAGAAAAAGAAAGAGAAAGAATCGCGACGTTACACTTCAATAGAACTGTATTCTCGGTGGAGAAGAAGAAGATAAAGTAGAGAGAAAGCATCAAGTGCTCTCTGAAGAATCAGTCATCTCCATCGACTGAAAAGTAGATGATCAACATCAGGTAAAAGAAGTGAAGGCTGAAGAAGATCCAATGCTGAAACTCCAAATCAAGAAGCATCTTCTCCAACCTAAAGAAGCCAATCTTTATCATGCTGAAGTTGCCAATCCTCATCCGGCAGAAGAATCAGTTATTTCTACTGTAATCTCTTGTAAAGGCTTGCAGGCCTATTTGTCTAGCTTGAGGGCTGGAAACCTGTGAGGATTGAGGGCCAGGGCAGAGGATAGACTTGTGGGTCTGGCTAGGTAGGGCTTGCGGGCCTAATTGTCAAGCTTGAGGGCTTGAGACCTGTGAGGCTTGAGGGCCAGGGCAGAGGCTAGACTTGCGGGTTTGGCTAGGTAGGGCTTGCGAGCCTGATTGTCAAGCTTGAGGGCTTGAGACTTGTGAGGCTTGAGGGCCAGGGCAGAGGCTAGACTTGAGGGTATGGCTAGGTAGGGCTTGAGGGCCTGAGTGTCGAGCTTGCGGGCTCGGGGGAAGTAGGGGCTTGCGGGCCTAGGCTGTTGGACATGCGGGTCCGCGTTGTAAGGCTTGAGGTCCTGAAGTTTTTGGCGGCGTTTGCCGAGCCTAGCACACTGCTAGGTAGGCGCAGAGGGAAAGAGGACTACTCAAGACACCCTGTCTTGAGGAACCTCTATAGATCATTGTGTGTTTTCTGTGTTGTGCTTTCTACTTTATAGATCTATTAACCAAAAATCAAGAACACCAAAAAGAGGATAATACAATTTGAAAAACCTATTCACCCCCTCTAGGTAATAAGTTGACACCCAATAAACAACAAGTGGTATCAGAGCGAGGTTGTTCAAAGAAAAGCTTAACAGCTTGAACGGATCTGCCATTGGGTGTTCAAGTATCACAACTATGGAGTCAAGGATATATGTTTGTTCCAGAGAGAACTTTGATCTTTGGAAAGTTAGAGCAAGAACTTTCATGGAGGCAATGGATCCCAGAATGTTTTTAATTACTCAAGAAGGACCCTCCATGACTATAATAAAAGATGGGATCCTCCTAGCCAGCTTGGACAAAGAAGCCAAAGATATTCTTGCTGATGCAGTTGACATCTTAACATTTCAGAAACTGGCTCACTGCATAACAACAAAAGAGATGTGGGTCTCTCTAACAATCCTTATGGAAGGATCAGAAGAAGAAAGAAGCAAAGCAGCTAAGAAGAAAATCAGAACACTGAGCGACAGTGACTCAAGCTGTTCAGACACAGAAGAGAAGACTCAGTTTGGACTGACTGTCCTATCCGAGTCAGTGGAAGAAGTCCAGGATGAAGTCTCACCTGAACAAGTATGCATACGAGCTCCTCTATCTACCTCAGACTCAGATTCAGAGACGAGCTCATCTGGTAATGATGACTGGTCCAAGTCAAACAATGATCTCCTAGAAGATCTCAAGATGCTCAAGATGCTGTGCAAGGAGCTGGATACAAAGATCTCCTCCCTTCAAGCAAGAAATCTTGATCTCTCAGAGAAAGCAGATAGGCTAACTCTAGAGTGCAGAGTTTTGTCAACTCAAAAAGGACTTCAAGGCAAGCTCCAACCTTGACTTGATAGACAAATTTGGGAATACTCTGAAGGTATTGATTGAGAGCAAGAAGCTATGATGCTCACTAACCAGAGAAGTAGCTCTTCTGAAGAAGGACAAATTTCAGCCCAAAGTCCTGAAATCTAAGAATGACAACACCAGGAGGGAGGAGAATAAACTCCCCTTTGTAGTAAAGCCTGTGACAAGCTCCTCCAAACCAGAGACCTCTCCTCTACTGGTAAATGGTTACTGCTCCACTCAGAGAGGGAGCAAGGAAGCTTCAAGGAAGACAGGTCGGGCCCTGTGGGAAGAAGGCTAGCTTGAGGAAGGTAATCTCACCCTCCAACAAGAATGCTGGGCAATCCCATCTTGGGTATTTCAAGATTGGGAGCTCCACTACTGGAGCAAAGAATATGCCAAAAACCACAAAGGTACCTCAAGAAGTTATGAGGAGGTAGAAATTTGCTGAGCACAGAGAAGAGAAGAAATCCTTAAAGAAGACTGTCTCCAGATGGAAAACAGTGAATGGTGGCAGCAAACATCACATCTACCATCAGCACAGTTCACCTTCTTTGCTTCATTCATTTGTTCACACACAAAGAACTCCTGCTCATACAGTCAACCAGAAAAGAAGATATAACAGGTATGAATGTTGGTGCTGTGGAAAGATAGGGCACTTTGCAATTGATTGTTGGTACAATCCAACTGCTCCAAGGGTAACAAATGCTAAACTTGCAAACAATGTATTTCACAATCACTATGCATATCCAAGGGCAGTTATATCTAGTATGCCCGTCAAAGCTAACAATTTCCTAGGACCCAAACTCACTTGGGTTCCTAAGGGCTTGTAATCTTATTTTGCAGGTAGTCCAAGTGCCCACCAGAAGCAAATCTGGGCCTTGGACAAGGTTGCTGTTCTGACCCATTGGCAGAACAACAAAGTCTATTTACTAACAAAACTGATGCAGGTATCTTACTAAAAGAGGGCTAAAAGCTGCATGGGGTTAGTGCCAAAGGATAACTCCCAAGCAAAGCGAAAGAATGCCCTAGGCAGACATGTAAGGAAGAATTGCCTCGTCGATACAAGAAGTTGTTATGACGACACAATAGACGTTACGACGACAAAGATTCGAGATGGGAGGATACGTATCCAAGAAGCATTTCGACAACAATAACCGCATCGGCAAAATATAATCGAGCTATTTTTATCGGGATTAGATGGGTCCATCAGAGCCGTCTGATCGTTTTTTTAAGGTACGTGCCTCTTCATCTACCGACACTATAAATAGAGTGAATGCTCGAAAATAAAAATTACGCTATCATTTGCCCTAAGCCATTCCGTCGACAAACCCTCACCTCCTTTGTTGTGCTGCCTTCTCTCTCACTCTGAATCAATGGCTCCCAAGAAAGAAGAAGTGATCTCCGGTTGCGAACTTCAGCGAGGGGGTTTCAACGCTTGCTCCGACGAGATAAGATCAGTAATAGGGCTGATGGAGGCATCGGGACTGGAATATGTCCTATGTGAACCCTCGGTTTTTCTCCACCGAGAATTAGGCGAGTTCTTTGCCGAAGCAAAACTCGACCACACTGAAACACGGATAAAGTCCATGGTGGGAGGCAAGAAGGTCAAGATATCCGCAAAAAGCCTTGGAAAAGCACTGAACCTGCTAAGCATCCAAGGGTGGAGAGGAAGAAGAAGAGCTGACCTCTGAGGATATGTCAGCAAGCTACACATGGTGCAGACACATAGGGAAGACCTGCGGGTCTATTAAGAGAGCTGAATTCAATCAGAAGGGGAAGCTGTTGGCCGACATTGTTGGCAAAGTGTTGTTGTGCAAGCCTGGTTCCCACGACCGCATATCTAAAGACATGTTTGTTGTTATAACCAGAATAATCCACTATAAGAAAACCAACTGGAGTGAGTTCCTCTTCCTGAGAGTGAAGAAGACCCTGAAGTCCCCCTCGTATGGAAGAATATTGTCCCTTTTCTTCTAAACATCCAGGGTGATGTATTGCATAAGAGAATGGGAGTACCTCTTATTACTCCAAGAAATTGGATGCAAAGATGCTGGACCGATGAGATAGGTCCATTCCCAAACCATCCTCTGATGTCCAGCCTGCTCCAAAGAAACAGAAGAAACCAGCAACCCAAATAAACCCCTCCGAAGAAGAAGAGTCATCAAGCAGCTCTGATGACATTGCACCCCCCCCCCCCCCCCCCCACACACACACACCATCCCACTCCATCCGGAGGTGAAACATCCACCAAAGAAAATGCTCATGTATCAATCCATGAACCTGCTCCTATAGAGGTTATTGAAAATGCTAGAAACTCAAACTTGGGGAGTGTTCCTGCTGAGGGGGAGTCCCAACTTGGGAGATCAGCCTAAGACGCAGAGATGTTTGATGGGGAGCTCTCAGCTAGAGGCTCACATCAGGAGAATGCACAAGTTGAGGGGGAGACCCAACTGGGGTACTCTGCCCTAGATGATCAAGGAAATGAGCCCATAGAAGACATCACTCTCTCAGACTGCAGAGAGTTAGTAACAACAATTAAGATTGTGCTTACATGCCCCGACGAAACAGTATCAGAAAATATCAAGGGAAAGGCCAAGGTAACAACACATATCAGTGAGGAATCATCTGCAAGTATCTATGAAGGAATTCCACTGGAAAGAGAAGAGGAAGAGGAACAAACTGCTGAGCCATCTTCGGCTCAGTCAGGTTCTATTTTCAACATGATGTCAGCCCTGCTAAATACTCCGCGCAAACAACTAGAGCAATTCATAAAAAAAAACTGTGGACAATCTAAGGGAAGAAATGAAGGGGGAAATTTAGAAAGTAAAGAGCGACATACACAACCTCAACACCCAGTGCGCTCATTTCTACACTATGGCAGCTCCCACAATCGATAAAATGAGTGAGGAAGTTAATAAAGTGGGACATCAAACCCACACAATCCTGAAAAAGCAAGGCACATTCTCAAACAATGTGTACTATGGTCTTAAGCAGATAGAGACAGATGCTGCAAATAACCGAAATCAAATCCTGAATAAGGTTAATGAGAGCGCTCATACTTTAGATACCCATCTACTTGAAGTAAACAACAATCTGGATGTGACTGAATAAACCTTGCATGAAAAGCTGAATCAAGTCAGAGAAGGACTTGAGGAAAGGGTAATTGAACAAGCCTCAAAGGGGGAGAAGGAAATAATAAACGCCAGTTCACATCAAGCGATGTGGATAACAAATCAGATAAAGCAGACAATGAAGCAACCCCCATCACGATATGAAGCTGCCAATCCGTCTGCAAGCACTGACTCAGCTGAATATGCAATAGAGTTTGGAGAATCAGTAACCTCTAGTAAAAGAAAGAGGAGTCAGAGCAGCCAATATCGGCAAAAGAGACTGAGGGAAGTTGAGCTGGATCCACAATATGGAAGGTGGAGTCCAGTATCAACAGAAATAATAATAGAATCATGGATCCAGTTTGGATACCCTCAAGAGGACTATCAAAGAGTATATCAGACAGTTGAATGGGAGAAACATCTGAAGCAGTTGGAAAGGAGGAAGAACCACAAGCTAGCATTCCCACAAGGTCCTCCTCCCTCTCCTAAGAGAATTCGCCTGCCCATCAACTACCATCAGATGCAAAGACAGAAAAACAAAGGGGCAAGCAGCAGCAGACGCTGATGGGGCAACAAATTATAATCTTAATTTATTTTGATGGGGCAAATGAATGCTAATGTTTATTATTGAACATTTAATCTATTTATATGCTTGAAGAACATTTCATCTCTTTATATGATTGTTGCTTTAAGTGTGATGTTACTATCTGAAATGATATATCTTTTCATGAGTGACATTTATCATTGAGGTAAGTTAGGGCTTCTTCAAATAGGGGGAGATTGTTGGGAACAGTGTCCAGCAATGTTCCTGATTTGAAGAAGGGTTCAGCTCAATTATAAGTGCAAGTTGTATTTAATCTTCCATCTCGCTTATGCTTGCAGAGATTGATAATATGTCAAGTACCTTAGTTATTTCAGTAAGTACTATATCGTCAAGAAGAATAGGAGCTGTCGTCGACAAAGTATGCTTGTCGTCCTGATGATGAGCAAAGCAAACGCTGAGATCCGGAGTATTCGTCGAACGCAGAAGGAAGTTCGTCGAACGAAGAATGAAGTTCGTCGAACACTGAGAATTGGCGAGTTCGTCGACCGCTAAGACTTGGCGTGTTCGTCAAACGCAGAAGGAAGATCGTCAAACTCAGAAGTAAGATCACAGACCGCTGAGAATTGGAGAGTTCGTCGACCGCTGAGACTTGGCGTGTTCATCGAACGCGGAAGGAAGATCGTCGAACTCAGAAGGAAGATCGCATACCACTGAGAATTGGGGAGTCGGTCGACCGCTGAGACTCGGCAAGATCGTCGAACGCAGAATGGAGTTCATCGAACGCAGAGACGAGACAGAAGAATGAAGCTCGTCGAATGCAGAATGCTGTTGAAATTGTTGAAGTGGAAGTTAGAGGACTTTTGGACCTGGGCGGTCTGGGAGAAGGTCGGGCGGTCTGGCTTGACCGCACGACTTGGCGGTCTGCCTCTGCGGTCTGGCTTGTCTTAGCTCAGCTGCGGTCTCCTGGCTTGATCGCTGGTATCTGGTCCAAGGCGGCTGAAGGTGGAGGCCGTGCGGTCTGTCTGTGACCGCGTGGCGGGTTGATCGTCTTCAGGTGTGCGCGGTTTGTCTCTAACCGCATGGCGGGTTGTCTTCCTCACGGCTGTGGCGGTCTGGTGTGACCGCACAGCCTGTTCCAGGTTTTCTCCAGAATGCGGTCTGGTGGCTGACCGGGCTTTCTGGTGGTATTCGCGGACTAAGGGTCTTAGTCACGTGGGTTCAGTTCGCGGTCTCAGGAGGAGACTGATATGCGAGTTGGACGCTGTTCACGGTCTCAGGAGGAGTCCGACATGCGAACAGGAGTTCGCGGGTTGATGGCGAACTGGTTGTATTCACGGTCTCGGGCAAACACTGGGGGTGAACAGCTTCGGGTGGTCTGGCGATCTCCTTTGGAGTCGCGATCTGCTGTGAGAGTAGCGGTCTCTCATGGTTGATGTTGAAGCTGGCGAGTTCACCAAAATTGAAGCAGGAGTACTTTTGCTGATCGCGCGGGATGACCGGTCAGGTCGCGCGGTCTGATGGGTGGTGATCCTATCTCATAGGGTCGTGACTAGATCAGGTCCCACACCTATAAATAGGAGCCACTGTAGCAGCAAATTAAGACACACCAAGTGTAAGCCGGTTTCTCTTCTTTCCTGCAGTCTCCATTTGTCTGACCGGGCGGTCTGCTGATTGAACTCTTCTTGTGCAGCTTCTGCGGATAGTGTGGACAGCATCGATTGTTGGAGCATGCGTTCCGCACTCGTCCAGTTTGAGAATAACAAATCCCGAATGTATTTGATCCTATTTTTTATTAATGGTGTGCAGATAACAGGTGCAAGAATAACATGTTTTCAATTGGAGCAATATGACATTTTCCAGAAATTTGAGCTATCGGATTTCCAACAGCCCTATCGGATTTCCGACAGCGTGTTTATTTGATCTCTGCGCAACGGTTAAGAGCTATCAGATTTCCGATATCGCTATCGGATTTCCGACAGCCCACGATCTTCCAATAACGGCAGGACGTGCAACAGTTACCTTAGCTAACGGATATCCGACAGTGCTATCGGATATCCGACAGCCCACGTCTCAACAACGACCTCAACACCATGCAGAAACTTTGTTTTAGTGGGACACGTGGCAGCCTCTGGAGATATCGAATTTCGGCGACAGTAGCTATCGGACGGCGATAGCTCATTTTTTTTAAAAGAGCTCAAAACTTCGTGGAATTCAGTTCTTGAGATTTCCAGACCTTCTTCCAGAGTGCATTCGAACCAGAAAGCTCCAGAACTCCATCAACTCCCATTTGTGCAAAGAAGGATTGAGATTGAAGACGAGATCGGACGCACTTCTACATCAACGATCATCTCGAGGCTTCAACCTTCCTTTCAGAGAACTGAATTTTTAGGGAGTTATTCTTTTCATGCATTTTGTATTTCATTCACATTTACTTTTCACTTTGTAATCGCTGTAGAAATCGTTGTCTTGCGTGCGGCGTCTAAGTCCTTGCGTGGCTTAGGGGAAAATTGCTTCCTTGTGCGGAGCGTCCAAGTCCTTGCGTGACTTGGTAGGAAATCGTGGCCTTGTGTGCTACGTCTAGATCTTGGGAAGATCTAGAGGGTAGGCTTGGGCTTGATCTAGGGAGAGACAAGTGATAGTCTTCCGATCCTTGGGAGAAGGATTGGTAAAATCAAAATTATTGAAATTTATATTATCATATTTGTGCATTGATCTTAAGCATTGTTAAGATTATTTTATTGTATGTAAATTTCATGATTAATATAATTATGCTTCTTTCATTAATTGCAAATTTAGTTGCTTAATCTTTAACTTAGAGATTTGTGTTTGGTTTAATACAAAAATTACATTGGTTTGAAATTGTTTACAAGTAATTTTTAGAAAAGTAAAATCTATTTAAAAAATTATTAAGTAAAAATTATATTTTAAACACACCCTTATTCACCCCCCCGCCCCCTCTAAGGGCGTCACACGATCCAACAAGTGGTACGACATGTTATGTAATTAATAGAGTAATGCTTCGCCCTATTTTAAAACTAACTCCTTATGAATTAATTTTTAGTAAAAAACCAAATGTTTCTTATTTCAAAGTTTTTGGGTGTAAATGTTTTATTTTGAATTCTAAAGATTCCTTAGGAAAATTTGATGAAAAATGTGATGAAGGTATTTTTATTGGCTATTCTTCAACTAGTAAAGCTTATAGGATTTTTAATAAAAGAACAAAAATAGTTGAAGAATCTATTCATGTTAGGTTTGATGAGTTTGTTTCATGTGTAGAAAAGAAAATTACAGGAAAAGAAAATGAACCCCTTCCTTCGGTGGAATATGATGATGAAGAACTTGGAGAAAATGAAGAAGAAAAAGAAGAAGAAAGAGAAGGAGAAAGAGAAGAAGAACATAGAGAAGAAGAAGAAAGAGAAGGATATGTGCCTCCAAGTGAATTGAGATTTTCAAAGGATCATCCAAAGGAGCTTATCATTGGAGATCCGCAAAAAGGAGTTAGTACTCATTCATCGTTACATGTTTTATTATCAAACCTTTGTTTTGTCTCTGAAATAGAACCAAAAGATGTTTCCACCGCTTTAAATGATGAATTTTGGTTTTTAGCTATGAATGAAGAACTTAAATCAATTTGAACGTAATAAGGTTTGGAATCTTGTAGAATGACCCAAAAATTATCCTGTCGTTGGAGTTAAGTGGATTTTCAAAAATAAATTGGATAGTGAAACTAGAATTATTAGAAATAAAGCTAGATTAGTTGCAAAAGGTTATACACAAATTGAAGGGGTGGATTTTGATGAAACTTTTGCATCCGTAGCAAGATTAGAAGCGGTTAGGATTTTTCTTTCATTTGCTTGTTTTAAAAGATTTAAATTATTTCAAATGGATGTCAAAACCGTATTTTTAAACGGGTATATAAAAGAAGAGGTTTATGTCGAACAACCCCCTGGTTTTATAAATGAGAAATATCCAAATTATGTTTATAAATTAGATAAAGCGCTTTATGGATTAAAACAAGCGCCTCGTGCTTGGTATGATCAATTAACTCAATATTTGTTAAAGCATGATTATAAAATAAGAAGTGCCGATTCTACACTCTTCATTAAGCAAATTGATCATGATTTAGTTATTTTGCAAATTTATGTTAATGATATTATTTTTGGAGCCACTAATGAAGAGTTGTGTAATGAAATAGTTCAAATTATGAAAAATGAATTTGAAATGAGCATGGTAGGAGAACTTTCATATTTTTTAGGTTTTCAAATTACACAAAAACATGATGGTATTTTTATATGTCAAACCAAATATATTCATGATATGTTAAAAAGATTTGGATTTGAAAATCTTAAGCATGCAAACACTCCTATGAGTACTTCACTAAAATTAGGAAAAGATGAAAGTGGTGTTTCAATTGAACAAACCCTTTATAGAAGTATGATAGGATCTTTATTGTATTTAACCGCATCTAGACCTGACATTATGTTTGTCGTTTGTTTATGTGCTAGATTTCAGGCTAATCCTAAAGAGTCACATTTAAAAGCGGTGAAACGCATCTTTAGATATCTTATAGGAACATCTAAATTAGGATTATGGTATCCTCATAATGATTCCTTTATTTTACATGGTTTTTCGGATTCCGATTATGCGGGGTGTTCTTTAGATAGGAAAAGCACTAGTGACACTTGCCATTTTATCGACCCTTCACTTATTTCATGGTCGAGTAGGAAACAGAATTCTGTTGCCCTCTCTACTACCGAGGCCGAATATATTGCACTAGGTAGTTGTTGTGCCCAAGCTCTTTGGATGTCACAAACATTAGAAGACTTTGGCATGCAACAAAGTAGTGTAGAATTAAAGTGTGATAATAAAAGTGCTATAGACCTAACTAATAATCCTGTATTACACTCTAGATCTAAGCATATAGATGTCCGACATCATTTTATAAGGGATCATATTAAGAAGGGTAATATAAAAATCAACTTTATAGGCACGGAAAATCAATTAGCGGATATATTCACTAAACCGTTACCGGATTCCCGTTTTTCTATGCTTAGGCTAGAATTGGGAATCGTTGTAGAAATCGTCGTCTTGCGTGCGGCGTCTAAGTCCTTGCGCGGCTTAGGGGAAAATCGCTTCCTTGTGCGGAGCGTCCAAGTCCTTGCGTGGCTTGGTAGGAAATCGTGGCCTTGTGTGCTACGTCTAGATCTTGGGAAGATCTAGAGGGTAGGCTTGGGCTTGATCTAGGGAGAGACAAGTGATAGCCTTCCGATCCTTGGGAGAAGGATTGGTAAAATCAAAATTATTGAAATTTATATTATCATATTTGTGCATTGATCTTAAGCATTGTTAAGATCATTTTATTGTATGTAAATTTCATGATTAATATAATTATGCTTCTTTCATTAATTGCAAATTTGGTTGCTTAATCTTTAACTTAGAAATTTGTGTTTGGTTTAATACAAAAATTACATTGGTTTGAAATTGTTTACAAGTAATTTTTAGAAAAGTAAAATCTGTTTAAAAAATTATTAAGTAAAAATTATATTTTAAACACACCCTTATTCACCCCCCCTAAGGGCGTCACACGATCCAACAGCGATCACCTCTTCCTATGAAAGTGTTCAGGCGGTCTGCGGCTTGGAGTTGTGGTGCTGGAGTTCGGGAGAATCAGGAGTTCGGAAGAAGGAGTGCGGTTTGGTGGTGTTCTGTGATCGGCAGGTCGCTGCGGTTTGGCAGCTTGCTCAAGTCACAGGGAGGTCGCGCGGTCTGAGCAGTCTCAAGTTATCTTCAACTTTGTAATTTTCTCTTTGGTATTTGTGCTGGCGAAATCATGTCTCGCCAAGCATGTCTTGCCTTGTAATTTGTAGTTGCTATCAATAATGATCAGTTGTTTGCCTCAATTTGCTTCTGGTTGTTTGGCTTGTAACTCTAAGTTGACTAACTCCTGCTCGCTCCATAAAGATTCGAAAAATTTTCACATGGTATCAGAGCTAGGTTGGAGTGGTTGAGCAGTGAGTAACTTAGAGTAGCCATCCCCTTTGTGAAGAAGGAACCAGTGGTAGAGCATGGAAGCGAGTGGTCTTGGAATTGAGATGCTTACATCGACTAACTTCAAGAAGTGGAAGTCGTGTATACAAAGCTATCTTCTAGGTGAGGACCTCTGGGACGTAGTTGGAGGAGATCAGACGCAGGAAGTTATTCCGGAAGGGGATAATGGGGCTGAGGTGAGAACTTGGAGGAGGACGAATGCGAAGGCAGAGTTCACTCTGAAGATGGCAATCTCACCTGACCTGTTTGATCACATCTTGGGGTGTGGATCGGCTGCAGAGATCTGGAGAGCCCTGGATGGGCTGTTTAACAAGAAGAATGTAGCATGGCTATAGTTCTTGGAAAATGAGCTGGCAAGGTCGGCTCAGGGTGATCTTTCTATTTCCACTTTCTTTCTGAAGATGAAGAACTTGTGCGCTGAAATCTCAGCATTGGATCCTGATGATCCTATCTCTGAGGTGAAGCTGAAGAGGCACATCATCCGCGGCTTGCGGAAGGAATATGTTGCCTTTGTAACGTCGGTGCAGGGATGGGCAAATCAGCCGTCTCTGTTGGAGCTGGAGAACTTGCTTGCATCGCAATAAAGTTTGGCAAGGCAGATGGCGGGGGTGTCAGTGGCTGGGGGAGATGGCGAAGTGCTCTTCTCAGGCAAGAAGAAGAAGTGGGATAAGAAGAAGAAGACCGCTGGAGGTGGCTATGGGCCTTCAACTTCTGGGCAGCAGGAAAGGGGGTATGCTCCCAAAGCTGACGGGAAGAAGAAGGGTGAAGGTCCGAAGTGCTTCAAGTGTGGCAAGTATGGCCACATCAGGAAGGATTGTAAGGTGGTCACCCAAGCTGGGAATACTGCAGAGAAGGAGGAAGCTGAGGCCAGGCACTTTGAAGGAGGTTGGGGAGGAGCCTTCTCGGCTTCTGTTGGAGCTTCTGCTCCTATCAACTATCTGGAAGACTGGATCATGGACTCGGGGTGTGGTCATCACCTCACCGGAGACGAGACCAAGCTTTCTTCTGCACAGCCCTATACAGGTAACAATGCAATCATTACTGCAGATAATACTGTGCATCCAGTAGAGAAGGTGGGGGTTGTTTCCTTGGGCAGTGATAGAGGGCCACTTACTTTGAAGAGTGTCTATCACGTGCCTGGTATGAGGAAAAATCTCTTCTCCGTGACCAATGCTGTAGACGCTGGGTATCACGTTCTGTTCGACCCAACTGAAGTGAAGTTCTTACAAAATTTTGAGGCCGTAAAGGCCGAGGTCGTCCATGTCGGAAGACGGGCAAAGGACTTGTTCGTTTTATCGACAAGTTCCTACGTCGACAAGATGAAGACGAATGATGGTACCGTTATATGGCATGAGAGGTTAGGGCACGTAGGGATGGACAAGATGAAAGCAATGGCGGTGAGAGGTCTGGTCAAGGGCCTGTCATGTCTATCTTCCTACGGTGAAGGTCATGTTTACGCGGGATGTCAGTTCGGCAAGTCTCATCGACTACCGTTTGACAAGTCACAGATAAGGAGTAGTGTGCCGTTGGAGTGCATCCACGTTGACTTGATGGGACCAACTGCTACCCCTAGCCTCGGAGGCAGCAGATATATGCTGGTATTGATCGATGATTACACCAGATATGTCTGGGTATATTTCCTGAAGGAGAAGGCGGAGGCGTTTGCCAAGTTTGTGGAGTTCAAGGAGCTCGTGGAGGGTCGGCTAGAACTGCAGGTGAAGAAGCTGAGGACTGACAACGGAGGGGAGTTCACCTCTAGTGAGTTCTCTACTTTTTGCAGGAAGGCAGGCATCCAGAGAGAGCTCACTTGTGCACATACTCCACAGCAGAACGGAGTTGCAGAGAGGAAGATCCATCATCTGACGGAGACCTGCAAGTGTTGGTTGCATGCCAAGAGTATCCCAAAGTCCTTCTGGGTGGAGGGAATGTCTTGTGTTGCCTACGTCATCAACAAGATGCCTTTGAGTCCCATCAACATGTTGACTCCGCATGAGATGATGTTCAAGGAGAAGCCAAGCGTGGCACACCTTAGGGTGTTTGGTTCCACCTGCTACATGCATGTTCCAGATGCTCTTTG